>CM053580.1:433634353-433668508 GCA_028627135.1 Pseudochirops cupreus | reverse complement strand
CAAGCTCTGAAGCAGCCACGTGGAAATGGCTGCAGGGCTGCCATTTCTGCTGCTTCCTTGCCCTGGAGGCCATTCGGCCTGACTTGCTTTTCTCCCCCAAATTTAGCTGAGTTCCACTAACCTTTCACTTAATCCTTATTTCTTATAGCTTGATAATTCTGGAAATCACCATAGCTGATCCACTCTCCTGAAGGCTCCAGCTACGGCTTGTCTTGGCCACCCTTGGGCCAAGCTGCGGTTTCAGGCCGGGCTGGTTTTGTCTCCCAGAGCACTGTGATGAGCCCTTCCTGTCCCGCCTGCTGAGCTGCCTTTAGCATGAGATGTGTTTTTCTGTAATTTTGTGAGTTCTGGAGCCCTAAAATTTGTTTAGAGTCATATTTTATGGGTATTTGAGGTGGCTATGTGGGAGCTGTGGAGTTTTCCTGCTTCTATGCTGCCATCTTGGCTCCGCCTCCTAGCCATCTTTTCTTAAGCCATGGATCAAGTACATTTCCTGGACATCATCAATAAACTTCTAACCGTCATAATTACCAGCAAGGCAGAGCAATTCCTGTTTTGTAAACTACTATTTTAACTAAGAATTTGGTCTCAGGAATCAGTAGGATTTCAATTGATTTGATTCATATTTATAAAGGCTACTAATGTCTCCTTGCCGCATCTGTGCTTTACTATATTCCCTCTTTGCCACCCTATAAGCAAGAATAACTTAATTAATACATTATCTTTCATTTTGGAAGATAATCATGATCCCTCTCCCTTATTCAGACCATAGCTAGAATGTTGCATTTAGTCAGAGATTCCAGCTTTTTGGAAAGACATTGACAAGTTGGAACGTATCCAGAGAAAGATGATCACAATGGTGAGAGGGCTGGGGACATACAAGGATTAATTGAAGAGACTGGAAATGCTTAGCCTGGAGTAGAGAAGACTTAACAAGGGACATGATAGCAGTTTTCAAATATTTGAAAGGCTTTCATGTAAAATAAAATTAGATTTTCTTTTTTTTGGCAGCTAAAAACAGAATTAACACCAATTAGTGGAAGTTATTTCCTAGTGGGGGATACAATATATACAGAGAGAAGTAAATACAAAATATATTTGAATATGAGAAGAATCTGTGATTTTTGACAGTGAGGAAAATCCTAGGTGTGAAAAGCGATGTGAGTTGTGAGGTGTGAAAACTCCCTCCACCAACACAGATTGAAATTGAATTATCTAAACCTTGGGGAATTGTTTGAGACACACAGAGGTTAAGTAACTTGCCCGGGTTGCATGGCTAGTATGTGTAAGAGGTGGGATTGAAATCCAGATCTTGATTCAAAGCTGCCCATTGCTGAGGGGCAGTTAGGTGGTGCAGTAGATAGAGTACTGGGCCTACAGTCAGGAAGACCCAAGTTCAAATCCACCCTTAGACACTTACTAGCTGTGGAACTCTAGTCAAGTCACTTGACCTCTGTCTGCCTTGGTTTCTTCAACTATAAAATGGGGATAATTATAGCACCTACCTCTCAGGGTTGCTGTGAGAATCAAATAAGATGATATTTGTAAAGCATGTAGCAGAATGTTTGGCAAAGAGAAGGTGCCTAATAAATGCTTATTCCCTTCCCTTCCCTTCCTCCTTTTTCTTGGTGACTCCAAGTCTAGCACTCTGGAGTTGGAAGACTTGAGTTCAAGTTCTGACTTGGCCACATATTAACTGTGAGACTTTAGGCAAATGACTTAACCTTTCTGGGTATATTTTCTCATCTTTTCTCATCATCCATTCTCACTTGGCTTAGATGAAGTCTGAGATCTTTTCCAGCTCTAAAACTAAGAGAGGGGAGGAGAAGAAAGATCTGATTTTAGATCATAATAAGGGTACCAATACCTATTCAAGCTGTGTAAAAGTAGAATGGCCTGCTTTGAGGGATGAGGACTTCTGTTATGGGAAGAATTCAAGTGGAAGCAAGATGACCACTTGTGCAGTCTGCTGTAGCAGGGACTCATGGGGCAGGTCATAGTTGGACCAGATGATCTTTGAGGTCTGTTCCAACTCTCAACCTATAGTTTGCTAATATTTTCTATGAAGTAATAACAGTAGCATACTAATTTCATAGATGAATAAGCAGAGAAGAATATGCTTTGCCAAAATAAGTAATTTGTAGATCTGATTAAAAAAAAGACTTAGGAATTAGGTTCTACTGTGCCATCTTCTTCTCTCTTCCTGTTTCTTTCCTTGGAGGGAAGAACCACATTCCAACCTGGTATGTGTGTGGGGGTTGGTACTTGGCGGGATTGGACTGGGGAGGAGTGGAATATTGCCTTAATATATGGAATATATTATATTTAAGTTTGCCATGTTTGTATCTAATCTAATTAAAGTACTTGCTCAGCTAATGAAAAACAATATCTTGGGCCATAATATCACTTGGCTTGTCAAATTAAGGAATTCAAGTTAAATTCTTTTAGAAATCCAAAAAGAAACAAGTGGATATAGCATAAAGTACTTGTGTTGGCCTTTATAGAGGAATAGGAAGCTGAAGAGAGTGCGGAGAGTAAAGTGACAGAAGCCTATTTAGATGGATAACCTCAATTTTTTTTTCTTGATCATGTTTTCAGTTTTGAAATAGGAATTTTTAAAATAGAGCACATGAACACAACTGTTTTCATGAGTTTAAAATTTTCATTAATGAAGATTAACAAACTCTTGCAAAAGAATCACTTTTTCCCCCCTACAGCTTGTTCAGTCACTTTTCTGAGGTCCAATAAAAGAGTAAATTGCCCACATGAATATCCTATGAGACTGAACCCAGGAGAAATCTAAAAAAATTGCTAATAGTGCATAGTGCCACCATTAATGTAGGAGAGTAAACAGCTCTACAATGACAGGGCTTGGGTGTTCCATTCTTGGTGTCTCTGCTGATTGAAGGGCAAGAAGAACAGGGCCCAGATCAGAAATGTTGCTGGGGAGAGCCAGAGGCGGGAGTCTGACAACAGGCACTGAGCAACCCAAAAGCACAAGCTTTGTGTCACCTATGGATATGAGAAAGGAAAGAGAGAAGGCTTTAAGCAGTGATGGCAAAGAGGGCAAGATCAGATATATGGGACCTGAGAAATCATAATTAGATAATTTTACTCTTTTTTATTCAATTCAAATAATTGAGCTCTGGGTAGATAGGTAGAGCTATAATGACTAAATAAGATAGAATTTCCACCCTCATTGTGTTTATAGTCTAGTAGGGACACATATGACACTATATGTAATAATAAATGGAAGAAGAGGCCATTTGGAGCAAAGGAAGGAGTACTAGATTTGGAAGGGGGTAGGGAAGGGAACAAGCATTTATGAAGCTTCTACTTCATGCCAGGCCCTGTGCTAAGTGCACTACAAATGTTACCTCATTTTATCCTCACAACATCTCTGGGGAGCAGGTGCCCTTATTCCCCCTCTTTTACAGATGAGGAAACTGAAGCAAACGGGGTTAAGTGACTTGCCCAGGATCATCCAGCTAATAAGTAAGTGCCTACGGTGGGATTAGAACTCAGGCTGTCCTAACTCTAGACCCAGCGCTCTGTCCACTAAACCTAGTGGATTTGGAGTCAGCATGTTGGTTTCATATTCTGCCTCTGCTACATACTACATGTATGACACAGACTAAGTCACTTAATAATAAGTTAAATTTATATAGCACTTTAAAGTTTACAAAGCACTCACCATATCTTATTTTACTTAGACCTCAGAACAACTTCATGAAACAAGCCCTGCAGTTATAATTATCTCCATTTACCAGAAGAGGAAACTAAGGCTCAGAGAGATTTCTAGTGTCTTGTGCATGGTCACAGTGAGGAAGTGGTAAAGCCAGGATTTGAATCTAGGTTCTGATATCTAGGAAGGGAAGCCTTGATTACAAAGAGCTAGTAAGGCTTCTTTAAGAATGGGTCATGCTACACTAGGATTTTTAAACTAGTGAACCAGAGAAATTGTATGAATACAATTTATCTAGATGTTAGTAAGATTTTTGAAAAAGTAGATTATATATTTTTTTGTTTTTTGGGGGGGAAGGGCAGGAGGCAAGGCAATTGGGGTTAAGTGACTTGCCCAAGGTCACACAGCTAGTAAGTATGTCAAGTGTCTGAGGCCGAATTTGAACTCAGGTTCAAATTTGAACTCAGGTCCTCCTGACTGTGCCACCTAACTGCCCCAATTTTATTATTTTTTGTGGAAGAGATGGCGAGTTGTGGAATAGATGATAATACAGTCTGACAAAGTGAGCACAGGGACTGATAGTGAAAATTACTATTACTTCTATTACCAAAATAATTTAAAATGAATATATGATCACATTTTAGATTACAAAGAATCTTCCTCCCTACAACCACTCTGTGAGGTACGTAGTACAAATGCTATTAAGGACAATTGACATAGGGAGAAACTGAGGCTGAAAGTGTTTTAAAAAATGACTTCTGCTTAATTCTACAGCCAGTAAGCAGCAATCAATGGACATTTATTAAGCACTTATCGTGTATCAGACAGTGTGCTAAGTTAACTGGGCATGTAAAGAAAGGCAAAAATATGGTCCCTGCACTCAAGGAGCATTCTAGCACATTCTAACAGAGAAGACAACAAGCAAACTATGTATGTACAAGATATATGCGGAGCAGATGGAAGGTAATCTCACAAGGAAAGCACTGATGTGTGTGCATGTGTGTGTGCGTGTGTGCGTGTATGTAATTGAGAAAGAACTGGGACAGTTCTCATACAGAAGGCTGGGATTTCATCTGAGTCTTGAAAGCCAAGGACAACAGTAGTTAAAGCTGAAGACGGAGAACACTGTAGGCGTGAGGATCGGCTAGTGTACAGGCATGGAATTGTGAAGGGCTTTAAATACCAAATAGGCCACTCTTAGATTTGATCTGGTGGTAACAGGGAAACACTGGAATTTATTGAGTAAGGTGGGGAGGGTGGGAAAGGTTATCATAGTCAGGCTTGCATTTTAGGAAAATTATTTGCTGAAGAGAATATGGATTGGAGTGGGGAGAGATGAGGCAGGGAGATGACTAGGAGGCCATTGTAATAGCCCAGGTATGAGGTGATGTGAGTCTGCACCTGGTGGTGACTGTGGGAATAGAGAGAAGCGGACATATACTAGAGATGTTATAAAGGTAAACATTTTAAGACTTGGCATCCTATTGTATATATACATATATACTATGTGTATATACATGTATATATAAATGTGTGTATATATGCATACATGCACATATACAAATGTGTACATATACGTGTATATACACATATACATACTATATGTATATATGTATGTATGCCCCCATATGTGTGTGTGTATGTGTGTGTGTGTGTGTATGTATACATGTATATATAAATTTGAGAGAGGGGTTGAAGATGACACTGAGTTTGTGAGTCTGGGAGGATGGTGTTGCTCTCAATAGTAATAGGAAAGTTTGGGAGGGGGTAAGGGAAGAAGTTAACGAGTTCTGTTTTGGATGTATTGAGTTTGAGATGCTTAATAATTCAGCTGAGCTATCCAAGAGGCAGTTGGAGATAGGAAACTAATGCTCAGGAGAGAGTATGAGGCTAGACCTATAGATCTGAGAATCAACTGCATAGAGATCAATGATAATTGAACTCATTGGGAGCTGAAGGGATTACCAAGCAATACAATATTGAAGAAGAAGAGAACAAGGTCAAGGACATTGCCCTGGGGGACACCCACAGTTAATGGGTGTGAACTAGATAAAGAATAAGCAAAGGAAACTGAGAAGGAATTGTCAGACAAGTACAGAGTAGGGTCAGAAAAACTTAGAGAGGAAAGAGTATCTAAGAGAAGATGGTGATTAACAAAGGCTACAGAGCAGTCAAGAAGGCTAAAGAGTGAGAAAAGGCCAGTAGATTTGGCTATTAAGAAATGACTAGTGAGCAACTTTTGAGAGAACAGCATCAAGTGAATAGAGCACCAGCCCTGGAGTCAGGAGGATCTGAGTTCAAATCTGGCCTCAGACACTTAACACTTACTAGCCGTGTGAGCTTGGACAAGTCACTTAATCCCAACCGCCCTTCCAAAAAAAGCAAAAAATAAAAGAGAGAATAGCATCAGTCAAATGAAAACAGAAGTCAGATTGAAAAGGGTTTAGAATTGAGTGACAGAAGAGGAAATGGAGGCACCATGTATAGATGGCTTCATCAGAGAGTTTAGACAAGAAGGGTAGGATGATAGAATGGATAGGCCAATCAAATAAGGGATTTTTAGAGATGCAGGACACATGGGCATGTTTATAGGCAGCGGGAAGGAAGTCAGTAGAGAGGGAGAAATTGAAGATTGCAGTGGGGATGGTAGAGACAACATTCTTTTGGAGAAGATGGGAAGGGATAGGCTCAAGGATGCACGTAAAGGAGTTTTCTTTGGTAAGGAAAGGGCCGTCTCTTCAAGAGGGGCAAAGATGATGACAGAGAGAGTGGAGTGGGGAGAGATGTCAGTGATGTAAGATGAAGAGAAGAGGGAGCTCTTGGTGAATTGCCTCCACTGTTAAGTGAGATATGTGTTGAGGTTCTCATATGAGAGGGTGGATATAGGGAGTTCCATGGAAGGTTTGAGGAGGAATGAAAAGGTAAAAATAGCTACTATAGTGAGAGAGAGCAAATCAATCAGGAAGGTGCAAAAAGATTGCATTGCTCCAATAGAGGGCTCAGTTCAGATTATGTAACATAAATTTGTCAGCATGGTGTTGCAACTTCTTATAACTCTATTCAGTAGCATGTGAAAAGGAGCAAAGGTAACAAATGTTGGGAGTAATTCACATTAATGATGATAGGATGAAGGACAAGGGATTTGAGCATAGGAAATAGTGAAAAGTTGAACTGATTAACCAAAGCATTGAGACAGGGGATAGAGGAAAATTTGGCCAATGTAGAGGTGATAGTTTGGAAAAGATCTAAGGAGTGAAGGGATTGGTAGTCATGGTGAAAATGAAGAACAGGGTTGGGGAGATCATAATACAGAAGGGAAAATAGAATGATTATGATTACATAAAGGAATTTCTAAGTGTATAAACACAGAAGTGGAATACTTGTGAGTGATATCACTCAAGAGCATGACATCATCTTTTTGTCTAGTTAGCTTGGAATGGAGGAATAGGTCATAAGAATTGAGTAGACTCAAGAAGTGGGAGACTGTGGAGTTTGAGGGAGTACCATTGTGTATACAGAAATCTCCTAATATGAAGACAGGAGGAGAGAAAGATTGTGATCCAGGCATTGAACATTTTGAGGTAGGAAGGAAGGGGAATGCTCTGTGTATCAACAGACAATAGCCATATGGATCTAAAATAGGTGATAAATTCAAATAGTGGGAACCTTAAAGGTTGCCAAGTGATGGGGGTAGAGTGATGGTATGGAAGCGGAAATGAGGAACAAAAAGCATTCCAGTTCCCCCGCCATGATCAGTCAAGATTCAAACCTTGGTGTCCTCACTCCAAGCACAATAGTCTTTCTGTCACAATTATGCACAGGGAATTCACTCAGCCCATAATCCCATCTCTGACAGCAGCACTCATACCCTTGGACAGTAAAACTAAGTGAAGTGGTAAAGTCAGAGGTTCAAGTTTGGTACTGCAAGACTTCTAAAAGGGCATATTTAGAAATACCACAAAAAAGATAACCTCACAAGGTTAGAAAGAAATCTCTTAAGCATTACCAGCTTCTCTTATTGTATTGGTAGGGATCAGCCCGTAATCCAAGAATCCTTTTGGGGCTTTTATGTATTTTCATTTGGTACCACCTTGTGAGGTTAATGACTTCTGTAAAGTTACTGCTTTCCTACTGAGTAAAGTAGTGTTTGAGTTTAGTCACAGGTTTAATTAGCTGAAGAGGCTTATAGAGCACATGCAAAGAAATGACTCTAGGCAAGAACTGGTGGCAGCAAGAAAGAGACAGAAGGAACCAGCACCCCAACAGCTGTTAGGATGCAATTTCTGTAAACAGCAACTAACAAAACCTCCAATGCAACTAGCTTTGGGGTCTGGTTGTGAAAATTGGTTTATTTCACACCTAAAGTTATTGCCTCATAGTATCTCAATCCCCAGATTCTATAACCTACCCAGTTCTCAGGTTCCATAACTCTTAAGAACCTTTATCTAGAAGGTCCTTCATTTAGCAACATGGACTTTTCTCTCTCTGTAAACTGCTGTATAGCTGGACTGGTATGTCAGCGGTAATGTTAGTCAGTACCTCATTAAGAGTACCTCACTGGGGAAAGAAATTGTTACAGTTTCATACGTACACAGAATCTTCTCAGAACAAATCCCAGATATGCTGGTGCTCAAATGATAGGGCTCTTCCTCTGGTCTCTATAAGGTATATGCTTACGTAGTCTTTTTTTTTTAAATAGTAATTTATTTTTAAATACTATTTTAAAAATAGCATTTTAGTATATTATTTTTGTTTTTAAATATTTTTTTTTATTTTGTCTTTACATGTAAAGACAATTTTTGACATTCATTTTTTTTATAAGATTGTACATCCCCCCTTTCCTCCAGATGGTAAGCAATCTGATATAGGTTATACATGTACTAACGCAATCTTAGAAATAGAGAGAACTTCAACTGCCTACTTCCTGCAGTCTCCTTCCATGGCCTCATCCTCTAACCATCTCCACCTCACTGGAAACAAAGCCTTCTAGCTCCCCTATAGCTCTTTGCCATGTCCCCACATTAGCTGCCTTTTCCTCCTTCCTCTCATCCTTCCTTACTGTCCTTTTTATCATCCCTTTATATGTGGTCTTTGTCCATTAGAGCAATTTTGTTTACTTCTATGTATACCCACTGCCTTGTACATTGTAAGTGGTAATGCTCACTTGCTCCATCTATATCTACCTCCCTTTCCCTAATAGCTCCCTCACTTGGTTCCTTTTCTCAATGTCCCAGACCCTGCTCTGTCAAATGGAGACAGGAAAGTCTAGGGAAATGATCATTACTCAAAGCAGGAAAAAGTATCTTCCAGACTGACTTGTCCCGTATGAATTTGTTGAAGACTTAGATTTCCAATCAACAGAATTCCAGAAACTTCGCCCTGGTATGATAACTTTCACCTCTAGTAGAATAGCACATCCACATTTAATAAATGTAGATTGATGAAATTTCCAATAACACATTCTATAGGGCTTTCTTCACAATGAGATAAAGCTGCAAGACACCTGTTCTAAGGAACAGGTCACAAGTGTCAATCAACCAAATAATAAACATTTATTAAAAGCCTACTATGTGCCAGGCATTGTGCTAAGCATTGGGGATACAAAAGGAGGTGAAAGTCCCTGTCCTAAGAAGATCACAAACCTAATGGAGTATCCAGTATTCAATAGCAAGTATTATCTCTGTTTTACAGATGAGGAAACTGAGACTTGGAGAAGTTGAAGTTCATATAAATTAGTAAGTATAAGGGCAGGAATCTGATTTCAGATCTAAGATTAGGGTTCTTTCCATTATACAATGATACTACCTCATAACGCCTACTGAGAACCAGGTATTCTTCAGTTACCATAATAGCATCATATGAGAATAGATTTAGAGCTTGGATGATGGGGTCCATAGCCCCCATTTTAAGGATGTAAGTTATTTTTCTTAAAATTCTGTTCTGTTATAATTGAACACCTCAAGGTTTACTGGTTTCAGAGTGTCTGCAGTCCAGGTTACTCAGGTCTCCTCCGAAATACTATGTGATTCCTGATTACTTAAGACTCAACCAATTCGACCCTCAAAGAATGCAGTTTATAAATTAAATTAAAATAAGCTAAACATAATCACAACATCACGTGGAGGTAGCAGATTATAGAATAATGAGAGATGGATCTGATTTCCAAAGGTTTGTATTAAAATCCCCAAACTCTGCTACTTAATTTACCGGGGTGACTCTTGGTAAGTCACTTCTTTTCTCTGGGGCTCTCTCAGTTTGCTCATTTGTAAAATGAGTCAGTTGGACTAGGTGACCTCTTGCCAACTCTAAATCTATCATCCTCTGATCCCTCAGATTCATTCCAATACTGAATTATGTAGAGAAATGCAAGAGGAAATAAAATGATACATATAATGAAATATCTGATGCCCATATAGTAAAATACCTTCATTTCAATAGTCATTTTAAACTTATATCTATTATCTAACCTGGAAAAAAAAGAACAAAGAAATGCGAGCAGTAAGGTACCTGTAGTGTACAAGAAAGCTAAAGGATGTGAAATTCAGATAACTTCTCTTCTTCTCCACTCCCCTAAGTCTGACACTCCTTCCAGTGGGAGGCTACCAAACAGTGCCTTCCCGTTACACTTGGCTTTAATTACAACAGCTTCTCATAATAATTCTTGAAAGCAGTGACTCTCCAGGTTGGTGTAACATAGCAGACAGAGGGTCCTGCCCAGCTTTCAGAGGCAATTAGGCAGTGAAGAGGGAAGACAGTGAATGAAATTGCCCACATTGCGGCTGGCTTCCCTTTGCTCCACTAATGAAACTATTCAGAAAAATAAGAAGCTGGGAAGACATGCTTCATGCTTGCCTTTCTGATGTCCCTTTCTCTTCTGAGAAGCAATAGAGGGAATACAGGACTTGAACTTGGGAAGACTTGAGTTTGAATCTAGCCTCAGACATGGCTTATTCATGCTATGACCTTGAGTAATATATCACTTGTGGAATATTCTGGCTCCCAGGGTGGCTGTCACTGCCACTGTTACCTTGCCTGTATGGGAGGCTAATAGTCACACAAAACAGACCTTCATGTTCTAGGAAATCAATATCAAGACCCTTCTGATAAGTGTCCAATTGTGTAATGAACACTGATTCTAACTTCTCTTAACATTAGCTTCTTCATCTGGGAAATGAGGAGGTTAGGCTTGAGCACTTTTAAGGTCCCTAACAGGCCTAACTCTCTGGTCCAATTTCCCTTTAATTCTCATTTTTGTTTCATCCCCCAAGTCCTAGGAGGGCAGGTATGGATGTTAAACTTCTGAGATCCCAATGGTTTGTGACTACCAGGGTTCTATGAATCAGGACCTATTATTTTTAGGTTTGTTTTTGTTTAAAGAAAACAAGACAGAATCTTCTCATTTAAGCAGGATGCTACATTGTCCAGCATGATGACCCAGTTTAGGTCACTCATTTGTGCTCTGTTCTCTCACACTAGCCTATTACTTTGTTGTTGAGTCATTATCAGTTGTGTCCGATTCTCCATAAGCCCATTTGGGGCTTTCTTGGCAAAGATACTTGAGTGGTTTACCATTTCCTTCTCCAGCTTATTTTACATATGAGGAAACTGAGGCAAATAGGGCTAAGTGGCTTGCTCCAGATCGCACAGCTATTAAGTATCTGAGGCTGGATCTGAACTCAGGTTTTCCTGATTCCAGGCCCAGCACCCTATCTACAACTCCACCTAGCTGCCTATTACTATTTTAGTCTGTATTGTTATCAAAGCAGAACAAGAACCAAGGGCCTCTATAAAGATAAATGGTTGAAGCTTCTTAAGACAATAGCATAAGGACTGGCAACACTCTATGAGTGATATAGGAAGTGTCTATTCTCTTTCCTTCTGCTATGTCATGATCAAAAGTTAACTGTACGCTGACTCAAAACAGAGACTCTTAGAAGTAGGAACCTGTGGCAACTCCCTTGTTTTACCAAGATCCCAAGGTAAAGGGATTTGTCTAGAGTACATATCTAGCCTCAGACATGACTTACTCATGCTGTGACCTTGAGTAATATATCACTTGTGGAATATTCTGGCTCCCAGGGTGGTTGTCATTGCCACTGTTACCTTGCCTGTATAGAAGGGTAATAGTCACACAAAACAGACCTTCATGTTGTAGGAAATCACTATCAAGACCTGTCTACTCCAGTCCTCTGGAATCCTGGTCCAGTGCTCATTACACTATAGGACACTGATGAGAAGGGTCTTGATAATGATTTTCTAGAACAGGAAGTTTTGTTCTGTGTGATTATGACCCTTCTGTAGGGGCAAGTGAAAAGGGAACAATGACAGTGACAACCACCCTGGGAGCTAGAAGAAATTCTTCCTTATCTTTTTTTGGGGGTGCACAGTCCCTTAAATAGCTATATGAGTAGGCAAATTATTTTATAGACACTTAAATTATACTTCACAAGGTGATATATACCTCTTGGTATGGAGTATGGGGTGATTGAGATAAATGCAAGGAGAAAGCCCAAGAAGGAAGAAATGACAGACTTAGGCTGACAGTTCAGATTTCTCCCTTTATACAGTGAAGAACAGATTAGGATCCCAGGATGAAGAGCTAGAAAAGAATCTCTACTTCCTCCCAGCCCATTTTACAAAAGAGGAAACAGAGGCTCTAGAAGCTAGAGTCAATCCCCAGTCCTTTGGCTTCAGAGGAAGTGCTCTTTCCACAACCTCCTGCTGTTTTTTCAATAAGGCTCTTCTACAGTTAGAAGGCAACATGTTCTGAAGAATAGGACGCAAAGTCCCTAGCACTTAATAGCTGGAGCAAGCACAGGTAGAGTTTAAGAAGTGTGAGGTAAAACAGGGGTGATTTCTTGGCTCTAAAATGAGTTCTTTGAATAGCAGTCTTCTCCCAGACTATTTTTTATATTTTTATTTTTTTCAATTAAGAAACATTTTCTTTCCCTCCAACTTCTTCCTTTCCTATTGATTAAAAAAAGAGGGAGAAAAAAAGACCTTTGCGAAAAATAAGTATTGTCTAGGGAAGCAAATTCTGACATTGCCTCTTCCCCTAGATCATTAACTACTGGGGGTGGGAGTGGAAGGAAGAAGCTAAAGGATTAGGGAAAAAGACCTCTAGCTAGATGTTGTAACTTAAATGCAGAAACCCCTCAGGATAGAAGAACTTCAGGGATGTATCAGTGAGAAAGGCTGGGAGAAGACTGCTCACAAGGTATGTGCTTCTGTTAGTCCCATTACCTTCAGCTTAGATCTATCATGTGTTTCTTATGTTTTCTTACTCATATCTTTACAAAATTTCAGAACTTCTGAATCAGAAGGGACCTCAGAAGCCATTTAGTCTGACTTGTACTGAAATAGGAATTCCCTTTATATCACCCTGAACAGCCTGAACAAGATGTTATTCCAGTCTTTTCATGAAAATCGCAATTGAGGATAAGCCCACTCCCTCTCGCAAGGCAGTCCATTTTACTTTTGGATTTTCTAAATCTATAGTGGTTGTGATATGTCCCTCTAGGACAAAGCATAACATTTCCATCCCTCTTACACTGGATAACTCTATAACTACTCGAAGACAGTCATCATGTTTTTCCAAGTCTTTTCTTTTATAGACTGGAGATCCCCAGTTCAGTCAATCAGTCTAGTGGGGGCTGTGATAGACATGAAAAAAGAGCATCAAAAAAGATACTTAAAAAGCAGAGAGGAAAATAAAAAGAAATGCAGAAGATAAGTAGAGCATTTTATTACTGCTTTATTAAACTTAATACATTTTTCCTCAAAAATGCTGTATAAAGGAAGTTCATATTTTTGGGTTTTAAAAATATTTAAATATTTGCATTTGGTGATGATTAAATTCATAATAAGAAAGGTTTTTAAAAATTCAGAGAGAGTATTCAGGAGAAGATGGTTGACAGTGTCAAATGTTGCAGAGGTTTAAGAAAGGTCAGGACTGAGATTAGGCCACTGAATCTAGCAATTAAGAAATAACTGGTAAACTTGGGAGCCATTATCTTCCAGAATGACCTTCCAGAAATGTGGTTCCCAGAATGCAATGCCATATTGCAGATGTGTCTGTTCAGAGCAGAGTACAGCAGAACTACTTATCACTTCCTTCATTCTGGGTGCTATATGTCTCAAAGCAGCTTAAGATTACTTTTGTTTTCAGGACTGCCATGTGAACTGCTGATTCATACTGAGCTTGTAGAACCCTAAAGATCTCCAAGAATACAATACAATAGCTTCAAGTCCCTTTATATAAGGTAACTTTGGGGAGATACATCCAGAAAACTCTGAATCATCAGTTTAAATCTGCCACTGAAACATTATTAG
The DNA here is from genome assembly GCA_028627135.1 of Pseudochirops cupreus. NCBI lineage: Eukaryota > Metazoa > Chordata > Mammalia > Diprotodontia > Pseudocheiridae > Pseudochirops > Pseudochirops cupreus. The sequence goes on along the minus strand of CM053580.1, from coordinate 433,654,491 downwards.
GTATAGACCTAATTTGTCCATTCCATCCTCTGCACAAAGAGGTCAACACTAGATCTAAGTATGTCTATCTCTCCCAGAGGATTCTGGGAAGTTTAATTAGAAAATATCTCTAAAGTGCTTTAAACTCTCTGGAGGAAAGTCCAACATAAATAGAACTTTTTATTAACATGGGTGCATTGTAATACATGACATTTCCAAGCAAAGCATTTCAGAGAGTGAAAATGCACTGAAAATACTCATAAGGCCTATCAAATATCCCTCAAAAGTGACCGGGGAGGGGGGGTAGTGAGGTAAGGGTGACAGGGAGAGGGAACCACTGCAACTATCTTCTCAAAGTCTTTGGTTAACATGGATTAGTAAGAACACATCAAAAGTGAAGTAAACAGATGACTCAATTCAGCAAACATTTGTTAGCCAGTCGCTGTCCTAAGTGCTGAAGATGCAAAGACATAATGACATATTCCCTTCCCTCAAGAAGTTTACATTCTACTTAAATAAGTAAAGGGGACAACATATTATCAGGGAAGTAAGCACAAGATACTTTGAAGAGGAAGATAACACTAACTAGTGAGATCAGTATAAGCTTCTATAAGATGCAGCATCTTGGCTATGCCTTAAAAGTAGCAAGGGATTCTAAAAGGCAGAGGTGGGGAAGGGGTGCATTATAGGTATGAAGGACACTTTGCAAAGATATCAAGATGGGACATGTGATGTTGTGTTTGAGAAATGGCACTAAGCAAATTTGGATGGAGCACAGAGTACAGAAAGGGGAAATAAGACTGAAAAAGGAGGTAAGAACCAGACTGTAGAGGTTTTATTTTTTCCTAGATACAATCATAAGATCAGACCTGTTACATAGGAATACTATGATAAATGATCTCCAAATGCTAGTTTAGATGCAAGTTTAAGACTTTCCCACCCATTATCAATTTCTATAATAATAATTGCTCATTTATAAAGTCATTTGGAAAAAATGAATACTGCATGACAGAGTAGCATTAGTCCAAATATCTAAATCATTGCTAGATCAGGACCTGATTCAGGCTTCTGCTCTGACAGCAATTTCATCAAGATTATCTGTAAGGAAAGTCTGCTAAACATGAGGCAGAATGGTATAATGGTAGGTACACTGAGCCAGGATTCAGGAAACATGACTTTCTGGTTCTAGTACTGTTAGGGAAGCTAGGTGTCACAGTGCATAGAGTTTCGGTCTTGGAGTCAGGAAGACTCATCTTCCTGAGTTCAAATCTAGCTTCAGACACTAGCTGTGTGACCCTAGGTAAGTCACTTGACCTTGTTTGCCTCATTTTCCTCATCTATAAAATTATCCAGAGAAGGAAATGACAATCTATTTCAATAGTTTTGCCAAGAAAATTCCAGATGACATCATTAAGAGTTGGGCATGGGGGCGGCTAGGTGGCGCAGTGAATAGAGCACCGGCTCTGGAGTCAGGAGGACCTGAGTTCAAATTTGGTCTCAGACACTTAACACAAAAACTAGCAGTGTGACCTTGGGCAAGTCACTTAACCCAAACTGCCCTCAAAAAAAAAGCAAAAAAAAAAGAGTTGGGCATGACTGAAAACAACTGAACAACAACAACAATTTTATACTATTGAGCCGTCAGGTCATTTAATTTCTCTGAGCCTCGATTATCTCCTCTGCTTAAAAAGTATTAAAAATATTCAGCAGCTGAATGAGAAGAGCAGAACCAGGAGATATTTGTACACAATTATAGACACAGTGTATGTGTGATGACCAACTTTGGTAGACTGGACTCTTCTCAGCAATGCAGGATTATAAGACAACTCCAAAAGACTCATGATGGAGGGAGATGTTTGCATTCCGAGAAAGATCTAGAAAGAACTAAAAAGAGCAGAGTTTGAATGCAGATTGAAGCAAACTACCTGCTCTCATTCTTTTTCTTGTTTGGTTTTATTTCCTCTTTCCCATTTTTCATGCCACCTGTTACAATCCTTCTTTATAACCTAATGTCTAATGTGAAAGTATTTGCAGATCCCATACTTGATTGCATGCTGCCATGGGAGGGGGGGAGAGGAGAGAGAGAGAGAAGGAGAAAACTTGAAACTTAAGGGATTGTGGAACTGAATCTTGTAAACTAAAAGTAAACAAACAAATTAATAAAGACAAAAAAATTTTTAAAAAATATTCAGCAGAGTCACTAAAAAGAACTTCAGCCTTTAAAACAAGGGCATTAGAAAGACTTAAAAATGACAAGGCAGCTGCCTAAAAAAAGGCTAGGTTCTCTAATTATGTCAAAGCAAAAGACAAGGCCTTAGTGAGGGTGGGTGGAAGATGGGTGTCATTTTGGCTACACTCCCTCCCACAGGCAGCTATCACCATTTTCAGATATCTAGGAAATTGATGCATATGATACAATGTGGTCACACTGGACTGAAACAATGTCACTTAACAGCTTAACATATTTATTTCACTTATGATACCTGGGCACTAGCTGTGTCCATAGCATGTCAGAGTGATTACTATTCCTGAAAGTAACTTTGGTTACCTTACTTCTTATGCATCTATTTTGATCAGTTTTTCTTCACGTTATTTCCGTAGAACTTTGTATTTCACCAATTCCCCATGTGTTATTTAAAGAAACCAGCCTTTGGAAAAAAAAATGCAATAGTATAGAACATTCAGATCGACAGTCTTGTTCACTGAAGAGCCCCCCTCCTCGCTCCACCCTCAATAGCCCAATACTTCTCAAATACACTTTATACTCACTAAGAATTAACTCATCACAACTGCCCACCTGAAGCTAAATCCTAAAGCATGATCCTTTTATCCCCATGCTACAATTAGGAAATGATGGTAGAAAAGTTAAGGATTCTGACTGAATCTCTTGCAAAGACGAAGGCTGAAATCATGTCTTTTGGCCTTTTCTGCCTGGCTCTTGAGCATGTCTTCTTCTAGATTAAATAAATAGTAAAACTTATAGGCTTTGCTAAAAGGAGGTTTCTAGCAAAACTTCTGAAGTATCAGAGATAGCAAAGGTCTATACAATGACATACTCCTTCTAATCTCAATTCTCTGGGCACCTAAGTAGCTCAGTGAATAAAGCACTGGCCCTGGAGTCAGGAAGACCTGAGTTCAAATGTGACCTCAGACACTCGACATTTACTAGCTGTGTGACCTTGGACAAGTCACTTAACCTCAATTGCCTTGCCTTCTCTCCTAAAAAAAAAAGTAATCTAATCTGAATTCTCTTTCCCCCCCTCAATTTTATTGATAAAACTAATTTATTGATTTTTTCAGAACTTACATTTCTCAACATATCTCTTCTCCCCTACAGATAGCCATCCATTATAACAAAGAATTTAAAAAGAGGGGGAAAACCAGCTCAGCATAACTAACCAATACTTTAAAAAATATATAATTAATTTATTTTTCGTTTTCAACATTCACTTCTATAAGATTTTGAGTTTTAAATTTCCCCCCTTCCCTTTCTTCCCTTCTCCCCACAATGACATGCAATCTGATATAGGTTCTACTTGTACACTCACATTAAACATATTTTCTAACCAATATTTTGAAAAAATCTGACACTATAAGCAGTGTATGACAACTATAGTCCCCCACCTCTGCAAAGAAATGTGTTATGTGTGCATGTGTCGAGATAATTACAATTCTCTTCTGCCAGATCAACTACATTATACCTTGCGTATAGTATATACTTCATAATATTTGCCAAATTTAACTGAATTGAAGAGAAAGAAGAATGAGAGATAAGGGGGTATCGTAGAAAATATACTGGATTTAGGAATTAGAGGTCCTGGGTTTTACTAGGACACTAGCTGTGACTCAGTCTTAGTATGCCTCAGTTTCCTCATGTGTAAAATGAAGGGGCTGGACTCAATGGCCTCTAATGTCCCTTTCAACTCCAAGTCTATGATATTATGATATTTACTGGCTAATATTCACAGATCTAAAGCTGAAAGAGAGATTATTTAGTCCAATTAGAGATTATTTTGTCCAATCTCCTTATTTTAGAAATGAACATACTGAGGCGTATGAGATGAAATGGCCACTTCAAAGTTCCACTGGTGACAAATGGAAGAGCTGCAATTTCTGAAGCCAGGTCATCTGGCTGCAAGTATGGTGTGATTACCATTGCACCATGATACCTCTTATGACCAAGGGAAAACAATTTATTTTTTCTAAGTTTATTCATTCTATACAAGAGGAATGAGAGGCAGTGGCTCAGAGAGCTGGCCTTGGAGTAAAAAAGAAACCCACATTCAAGTCACTCTTAAAACTGTAAGTTGCAGAGAAGTTGCCAATCTGCAGCAGTAGAGGAAATTTCCTTCCCAGAAGTTCCCTTCACCAATCAAGCCCCCCTTCTCCCCATCCATCTCCCTCCACTTTTCCTCTCTCCCTCTTTTGGTGGATAATTCTAATTATATTCCCTATACCTTCTAGAATTATGTGAGGAAGGTGCTCTGTTACCGAAGTGTGATGTGAAGGTGAGCCATTATTACACATTATTTTATTTCTGCCAAGATGGAGTTAATGTTAGGTTAGTTAATCTATACATCAATGCTAAGCAGACACATTCTTTTGTATGGGGAATATCCAAGAAGACAAGTATATACTGTTGGCCCCTAGCCCATTGCCCCAGACTGCATCCCCACCTTTGTCTGGTTCAGAAAAATGAAGGTACAATCATAACTGTCTTCAGGCCAGCTCTCAGGTCAGATCAGATGATAATATCTGACCATGAGATGACTCTCACGTTCTAAGAGCAAAGTTAGACAAGGGGAATGGAGAGTCTGTTATGAATGCACCAAACTTTTTCCCCCCAAAGCTCTAAGGCACCGTTTTCCATTATCCTATCTAAGCCTTTCATTTTGCCATCACAGTCATTTTCCAATATCCTACTCCCCACAGTGAGCTTTCCCTGGTGACAAAGAAAACAATTCAATAAAACCAAACAATGTATCGACTGCACCTGACAATTGATGCAACATTCCACACCCAGAGTCTCCTACTCATCAAATAAAAGGAGAGAGGTTCCAAAGGCACTAATCTGAGATCAGATAAAGCTAACCATGTATATTCATTTGTTACTCAAGATGTCTCTATCTGCATGTCCATCTCCCCCTGTAGGAAAAAGGGCTGGCCTAACCACACTGCATTTGTGATATAATGAAAGGCACTGGCACTGGGTTTTATAGTACCTTGTCCACTGACACTACAACACAAGCAGTGCCAGCAGGCATATCCCCCATTTGATGGGGGATATGCCTGCTCTTACATCCCTGCTAGACACCATGGAAGTGTGAACCATCTACTGAGCCATCACCAATGCCATGCACCACGCCTCTGCACTCTGAAGACCCCTGGAGTTTCCATCTGACTTACTGACAGAACCTGTGGATCCCTGGTCCTTGCCAGGGACCCTTAGTATATTCAGCTTTCCCATAATTCTTGTAACTGAACTTTCTTCAATGTGTTGTCTCCCCCAGTTAGAGTGTGAGATCCTTGGGAGCAAAAACTAGTTAGTTTTTTGTTTTTTTGTTTTGGTATTTGTATCCCTAGCACTTAACACAGTGCTTGGCACATAGTAAGTCCTTAATGCATGCAGGATGAACATGCTACCATCATAGGATCATATATGTAGCACTAGAAGGGACTATTAGAGATCATCTCGTCTGATTCTCTCATTTTACAGATGAGGAGATTAAGTCCTATGGGAATTACATGACTTGCTCATTAGTGTCAGTTCTGATGAACTGTTAACAAGGAATAATGAGGAAGTTAGCAGTAACCATTGCAGGATGACTAAGCTGCATTGTGATGAAAACCTGCCCTTGTGTTGTCTTATGCATGTATACAACAGGTTGCCACCTCTCATCTAAAAGGTTTTTGACAATAAATAAAAGTTGTTTTGGTATATAGGTGATTCCAGGGAAATCACTTTGGATGTAAGATTTCCACTTATTCAGCAGGAGTTTCTACACTGTGTTTAATCCAAGTGATTCCATTTCCCTGATAAGGATCAGCCTTTTGGGCCCATATGGCCACTAAATTTTATGCCTGGATAGCTCATTTTTTCCCACATACTTCAAGCAGTTGACTCTACCCATGATGCTCAAGTGCAATAGTGACTTTGTTATGTGGATCCTGCCCCAGTGGGGAGGAAATGGAACAAGGTGAAACAAGGCATTGCGTAGAAATTTGGTATTAACTATGGAGATGATAATAAACCAATTAAAACAAAGAAAAATCCCAATGAGCAAGCTAATGGGCAGCAACCCTGGGCCTTCCATTATGCGTTTCTCAAAGCATCTTCTGGGCCCAAAACAAAATAGACTTTTTGTGCAAGTAAACTCCTAGACAGTTTGGTGACGAGATTTGTTGTTCGGTCATTTTGACTCCCGTCTGATTCTTGCTCCATTTGGGGTTTTCTTTGCAAAGATATTGGAGAGGCTTGCCATTTCCTTCTCCAGTTCATTTTACTGATGAGGAAATAAAGGCAAACAGGGTTAAGTGACTTGCCCAGGGTCACACAGCTAGTAAGTGTCTGAGGCTAAATTTGAACTCAGGCCTTTCTGACTCCAGGACCAATCCACTGTCCACTGCAAGTGTAATATAGTGAAAACTGCATTAGATTTAGAGTCGGCAGACCTGAGTTTGATTCTTGGTTATCTCTTATTAGCCCTATAACTCTGGGCCAGTCATTAGGTTTTTATGGGCACTGATTTCTTCCTTTGTACAATGGAGTGTAGAAGGGAAGAGAGAGATGGACTATGTGCTCTCCAGGGTCCTGTTCAGCTCTAAATCCCCTGATGTGAGACAAGTCTTATTTTAGGTTATGTGCTGCCTTAGGAAATGACTGATAGCTCACCTTCTTAAAGAGTCTAGTGTAATATTTTATGCAAATAACTGCCATTGACACTAATGAGGCTTATCTAGATGAACCCTCTGTACATGTCATTGGAAAAATAGTCTTTTTAAAAATACAGAATAGGAGAGAGTCTTGCTGATGTTGGGAAATACCTTCTAGTTATAATGATGCTAACTATGTCAGCTAATAAAGCAACCCCCAAACTAAAAGGACTTATAGAGTGAAGGCCTGAAAGTGGTGGTCAAAAGGAAAGGTAATCAATCAGAGCTTTGCTCTTGTAGAATTTCAGCACCAGCTCAAATATTTCAAACATTTTTGCCTCTAGCTTCTTACACATTGCTGAAGTGTTTGTAATGAATTCTGCAGTTGAAATCCATGCCATGAAATCTATAGCTAATTTCTGCTGGTCTTGACTTAATCATGTGAATTTTTAAAGCAATCAATTCATGTAGCTAGTCAGAATCCCATCTAAATGTAAAAGGAAGCGGTGATTTTTGAACAACATAACCCAAACCCCACCTCATAGAACCTCAATGAAGACAAACTGTTCTCTGAGAGGCACACACACACACACACACACATGCATACATACACACACACACACACACACACACACAATCTGTTCCCATTACCAGTCAGAACATAGGCAGGTATTCAACAATTTTCTGTGACATTGCTGTCTCCAAGCAACACAGCAACAATCACTAGATAAAAGGAAAAAATTAGTTATTTGCTGAAATAAAAATATCTGTCCATCTCTCTCCTAATAGTTCTGAAGTACCTCTTACCAATGCATCAAAGAGCTCAAGAATGAAGTTGTCACAATAAAATGTTCGTCCTGGATCAACCTGTCCTCCTATGGAAATAAACATTTCAGCTCTGCCTGGGAGTTTACTGGGAATACCAAGAGCCCTTTAAGGCATTGATAATGTACAGCTTTGTTGACATTAACTTTTAATTGCTCTAGTCACCATTTTTAAACAAAAACAACAGTCACTTCCAGAGCATTGTCTGAAAATTAGGTTCCACTGGTGAATAAGACATTTCACCAGCACTTCTACCATCTGTCCACCTGGGTATCTCTGTTTCACATCATCCCCTTTCCCCTTCAACTTTCTTTTATGTATTGTCTTCCTCTATTAGAATGTAAACTCAAGCTCTGGGCCTGGAGTCAGGAAGACCTGAATCCAAATCCAGCCTCTGACACTTGCTAACTCTGTGATGCAGGACAAGTTACTCAGACTTTATTTGCCTTAATTTCCTTATCTGTATAATGGACACAACCATAGCACCTACTTTCTAGGGTTGTAGAGAGGATCAGATAATTGTAAAGCACTTAGCACAGTACCCAGCACATAGTAAGCACTATAGAAATGTTATCATCACCATCATCATCACCATCCAGGGCAGGAATGTCTTTTTATCTACTTGTATCTGTATTCCCAGGCACAATGCTTGATACATGCTGGTGGTGATAAATGCTAGCTGACTAAGACAGTTTCTTATGTGGTATTTTATCATCATACCTGGGGTGGTGGTGGTGGAGACAGGTGAATACATACTCTTTTTGTCCTCTCTCCAGACTCATGGCATATCCAAATGGGAGGTAGTGTTGTGCAGTGGAAACTGGATTTGGAGTCAATTTGCCCACGTGGAGCTGAGCAAATCACCTAAACTCACTTCTATTCTGTGGACCTCAGTATCCTCAGCTGTAAAATGAAAAGGATGGACTAGATGACCCCGAAGGTCCTTTCCATCTCTGTGTCTACTATCTTATGAAGTCTAAGGAAGTCCATAGAAACACTGCTAGTCTTAACACAAGATGTCTCTTGAATCTCTCTTAGAACAGGTGTCAGCTCAGTATTAGCTGAAGCTTAGTGAGTAACAAAGTAGCCTTTTCTCCATTTCTTATCCCTTACAACATTCAAATAATTGTTAAAGTAGTCTTGTTGTCTGTCATGTCCAATTCTTTGTGAGCCAATTTGGGGTTTTCTTGGCAAAGATACTGGAGTAGTTTGCCATTTCCTTCTCCAGCTCATTTTACAGATAAGGAAATGGAGGCAAACAGAGTTAAGTGACTTATTCAAGGTCACATAGCTAGCAAGCATCTGAGGGCAGATTTGAACTTAGGAAGATGAGTTTTCTGGACTTCATTTCCTCACTCTATTTGCCCCCCCTAGCTGCCCTTCATTTTTCTACACATGACAAATGGGAAGGTAGAGGAAAACACTGTGAGTGCCAGCCTGAAGGGGCTGAGTAGCTGGGGTGTTGGTCTTGGAATCAGAAGACCTGTTTGAATCCTACCTCAGAAACTTACTAGCAATATGATTCTGGGCAAATCAATTAACCTCTCTAAGTCTCAGTTTCCTCATCTGTGAAATGGAGATAATAGCAGCACAGGGTTGTTGTGTAGTTTAAATGAGAATATATGAAAAGCCCTTTGTAAAGTCTAAAGCACTATCCTATTTTATTTTGTGTTTTTAGCATTTATATATTATATCTATATATAATATTTTTATTATATAACATTTATAAATATATAAAATATATTATATATAAAATATAAATATATACATATGATATTTATATATTTATATTATATTTATATATGATATATTATTCTTTTTAAAAAATACTGTTAGCATTTCTACAATACTTTAAAGGTTGCAAAGCTCTTTATATATGTTAACCAATTTTGTCTTCACAACAACATTGGGAGGTAGGTGCTATTATTATTCCCAGTTTTCAGATGAGGAAACTGAAGCAAAGAGAGGTTAAATGACTTGTCTAGGGTCACACAGCTACTAACTATATAAAGCAAGATTTAAAGTCAGGCTTTCCTGACTCCAGATCTGCTACTCTATATACTACAAAATCTAGCCTCCTGTTTCATAATAGCCACTGTACCTCTAATGCCATTTTCACATTGGACAATGCCATTTCCAGAAAAAATGCCTCCACCAGAGACTTGCCTCACTCCACTTGCCCCCAGGCTCATTCTGCTCATACTAGAATGCAAGAAATATGCATGGCTTGCAGAGTAGAGTTAATCTAATACCTCACCAAGGTAAATCTGCAGGTTAGCTCATGTGGTGCCTAAGACTATGAAAAAACTGGGTAATAGCATCATAAGAAGCCTGGACTTTGGAAACAGGAGACCATAGTAATGACACTTATTGACTGATTATGAGTGAATGAGCAAACTATGTAAACTCTCCTCCTTTCTACTTCTCTTCTGTAAAATGAAGACAATGATAGGGTATCATCCCACCTTGCACTAAATTTCTATTCAGGTATCTCATCATGGCGTGACAGTCACCCTAGGTTCTCAAAGACCATGCCACTGGGCCACAAGCTCTAGCCTATCCTATACCAATGTGGGAAGGCCTCATGGCCCTATGGAAAGACTCTGTGTCTATGGTATGAGAATCAACCTGGTTAAGTTCAGAGGAAATTCAATGCCAAAAAATGCCCACCAGGTTATGAATATCTTGGGTCACAGAAATTACTATTACTGTTTTTTGCCTTTTGGAGGGGGGAGGACAGGGCAGTTGGGGTTAAGTGACTTGCCCAAGGTCACATGGCTAGTAAGTGTTAAGTGTCTGAAGCTGGAATTGAACTCAGTTCCTCCTGATTGCAGGGCTGGTGCTCTATTCACTGTGCCATCTAGCTGACCCTCACAGAAATTCTTGAAAAGTATTTACTAAGGTATGGAGGGGTTGTGATCTGTATCAGTAAATAGAATATCCACATTGATGAAATCATAGCTTTTTTTTTTAAATGCACTAAAGTATTTCTCATAGGATTGTCATTAGGCTGAAATAAGAAAGTGCTTGGTAATCATGAAGTGCTTTAGAAGCATTAGGTGGCATGACATAGTGGCTAGAGAGCTGGTCATGCAGGCAGGAAGACTCGGGTTGGATTCCTACCTCTGACACATGGTCACCATGTGACCATGGGCAAATCGATCATATTCAGTGCCCCAGGCAACTATAAACACTACAGATATGTTGCTGATCTTTATTAGTGAAAGGAGTTTCCACACATGGGATTCTGTGCCCTAATGAAATCTCAAGGTCAGACCAAAACAGGTATTAGGTTGAGTCTGGTTCTTCTGGTCCTGCTTTGGAAACGTGGGACTGAACTATGAGCTGCACAACTCATCATAGAGTTATAATGTTGCTTTAGTGTCTACCAGGCTGTCGAAACAGTGGGTAGCTTTTGGTGGCAGACCCAAGGATATTTTACTGCAGCAAAAGAATCTGAAAAACTGACCTGGGATGGAAGCATTTGGCACCACTAAAAGCATTTGACAGAGTTTTTGTTGACATAAGGAAAATGCAGACTTCTGGTGGATCTTGGAAATCCAAAGCAGCTTCATTTTTCTCTTGTCTTAGTATCTATCTCGATGAGCCACATGTGTTTGACAATAGCAAAGGCTTTTGTTACTAAAGTGTTTTATCTCTTTCTGCTGCTTCTTCCCCAAATAAAATCATAATCCTTCCCTTGTGTGATATTACAACCATCTTCCACAATGACCCATTCTGATGTCATCAACACAGGGTTATGACTTTTGGTTAAATGCCTTCATCCCACAACACCCCAGGCACAAGAAGAGAATCCTCACAGGAAAAATCTCTTAGCTCCATTCTGTTGCCAGGGGTTGGACATAGAAAAAGAAAATTTCATAAAAACCCTAAACCAATATGCTATTCTATAAGAACAACATTTCACATTTCCATAGATCCAGAAGGAGCTGAGAGGACTTCATCAATTAAAGATATACAAATCCAAAATGGGCAGGTGTTGTGGCCAGAACCAGCAACACAGCCAACTCTCTCTTCTGTCATGCTCCCAGCTCTGGCTCTCTGATCATGCCACCTTTGACAAATTCTTCCATTCAAGAATCTGGCTCCTGTTTCTAGGGCACCAAATAAGAGGCATCCTACAGAGGCATTGATATCCTTTATGTATAACTCTATTCAGCTGGTACTTAGCCACTTACCATTGCCAAATTTAGACTGATGAGAGCATTTTATTGTTGTTGTTGCTTAGATTTTGGGGGAAGTTTTTCTCAGTAGAAGCTACACAGTTTAACACTCTACCCTTAATGGTGCCTGAGCCAAGACATCAGGAAATGTGGATAGATTCTACTTCTTTATACCTACATGACCTTAAACAAGTTATTTTTATCTCTCTGCCTTACTTTCCTTATCTGTAATATGGAGAGGTTGGCTTAGGTCTTCTCTAAAGTTTCTTACAGCTCTGGTTCTGTGACCTTATAATTTTTCTAGCTCAGAATCATTTGACCCTTTGATAGCCACAATGTGCTGGCTCTATGGTAAAATGTCAATCTATTCACATTGATCAGAACTATTTGTGCCAGGATGTTCAAACTGATTAACAATAACACAGCTAACCTAGAAACAGACCAATGATTCTAAAATAGTGAAGCCACTTAAGTGTACATTATAATGGTCTAAAGTAATCTCAGAGCTCCAAGTTAGGATGAGAATAGGACGAATCCCTATGGGCAAAGTCCCACTGGAGGCTTCATGTTATTGTATTGAAAAACATTGATATACTAACAGGGACTATGAGAAAGGTTTATCATCATCAAAAGTCTTCTTACACTAAAGAAGTAGATATGTTACTACAGCATTGTGGTATTAACAGGCAGTGGTACTTGACTAACTTGTGAACATGAAAGGTAAACAACAGCAACAAACAACAAAGTCGACTTCTGTAATACATTAAGAATACTCTACAAGTTAGGATTAGAGTCCTCCCTGAGAAATACCTTCCAGGTTTCAGTACCTTTTACCATTGGGCCAGCACATTGTGGCTATCAAAGGGTCAAATGATTCTGAGCTAGAAAGATTATAAGGTCACAGAACCAGAGCTGTAAGAAACTTTAGAGAAGACCTAAGCCAAACTCTCCACATTACAGATGAGGAAAGTGAGGCAGCAAGATAAAATAACTTCTTTAAGGTCATGTAGGCCTAAAGAAGTAGAACGAGAATTTAGACTGAGATTCTCTGGGTACAAGTTCAGTTCTCTTTCCATTGTACCAAGTTGTCTCTCTACCATTCCTCTAGCTCCTAACTATAACACCAACCATTCCCTTCAAGCAATTAACAAATATTAATTTCCTACAGTGTATGGAGCACTATGATTTATACAGAATGATTCAAAGCCTAAAAATATTGATGCCAACCATATATACATAATAAGAACAGTAATTTAGAACAAAAAAAATTGTTTTCACCTTCCATTTCATTTGCATAGGTGGCCAGGAAAAACTGAGGAACCTCAGAGACAGGAACTCCATAAAGAAATTAAGTGGGAGGGTCAAGGAATTTCTAACCCTAAATCAAATAATCGCCTGGAACAATAAGCAGAGATTTAGCCATAGATAGAGAAACTTAAGACCAGGAAAGCACAGCCTGATAAACACAACATTCTTCATGAAGCTAACAGAGGACAGTTTCAATAAGAAGATCTCAATGACATCAGCATAAGGGTCAGAGGCATGAGCTGCTCTTCCACAAGGGTTCCCTTGCTACGTATGTAAACCAGGGGAGTTCTCCTACATATTTTCACTAGGTGTGCCAACTCTTCCCACAGATGCTTTGTATATTTGTTTGAGAGGGTGCCCCAGTTTTTATGGGTGGGGGAGGGAATTATGACTTATCTTGGCAATGGCTATTTCATTAAATGTCTTTGCTTTGAAGTAATTGTGACTTTTGGCTGGCTGGTAAGTACTTTGGAGAAGCCTTGCAAGCTGTGGTTTTGAACATACATAGACTCACAGATTATCTTGAGTCTGGAGTAACTTTTCTGAAGTTCCCACATGAGAAAAAAGTATCCTGGGTGTAACCATTTAGATAAGTCTGGGTCCCTGACCTCAGATAACTTCAGTTATGTAAGGTCCTTCTTTCCAAGCTGCAGACAAAGCAATGACGGAGAAATGATGAGTTAAATGACAGCCCTGCTTGGCCTCTAGCAGACAGGGAAGTTGGCTCTGTTTCAAGTGAAGTTTGTCTTTAAAGCCCTTCACAGAATCACAGAATTGGAAGATACTGCAGAGGCCATCAAGTCCAACTGGCACCTGAATGAATGCCCCTTTTGTGGTGTCCAACAAGTGGTCATCCAGCCTTCACTTGAAGACTTTCAGTGATGGGGAATCTATTGCCTCCTGAGGCTGCCCATTTTATTTTTGGGGAAGTTTTTCATTTCATCCAGCTTAAATCTGTCTTTGAGAGAGAGAGAGAGAAAGAGAGAGAGTAGAAAAAGGAAAAAATATAATATATAGGCCTCAGCCTCCTTCCTCTAGCTGCGATAGGAGAGACTAGGTAGTTTTCCTTCTTCACTGTTCAAAGACCGCTCTTATTCTCACCTAGCAGAGTAAGAAGTAGTTCTACAGAGCAAAAGTGGAAATGAGAATTTGTGGTCCTTAATTTCCATCTTCCTCCAGGAAAGCATAACTCCCCTGCCTACTCAACCAGCTTCCTGAATGGGATCTGAATCAAGGATGTCCCATTTTCTGCTTTCAGTGGAAGAAGTCCAAATGCCACATCAGAGAGGAAGTTACTTCCCTTTGTTAAGTCAAACATGTCACAGGGCCCTAGGACTCACTCCATTACAGCTCTAAATACTTGGGGCTTCAAATACTTTAGTCAGGGGTTTCCAACATACTTCAGCTGTGGGTACATCCTATTGAAGAAACAGGAGTGGCTGGATGCCTGGATTCCCCTGGACAAAGAATGGAGAAGTTAAGCAGACTTTAAAGATGATTCCAGCTCTTCCTGGTTTTTCTCATCCCAGTTCTCCAGCTGACTCCAGAAATGTTTGATTTGGTTCTATAAAACAACAGTAATTCTTGTAAACTGCTTACCATTTCTCCTAATTATCCTGAAGCACAGTAACAATTATCATAACATTAGTATGTATTAGATTAACTTTGCTATAAGTTTTTTTGTTTAAATACGAAGTGTTCACTAACTCCTCTCTCCCCCCTCTCAATTTATTTATCTATAGAGTGATGGATAAATCTATATGCATATAGCACACATATATTTCTTTTAAGTGTACTAATGGAAGTTCAGTTTCTTACACAATCTTATTTAATTTTTTTGGTAAACCTAATCAAACACAAATATTTCAACTGAATGAGAAAATAAGAGTTTCAAAGACGAACCCAAACAAATTCCAAAAATGGTTTATTCATTCAATACATATATTAATATATTAAGCACCTATTGTGTGCTGAGTACTATGACAGCAATATGATGTTATTTGTCCTAACTGGAGCTGAAGAAAAAGGTTTCTTATTATGGCCTCCTTTCAAATAACTAGAAATTAACAAAGTATGAATTGGTAATTAAAATATTAGCAGTCTCTTAAAAGGTGCAGCTTCCATCCTCCTCAGCACTCAGTCAAAACAGGATAAGCTCAAGACAATGCTGCCCCTGAGACCTGCTGTGCTCCATGCTCCTCTGACATAGCCTCCTGGTTATTTAGGGCAATAAAATGTCCTAGCCACATGGAGTCTGGTCTCTCAGACATGGTAGATGCCAAAGACCAGAAGAGTCCCAATACCCTGATAATCTACTGACAAGACACATAGTATATATATCCAGATGGATACAAAGGTGACCATGTACAGAAGAGCTAAGTGCTAAGGTATACTTGTTGCATATCTTTTCTGTATTATGGCAAAAGAAACCTCCTTTGTTAGACATTTGAAGACTTGTGAGTGCCTGCTTTCATCCCAACATCGAAGCTAAACTAAGAAGGTATTAGTGTTAGAGATGCACAGGTCTAAAATTCTACAATTCTCCATTACGCCAATTCCTTGTTCTAGTTTCTGAACTCCCTTAAAACCACAGTAACAATAGTTAGCATTTATATCATTCCAGTTTATAAAATATTTTACATATAACATTTCCTTTTATCCCCACAACAACCCTGAGAGGTAGGTGCTATCATGATTATCACCATTTTACAGATGAGGACATTGAAGCACAGTGAGGTTGAGTGACTTGCCCATGATCACATAGCTACTAAGTGTCGGGGCTAGATTTGAACTCAGGTCTTCCTGACTTCAAACTGGGAAACCAGTGAAGATTTCTGAGCAGAGAAGTCCCATAAATAGATCTCTTTGTTAAGAAAAATTACTCTGATATGTATATAAAAGAATAATTAGAGGGATTAAATAGTGTAGAAACTAGAAAATTTGGGGGGGATTCTATTTATTGTAATAATCCAAGCTGGTAGGAATGATGGTTATACTAGGGAGCTGACAGTGAAAATAAAGAGGAAAGGATGAGAAAGTTCACCAGGTCATAGGATCTTTAATTAGAGTTCTAAGGAATCTTAGAGGTTACCCATCCAAATCCCTCATGGTAGAGATGAGGGACAGATGGAAGAGATATTGTGTTGGAGAGCTACTTTGTTTCTTTGTGGGGGAAGAAGGACTGAGTATATCACTCAACGATCTGAACCAAGCACATCTCAATTATGAGATAACATTTCTGACTGAACTTGGGCAAATCATTTAAGCCATTTTAATTAAAATGAGAAATAAGAATAATGCATGATTTTTTTTTCAGATAGGGAAGAAGCTTCAAGAATTAATTATAATAACAGTATATAGTATTTGAATTTTAAAGCATTTTACTTTCTGATTTTTCTCAGGAAATAGTCAACAAATTTATACCTTGATCACAAAACTGGCACATACATGAAGAGGTAGAACACTGATGGAGGTGACCCTGATTCCTCATAAGCATACCCATGGTTGGCAAACTCAGTTAGGTCTTACCAAAATGCCAATACTTCAATATTCCTTGTTGTATTTGAAATATTTTCAGAAGTAATGCAGCCATGTGCCAATGAAAGAGCTGGCTATAATTCAAGTCACTCAATATTCCATCTTAAGCCTATCTCTGCTAAGTGTTTCCTATTTCAAAAGCTACAGAAGTTAATTTTCTCCTCTCTATATTATGTTTTTTAAAATCCCCTGAGCATATTTTTAAAACTAACTGTTCTTATGAATAGTGTTTCTGTTTTGGGAGGAGGGAAGCAATAAAGTAGGCATTATTTAGTTTAAAAAGACGAGGACAATGTTTATATGCAAATTCTATTGTGTTAGGTCTTCCTACTAAGTAGGAAGTAATATGCCATTTTCCCAGGGTGAATGAATACTTTCAAGGCATGCTAGTAGTTGAGTAGGGTTAACCCTCTTTCTTTAGTCATAAATTTAGAGCTGGAAAGAGATCACTGAATTCAGCCATCCAATTTTATAGATAAGGAAACTGAGGCTTAGAGACTTAAGTAATTTATCTAATGTTACCTATCTGATAAGTGGCAGAGCCAAGATGGCAAACCAGGCTTGAAAGATAAGGTGACTCCAACTGACAATCTTTCTATCACCCCATCCTATTTTACTTATCCCTCTCTATTCTTTATTTTTTTTTCTTTTGGAGGAGGGAAGACAGGGCAACTGGGGTTAAATGACTTGCCCAAGGTCACACAGCCAGCAAGTGCTAAGTGTCTGAGGCCAGATTTGAACTCAGGTCCTCCTGACTCCAGGGCCGGTGGTCTATTCACTGCACTACCTAGCTGCCCCTATCCTTCTGTATTCTCTCCTTACCATCTGAATAGTGTTTACTCAGAATATCCTGATGATATTTTTTTACATTTTACAGATGAATAAATGGAAGTGAAGTAATGACAACTTTTCCACTGGTCTTATTACACAGATAGGACCAGAAGTCATGATAGGGATGGAATTTGATTTGTTATGGCATATCATAGAGGCTCATGGCTGAGATATACCCATAAAAGCATATGTTTTCAGCTGAAAGGTATGTTACAGGCCATTTATTTCAATCTCTTTTTTTAAGTGAAAAAAAAAAAAGAAACCTGATGGATAGAAAGGTTAAATGACTTTCTTAAGGCTACACAGTCTGTAACAGCTGTAACAGAGGCAAGATTTGAATCCAGGTCTCTAAATCAAAAGTCAGTGCTCTGTATTTTCAAGTACTATAGTTTGCCTGGACCTACCAAAACTTGCCCTCCAAAGGCATAGTCTTCAAGAACTCAGAGCACTTCTGTGACTGGAGAAGTCATGGAAGGAAGATTTTGGAAAAAGCAGAAATCCCAAAGAAGTTGATGAACTGAACTTTCAATGTAATTCTGCCAGGTCAGGCCAGCCCTAGCCCCACCGGGAGGGAGGTGATGGATCCTACAAGAGACTCTAGGTTTCTATTTTGTGCAATACACCATGTCAGGAAAACGAGAAAGATCTTACAATAAATATGACCAATGAGGACAGGCTTCCCAATTGCTCTTGTCCAACAAGTAACTGATAAGAGTCCTTGGGCTCTAGCTTTGCCCAATATGTCAAGGAAGAAAGAAAAAGGAGAGCTGCTTTTACTGACCTTCATCTTGCTCACTGCATCTCATTATCCATGTGCCTGGATGAATCAAGCTGCCACAGCTGCCACTGGGTAACACTTTGATGAGAGAAACTTTTATGTCACATTAAAAAAAAAAAGGCACAAAGAAACTGGGTCTTCCAAGAAGCATTTCCTTTTGGAAGGGATCAGTTTTTATGCATCAACATCATTAGAGTAGCAAAAGCTACATTGCTCCAATTGTCTTCCTAAGTGGGGATAATGATCTTTCTCTCCAAGCTTTTCTGCCTTGGCTTACGAAAATAACAATCAATACAGATGCAGCAAAGATGAAAGCAAACTATCACTAGTTACGCGTTGTCCAAAGAGGGAAACTTTTTTTTTTATAACTGCATTAAGGCAATTCTGTTTGTTAAGAAAAGGCATCTTCCCCCTTCTCTTAAGTTCTTTAAAAAAACTCCAATTGGGTAGGCTTAATTAGGATGTCAACTTTAATGTGGATACAAATTAAGGAGCTCCATTAGTGCCTGTCACTGTTCAAGGCACATGAACTTCAGAGAGACTTCTAAGAAGCTTGTCACATGCCATCCAGCTCCAGTGACTCATTGTGGAAGCCAAGTCGCTGGCAGCAATCAGCAGTGTTTTTAAAAAGCCAAAAAATGATTTGTTTAGCCAGTTACTTTTCTTAATGGATTCACATTTAGGAACTATTTAAGTCTTATAGTTTATAAGGTGTTGAGTTCAAATGGAAAAGAAACAGAAAGCAAAACAAAATGCTAAAAGGTTGTAAGAATTTCCCTACCCTCCTCCCATTTCCTACTTGCAAATGTTTTTTTAATATAAAATCTATTTTCCTTAATTGACAAAGAAGTTTTGAGCAAGTCTAAATTGTTTTTTTAATGACCAGATTGACTTTCAAAAAGAAATCTCCAACTAACTACACAGAATAATTGAAAAACTTATATGCATACCCTTTGACTTAGCTATATTGCTACTAGTTCTATAGCCCAAATAGATCAAAGAAAGGAAGATGAGCCACATGTGCAAAATAATGAAGGGCTGCTCTTTCTGTGACTGCAAAGAATTATAAATTGAGAAAGTACCCAACAATTATGGAATGACTGAATGAGTTATGGCATATGAATGTGAGGGGCACTATTGTGCTTTAAGGAACAGTGAAGGAGATGGTTTTAGAGAAACCTGGGAAGATTTTATGAACAGATACAGAGTGAAGTAAGCAGAACCAGGAGAATAATTGATAAAATAATGTTATGGGAATCTGAAGATCTTCCCTGCCCCTAGGCCCTTTGCTAAAGTGGGTACGTGACTCTGAGAACCTTCCCTGATTTGAAAATATACTCTGCCCCCTAATAGGCTGAATGTGGTCACGTGGAACCTGTGGCAGGAGGCTTGTTTTTTGGAAATGCCCACACCTTGTTGCTTTGTGATTGGGCAGTGGGTCAAGAGGGTTGTGACATTCTCCAATCCAGGAGAAGGCTATATATATGCCCTGATATGAGATTTTTGCTTTGGGGCTCACTTTGAGAAGAGTTGTGTGATTTGGCCAGATGAGACTCTGGGAAGCTGTTGAGCCCCCTGGCTTTGAAAAACCCAGATATTGGTGCTTCCCTCTCTGGTAACTGAATAGGTATGGATGTAATGGTCAGAAGGCTGGAAGCCCCTCTGCTGATCTGTTTCTTTGTTTGCTTGTAACTTGTGTTTGTAACTTGTGTTTGCATTCTCTGAAGTTTAGGGTGCTGACTTTTTCCCCTGAACTAGGTAAATGATATATGTTTGATTGATTAAAGTGAGATTGTTAACCCATTTTGAGTTGCTTTCCTTTA
>CM053580.1:433604397-433634253 GCA_028627135.1 Pseudochirops cupreus | reverse complement strand
AATAATATTGTAAAGACAGTCAACTTTGAAAGACTTAAGAACGTGGTTCAACATATTGACTAGCTGTAATCCCGAGGACTCAAGATGAATCATGTTGCCCACCTCCAGATGAATTCAGAGTGCAGACTGAGTCATATATGTGGTATATGTATCTACACACTCATTTGGGGTTCAGTCATTTCAGTTATGTCTGACTTTCATGACACCATTTGGGATATTCTTGGCAGAGATATGGGGAAGTAGGTTTCCATTTCCTTCTCCAGCTTATTTTGCAGACGAGGAAACTGATGCAAACAGAGCTAAGTGATTTGCCCAGGGTCAGCTAGACCCAGCCCAACTAGAAAGTGTCTAAGGCTAGATTTAAACTCAGGAAGATGCATCTTCCTGACTCCAGGCCTGGTGCACTATCTATTGTACCACATAGTTGCCCATATATATATATATATACATACACATATCCTTTCTGGTGTATGTAGGCATGCATGTTATATATTATGTATTTAGAACATACATGTGAATATACAGGTATGATCTTGGATAATAATCACTGTCAGCTTTGCCTCAGACTGATGATCACGGGTTGCTAGCTGATGGCGAGGAAGAACATGTGCAAAGATGTGAGATTTTTAGAAAATCTACCCTTTAAGGCAGTGATTCTCAACCTTCCTAATGCTGCAAACCTTTAATACTCATATGTGGGTGTATCTGCATGTGGGCGGACTCGCCTGGAGACGGATAGAGGAGCCATGTCTCAGTTCCTAAGACCATCAGAAATATGTGTTTTCTGATGGCCTTAGGCGACCCCTGTGAAAGGGTCGGTCAACCTCCAAAGGGGTCACGGCCCACAGGTTGAGAAACACTGCTTTAGGGTATCTTGATTTAAAAAAAAAGTCAATGTAGTTGAAATGCTGAAGGCATCAGTTGCCCCTAAACATTCATGTTAAAAGGCCCACTAGGTTGGAAGAGGTTCCTATTATCAATCAACATGCCTTTATTAAGTATCCACCGTATAACAGGCACTGCTATGCTCAGAGGATATAAATATGAGACATTCCTACCTATGTTCCAGGGGGTGGAGGTGGGGAGTTGGACTGATAACACATTCACCACAAATCAATACAAGATATCTACAATATAAACACAGTGATTTGCCATGGGAATACACTAACAATCTGGAGAAATAGGAAAGATTTGTTGAAGGAAGTAGCACTTGAGCTGGGTCTTGAAAGAACTTAAGACATTCTGAGAAGCAACAGTGAGGGGAGGGAATCCTTTGCACCCCTAACAAACTAAGTGGAGGAGTAAAAGTGTTTGTTCCATGGCATTGAGCAGGTAAAAGATATGGGAGAAACTGGGGTGGCTAGGTGGTGCAGTGAATAGAGCACCAACCCTGGAGTCAGGAGGACCTGAGTTCAAATCCAGCCTCAGACACTTAACACAAAACTAGCTGCGTGACCTTGGGCAAGTCACTTAACCCCAATTGCCCTGCCTTCCCCCCTCCAAAAAGCAAAAAAAAAATAAAAGATATGAGAGAAATCACAAGTAGTCATTCACAAGGGCTACTAGAGAAAGAGAGATGTTTTCATGGGTATTCTTGATGTTTTACGCTACAACTTTGAGTTTATAAAATTACAGGAAAAAGTAGTGATTCATGAAGGGTGGAAAGTATGGAAGAGTTTAAAGATGGAACTGACATATGCTATATGTGGGCAACTGGAAGGTGATGAGAGTGCTTAGAGTGAGATATGCTGGAGAAAGGCCCATAAGACTTGCTTCTGGGCTCCCTGTTGCCCAAGGCAGCCTCAATTCCTCTCTAGGGCTTCTACATAAATAACTGTGCAAAGGAATTAATCTAAGCCTTTGAAAATCCAAATCCATAAAGTGTCTTTTTAGCAGCAGAATCAGAAACTTGGACTCAGTCAATGCTCCTGGAAATGGCAGTTCAGTAATCAGGTGCCTAAACAATGAATGAGGCCAAAGCAATTTCTTCAAATTTAAATTAAAGTGCAAATGACATCCAGAGCTGAAGCCTTCTCACTTGCAACAGCTTTGACTGAGAATGTTCCATGAGGATGCAAGGACAGGCTATTTTCCATCAGCTTATCTATCTGTTCTCTAATAATGATTTGGTTCTTGGGTTCTAAGAAGCTGATTGCATGTCATAAATTCCTGACATTTTAATGGCTTTGGCAGAGTGGCTGGATCCTTGTTCTCTTGTGATAAATGTGTTAAAGTCATCCAAGCAGTAACTTCTGTGTTTCCCCAGTTGTTGGTGAAGCACTTGGTGCCACAGATGCCTGGAGTAAGGGTGAAGTGGGGTGAGGAGAGAGGAGAAAAGGAGGTGCCTATTTAACTCATACCCCTAACTGCATTAAACATACAAACTGGATTAATTCGTGTATTAATTGGTTGGCATTGTGTGAAACAAACCTTGTGCACATGGGTGACGTCCCCACTCTCCACTCTGGCCTCTCTCCGGGTAGAACTAATTTGGAAGATGATGCCTGACTTCTTGAAGAAGAAAGGAGACAGACAGATCTCCATGATTTGGAGCTGACTGGGTTTGGATCCAAATCTGCATGTGTTTCTAGCTCCTTGAGGATCAGGATCTTTTACCTCAAGTTGTCGTAAAGCAAAGGTGAGACTTCTCGAGGACATGGGAGGGAAGGGAACGGGAATTGTTGTTATTAACACCTAATACGTACCAGATACTGTGATTAAGTATATTTTATTTATTTATATTTTATCTAATTTAATCATCATAATGACCCAGGAAGGTATTAATAATTATTAATTAAATTAAATTAACTATTCAACAACCCCCATTTTACAGTTGAGGAGTCTGAGGCAGTCAGAGGTTAAATGATTTGTCAAGGGTCACAGAGCTACCTAAGTGTCTGAAGAGGGATTTGAACTCAGGTCTTCCTGATTCCAGGTTCAGCGCCACTTAGAAGTACTGAAGACTACTGATGGAATTTTATCACTTTGTTAATTACTTAAAGCTATAGTTATTATGTGTTAGAGTCATATATAACAGTTGTCAACTGAATGGTATAATTTATCTATGCAGAGTAGAGATGTAGACAAACACCCATCACTGAACATGACTGCTTTGTTGGTGTGCGTACAGCAGTTTAATCCCCTAAAGTACCAAATTCAAAGCCTGCACCTGCAGACACACTTACCCGATCCTCTTCAGCTCGAATATCTGGCATAGTGCTCATGCAGAGGCTGACTGCAGTGATGGCCACAAAGGAGACAGAGATGCAGGCAAACATCTTCCCTGGAATCCCAGAGTGAGGATTTTCTACCATGTCCCTGAGCTGTCTCATGCACTGAGCCAGCCGACTGCCCTCCTGGAAGGCACAAGGCGGAGACTCATTCACCATCAGCTCAGACTCATAAAACTGGGCCTCTGCAGCCTCTTCTTCCTTATGCCGAAGTCTCCTAAGGCAGCACCACTCGAGACAGTCCTCCTCAATTCCCCAGTAGGCCAGCTCATCCTGGAAGGAGAGGGCACACATCTCTCGAAGGAGTCTCAGCTTCCCTGCAGTAAGGAAATTCATAATGGTCTTGAAGGCACATGGGTTGCGATCGAAGAAGAATTCATTGCTGCTGACATCGTAGTCATCACAGACACTCATGATCT
The DNA here is from genome assembly GCA_028627135.1 of Pseudochirops cupreus. NCBI lineage: Eukaryota > Metazoa > Chordata > Mammalia > Diprotodontia > Pseudocheiridae > Pseudochirops > Pseudochirops cupreus. Next base: position 433,630,604 of record CM053580.1, on the reverse strand, counting down.
CATCATGGTTGTGACAGGACTTTAGCCGCTCCAGCCGGGTCAGAGGGCAGTTCTCAAGGGTAGTCCAAGGGAGTCTATACTTGATGCCACCCACATTGATGATGACATGCTGGGGCCAGTCCTCACAATAAGTGGGGCAACAGGAGTCTTCTCCAGGATGCAAGAGCCTGGCTTTCTTGTAGAATAAGCCCTTCTTAGCCTGCACCTTGCATAGCTTCTCGAAGCCATTGTAGGAGTAGGGGGTGAAGTTGGGGTCGGGGTTCCCAGAGAGCAGAGCCATTTCCTGATACATTGGTTGTGATCATGGAGGTGTTCAGCCCTCTCTGAGGTGAAAAACACAGATCCGGAGAAGAATGAGAGAATGGATGGCTGTGGGGGAGCAGTGTCTGCAAACAAAACAAAACACCCAACAAAAAATGCAATATTAGAGTAATGAAAAAATATTAAAATGTTTGCTTGATAAATAGACTTCTCAATGACTATTCCCTCTTTCCCTTGTTTCCCAGCATGTAGGTGTTTTGGGGAAAGACAGATGACCTAGGGACTGTAGTTTCACCCTACACTTTAATCACTCGTCTTTCTAACCTGTTATTAAAGTTATTCAGTCACAACAGACAAGTCACTTTATCTCTCTTGGCAGCTGGGTAGCCTGGTGGATAAAGCCTTGTGCCTGGACTTAGAAAAACCTGAGTTAAAAATCCCTTCTCAGACACTTACTAGCTGTGTGACCTTGGACAAGTCACTTAATCTCTGTTTGCAATCAGTTTCCTCAGCAGTAAAATAAGGCTAGTAATAGCACCCTCACCTCATAGGGTTGCTATGAGGATCAACCAAGATTATCTTTGTAAAGTGTTTTGGACAGTGCCTGGCACATAGTAGGTACTATGTATTAGTAACTGGTATTGTAATAGTACCTATAACGGACTGAATAATCTGTTAGATCCCTCCCAGCTCCAACATTTTATGATTCTAAAATTCTAACTCTCAAATTTAATGTGATGGAAATAAATAATATAAAACTCTCTTGGCCAAGTTTTTTTTTAACCCCATCAAACTTCCTATTTGAGTTACTTAAGCTGGGTAATTTGGCTTCATTTCCCTTTGTTTCCTTTCTCTTGAGGAGCACAGGAATAAACAGAAGGTGACAATGGCACGAGTTAAGTAAACAGTGAAAATAAAGAGTATAAATAGTAAAATGAAAAAGTAAATAAAGAAAATAAAAAGTAAAAAATAGATAATCTTGTAACTAGGAAATGGTCTGACTTAGTGAAAAGTTTCTCAAGGTCCCCCACAACCATCCCAAACACTAAAAGACAGAAAAATTTCTTCAAGAGCGAATCAGTGACTCACGCTCTTTTGAGTGTTTAGGGTAAGTGTTTCAAGGTAAGAAAATTTCAATTTACTTGTGGCAAAAATTACTTTTTAAAAATGCAAAGATCTTAGGAAGTATTTCCAATACTTCGGATAATTGTCAAATGTATCATAATTAAGAATTGCTGCCAGTGTCTGGCTAAACACCACACCCAGGCCACAAGATAAAGCTGTAGCATTGAAGAGTGATGACTATGAACACACACACACACACACATGCACACACACACACACACACACACACACACACACACACACGCACACACACACACACACACGATTAATTCTGCAAAAATAAAGCCAGAAATATATTCAAATCAGCTCCTAAAGGAAGTTCTGTTGCTAGTATGAATGTTTCTGATGAATTTTTCCTGACATCCATTAGACTTTTGTGATACTTGTGTTGGTGGACAGATGTCCAGCTATGCATCACAGGAAAGGATACGCAAAAACTTCCTTGGTGCTCACATACCACCCACTTACTAAGCTTGTGGTACATTTGGCTCTTTGACTACGGGATGCCTCTTCAGGAGTAGCTGTCTGTTAAAAGGTAAAGCCTGGAACAGGTTTCTTAGGATATATTTTTACTGAACTAACTTCATTTTATTTTAGGAAATAAAAGAGACAAGCAGAAGGTAGGAATACTATGTTTATCTTTAATGAATGTATACTTCTAGCACACTCAGCCCGCATCTCAGACTTGTTAAATACTTTTAGCTTAGTCAACACACTTTAAAAAGGCTGTTTCAGATGACATGTTAATGAGACTAATTCACTCTGGTGCAATTCGGAATCTTCCCATTTTAACTTTTATAGCCAGGGAATAAACATAATGAGCTAATTTGCTAGTGCTGAAACATTCCCTTTTAGTACACTATGTCTGTAGTTTGGAAATGATGTCACTAAGACAAAGCTATAGCAGCTTATTAGCAATATCACATGATAGGCCGTTCGTTCTCCAGTGCCCATTGGTGCAGTTTGTCCTGCCACAGTGGTAGATGGAATCCTTTCTGCCTTGCTATTCACCTGCTCCTAATTTATTTCCTATCATAATTCTCTAGAAATAATTTCTACCTCTTCAACCAAACCTGGTCCAATGGGTGAAAACCACTAGAATTTCATTGGCATCATTAATGTATTCTGTGATGCATAGCTGGACATCTGCCCACCAACACAGGTATCAATAGTCTTTACATGTGGTCCTTTTCTCTTTTTTATGATCTCTTTGGGATACACACCTAGTAGTGGTATTGCTGAAGCAAAGGGTATGGACAGTTTTGTAGCCCTTTGGGGATAGTTCCAAATTGCTCTCCAGAGTGGTTGGATCGGTTCACAATTCCACCAACAATGCATTAGTGTTCCAATTTTCCCATATTTTCTCCAACATTTATCATTTTCTCTTTTTGTCATATTAGCCAATCAGATGGGTGTGAGGTGGTACCTCAGAGTTGCTTTAATTTGCATTTTGTTAATCAATAGTGATTTAGAGCATTTTTTCATATAACTATAGGTAGCTTTAATTTCTTCATCTGAAAACTACCTGTCCATTTCTTTTGACCATTTATCAATTGGGGGATATCCTGTAGTCTCATATATTTGACCCACTTCTCTCTATATTTTAGAAATAAGGCCTATCAGAGACATTTCCTGTAAAAACTGTTTCCCAAGTTTCTGCATCCCTTCTAGTCTTGGTTGCATTGGCTTTGTTTGTGCAAAACCTTTTAAATTTAATGTATTCTAAATTATCCATTTTGCATTTCATAACGTTTGCTATCTCATTTGGTCATAAATTCTTCCCTTCTCCATAGACCTGACAGGTAAACTCTTTCTTGCTCTCCTAATATGCTTATGGTATCACCCTTTATATCTAAGTCAGTGGTTCTCAACCTGTGGATCACAACCCCTTTGGGGGCTGAACGACCCTTTCACAGGGGTTACAGGGGTCGCCTAAGACCATTGGAAAAACACATATTTCTGATGGTCTTAGGAACCAAGACACTATTCCTCTGTCTCCAGGCAGGTCCGCCCACATGGAGATATGCCCACATATGAGTATTAAAGGGTCGCGGCATTAGGAAGGTTGAGAATCATTGATCTAAATCATATACTCATTTTGACCCACCACAATTTTAAAGGACTGATGAGAAAATACACTACTCACATCCTGATAGAGGAGTGATGGACTCAAGATGCAAAATGAGACTGACATTTTTGGACATGGCCAATGGGGGAATTTGTTTTACTTGACCATGCATATTTCTTACATGGGTTTTTTTTTCTTTTTTCTCCAGTGGATGAGGCTGAGAAGGAAAGCAAATAAATACAAGTTTGTTTTTTTACAAAAATTTTAAAAAAGTTCCACTGGCATATACTTTCAGAATCTTAGCAGTAAAGAAGAAAGATGAAAAAAATGTACAAATAGATACTACCTAGAATCAGGTAAATCAGTAAGCAGATGAAACTATTAACACACACGTACATAGTCACAGACACAGACAGACACAGACACAGACACAGATACACAAACACGCACATGTGCATTAGAGACAGTGTAGTGTTTGCTTTGGCGTCCAGAAGACATAGGCGTTCAAGCCCTGCCTTCAACATGTACTAGTTCTGTGGCCACAGGCAAGTTATTTAATTTTTCATACAACTTTATAAGCCTACAAGTTATAGATGATTGTACAGTTATAGTATGTTTATATATACACACACAAGATAAGTTATAGATACATAGAGTGTGTTTATATACATGCATGATAAGTTATAGATCTATGGTTATAGTGTGTTTATATATACACACATCTTTTGCATATATTTATGTGTAGAGAGAGCTTCCACACTGTGAATTCCCCACAATGATGAAATTACAAGTGTGGACCAAAAACACACACATACTTATATTTTAAATGGCGATGGACTTAACCTATGAAATTTAAAAAATAATACAAAATGATAATAAAATCAAATCGTACAGGCAGAAAAAATGACCAGTGGAACAAGATATATATCCAAACCATTAAAGGAGCTTAATAAATGAAAAATAGAAGTGCATATTAAAGGGGAAATAAATCAATATTTATTAATATTTTAGGGGGGATAACTGAAGGAAGAAGAATTAATTTGGATCTATTGCTCTTACCATACACTGTAATCAACTGTGGCTGGATCAAGGAGTTAAGATTTTTAAAAAATCTATTTTAAAAACTAGGAGAAAACATAATAGCATCCCTTTTCCTGTTAGGGAGGAAAGAGAAATTTCTGACTAAGGAAAATGATTTTAATCAGAGATATTATGGGTATATTTGAAAAGATTTAAATAAACTTTTTGCACAAGGAAATACAATAAGATATAAAAAAGGAAACCAACTGAAAAATATAGATGACAATCATAATTGATAAGCTTATTATTTAAAATTGATAAAAAATTTACATAAAGACATATGGTCAATATCCAGATTCCAGGTGATCCAATGATTTATATGTTGGACAGTAGAAAGAGAATTGGATTTGAAGTCAGAAGACCTGAGTTTGTCTGGTTCTACTCAACTTTCTAACTACGTTACCTTAGGCAAATCAATCTGCCTTAGATTCAGTTTCCTCACCTATTAAATGATATGGTTGGCCTAAATAATCCCTCAGGGAACATTTAGTTCTCAATCCTGTGATTGTAGAGACAGAAAGCAAGCCATCACATGGAAAAAAATAGCGATTTAAGTTCAATAGCATTTTTTTTAAAAAGCCCATTTTTAAGGTACCATTTACTAGCAAGAATAAAACTGACAAAAATCCAGAGTTGGCTAAACTGAAAAGAAATAGATGTACTTGGACATTGCTGTTGATGCTGGGAATTATCTTAATCTTTCTGGATGGTAATATCGGGAAGTGCTACTGAACTGTTCAGACCTTTTGACCTAGTAATTATTCCTCTGGCATTATATCCCCAAGAAATAACTCCAAAGGAAAAATAAGTGATTTGTACTCATAAATTCATAGCAGTACCATCAGTAATACCCAAACACTGTAAACAGCTCAGATGCCCGTAATAGGAAGATGACTAAGCAAACAATGATATGTCGATGTCTGTGATAACTAAATAAAGTGACCAGAATACGGGCTTCACAGACCGTTGGGGATGTGCATAGGTAGAAAATTTTAAGTAGAAATACGCAACGTAAATGAAAAGTACATTAAATGAAAAAAGTAGAACACAAAATAATAAACATTCATAGAGTGATTATGCTTATGCAAAACAAATGTATGGGAAAACAATTTGCAGTCGCATAAATTCTGATTAGTTTCTCTCCCCACCCCCCCTTGCCCAATGGAATTAAGTCCCTAATGTGGAAAAAAAAATTACTAGCTGGGGTCTGAGTTAATGCAGGAACTGGGGTGGCATTAAAGAAGGAAGTATAAAGGAGGGATTAGGACATGGATACATGGATATTATAGTCATCTTTGATGTGGTAGAGAGGTAGTAGAAAGAGTACTAGAAATCTTTAGTTGTGCTGGTGCTGACTTTGAGTTAGAAGATACCACGGTTAAAATATGATTTCTGCAACTTAATAGTTTTGTGACAATGGGCAGGATATTAATCATCTCTGAATCTTAGCTTCCTCGAAAGTAAATAATAATAACAAGAAAAGCTGCCATTTATTAGTGATTTAAGATTTGCAAAGAACTTTTAAGAGATGAGGAAACAGGCTGAGAGCCCGTCAACTCGTCTGAGGCAGGTGTCAAACTCTGGTCTTCTTGACTTCAAGTACAGAACTTCAGCCACTGTACCACCTAGATGCCTGTAAAATGGGGATAATCACACCTCATAGAGGTGCTGTCAGGATCAAATGAGCTAATGTATAGAAAGCACTTTGCAAAACTTAAATACATAAATATAATTTATTATTATGCAATTTTCCCCTGGTCCCTGAAATGCAGTTGTTTGCAGTGGGGCCATTTGCACACACCATATGCACACACACCATTACATTTTAGGATATTCAATACAGGCAAAATATAGCCCTTTGGGTTCTTTCCTGTAGCAGCTTTATAGTCTTCCCATTGTCATGTAATATGGGCCCTACTAAAACCTAGAACGAATAGCCTCAGGAGACACATTTCCAATGTAAGAAAAAGTAGAAAACAGGTAGGCCAACCTTAGGCCTGTGGGAGAAAAGAAAGGGGATGATATGGAGATGGTCATGACTGTCTCTGGGTGATTATAGTGGTAGGAGGTCTTCCTCGAATTTTCCTTATCTTTCCACCCTTTCCCCAAGTCGTTCATTCCTTGCTCAGTTCCCATGCCTATCCTTCAGTCTATTAATCCTCTTTCTGACAAAGCACTTGTTCCAGACTATAGCAGACACTATTAATGGTTCAAAGTTGAGTGAATTCTAGCTTCTACATTCTCAGCAAATGGGGAAAGAATGAAAGGAAGGAAGGAAGGAAGGAAGGAAAGAAGGAAGGAAGGAAAGAAGGAAGAAAGGAAGGAAGAAAGGAAGGAAGGAGGGAAGAAGAAAGGGAGGAAGGGAGGAAAGGAGAGAGGAAAGAGGTAAAGGTGGAAAGGAGAAAAAAGAAATGAGGAAGGGGAGAGGGAAAGAAAGAGGGAGGGATGAAGGGAACAAAGGAGCAAGGGAAAGTAATAGGGGGAGAGGAAGGAAGGAAATAAGCATTTCTTAAGCACTATATACTAGATACTATGCTAAACACTATACAATTTTTAGCTCATTTGATCCTCAAAAAAAAGCTCATACTAATATGCCAACTTAACCTAATATAATCCCTGTTTCATAGATGAGGAACCTGAGACAAAGAGAGATTAAATGCCCAGGGTCACAGCTAGTAAGTGACTGAGGCCAGATATGAACTCAAATCTTCTTTACTCTCAGCCCTGCACTCAATCTACTGTACCACCAAGCTGCCCCACATAACCAGAAATTAAGGGAGTGCCTATCAATTGGGAAATTGTTGAACAAACTATAATATATTCATGTAATAGAACATTATTGCACCATAAGAAATGACAAAGGAAATAGATATAGAAAAACCTACGGAGATTTGTAGGAAATGAAACAGAATGAAGTGAATAGAACCCAAACCATATGACTACAATATAGTAAAGGAAAGCATCTTTGAAAAATTAAGAATTCTGATTAATGCAGTGACTAACTACAGCTACAGAAGACTAATGAGGAAGGATGCTTTCAGCCTCTTACTAGAGGTGCAGAGTGAGGCATACATTTTCAGACACAGCCAATGTGTGGATTTATTTTGCTAGACTGTTTATTATAAGGAAGACTTTTAGGAGACCAGAGGTGGGGAAAGAAATAGAGAAACCATGCAAAGCATAGTGTCTGGTACATAGTGTCCGCTGTATGTGTTTATTCCCTTCCATTCCCTTATATTATAAGAACATATGTGTATATACTATATATATATACATATATATATATATATATATATATATATATACACTTCAAATGTCATAAAGAATGCAATTTTTAAACTGAGCTAATATTTAAATTATCCACCTGAAACAAAATATATTTTGTGTTTAATGTTTATAAAACACTTTCCTCACAACTACCCTATCAGGGAGGAAGTACTAGTATTTTTCCCATTTTATAGATGTGGAAATTGATGTGATTTACTCATAGACAGTAAATATCAGATAACAATTTGAATCAAGAACTTCTGGCTTCAAATTCATTACTTTTAAAATGCAGTCTTCTGTAACCTGGTGGCTTAGAGAAACTGAGCAAAGGTTCAATCCTCCAGGAAAAGGAAATGGGTTCAAAGGCACCTTGTATACATTAAAAAACCCAAACTAGGTAATAAAATATATATGACTTTAATTATTTTTGGAGGAAACACAAACAAATGGATGGCAAACTCAAAGAAATCCCTGTAAGTATTATAGTTCTCAGGCATTTAAAACATACTGGTATACACAAAATAACCAGTATGCTCAATTTTTGTCACATTATTTTAACACTGAATCAATTGGAAGGTTTGATAATTGAGGCTGAAGTTTGACTTCATTTATAACAGAAAACCACGAGTCTTGAGTCTCTTTTTCTCAAGAGGGCAAACCCTCAGAAATAAGAGAACACACACACTTCTTTCCTCCTATAGCCATGCAGCAACGTCCTACTGTCTATTTCCTTGTTGGCCATACCACTAAGGTCCCTGGAGCACCTGAACCCATTTATTTATAAACCTCTGATTACTGGAAGTAGCACCAGTGCCATAATCTAAGCAGACCCAGGGAAAATAAACCAGCTTGGAATGTGTGAAGAAACAAATTTAAGAGAAGTCTCTTGAGGAACTGCTGGAGGTAACACACTTTGAAAGTGTGTGCAGAGAGTGTGTATATAGGAGTAGAAGTCCCATTACCCAGGTGAAAGGGAGAGAAAATGAAAAGGAGGAAAAAGACAATGTGTTTTTAAAAGGTTAGAAAATGAATCTGTAGTTAATTATTTCAGAGCTGAATTGACCATTCTGTAGCAAGGATCAAATAAAAAATTAACTGGAACTGACCAAAAATTTCTTTTGTAGACCTTAATTATAAATTTCACCAAAATGAGGAAGTGGATTTTTTTTCCTCCATAAAATGTTCTTTTTTTTTTCTTTTGGGAGAAAGCCCTTTCTCTGTGAAAGGGAGAAATAATCCTGAGATTTGTTCGATGAACTGAGTTCTAAGCCTTTAAAAAAAACCCCTCATTTCCAGTTAACCAGGAAAAAAATGTTTGCATTTCCTCAGGGTGTTGTATATGTTCACAAAATGTGAACATGTGTAGGATGGTTGGATTTAGGTAATTCAATAAACAGTTAGTTGATCAATAAGCCTGCTGTAAGTAGGAGTCTCTCTGTATCTCCAACATTACAGAAACAGGAACATACTAATATCCACTGTTGACACGATAAGAATGTATCATTAATAGAGTTTGGTTTCAGCGTGTAATCTTTTGTTGCTTATTGCTGATAAGAAACTATTTAGTGGCATTAGTTGGGTATCAGGGCAGCTAGGTGGTGCAGTGGATAGAGCATTAGCTTGCAATCAAGAAGACTCATCTTCATGAGTTCAAATCTGGTCTTAGACAATTACTTGCTGTGTGACCCTGAGAAAGTCACAGTTCCTCATATGTAAAATGAGCTAGAGAAAGAAATGACAAACCATTCTAGTATCTTTGCCAAGAAAACCCCAAAATGGGGTCACAAAGAGTTGGACATAATGGAACCAACCCAACAACAACTTGGTATCAGGTATTTTTTTTTAATGCCTAACTTACCATGGAAAGAATTACAAAACTCATTTCGGGTTCTTTTGTGTTCAAGATCATTAGTTATCTTTCTCCATCATCCTGTCTAAGTTCATGGGCAGAAAGCAATATGGTTACAACAAAATACTTATTTCCATCAATTCTTGACAATGTGATTAAGAGGTTATGTGCTTCAGCTCAATGAGGTGAGTACTGAACCATATCACTTTTCAGTAACTCCAATAACATTAACCAAATTAATCTTAAAAAACTTACTACTGTTACCTAAAAACTAACACCAGACCATTCACTGAAAAAAAGGTTTTATTTAGTTCAAAGCCTATAGTGAGGCTGCGTCTACACTCACCTTGAGGTTGTTTGGGCTACATTCTACCCAATTTTGATTGGCAAATCACTGTATGGTGTGCTGGCCAGATGTCGGGATTCAGTGGCAACTCCTGAACTTTGAATTACTGATGGATATCTGTGGCTCTCTGCAGTTTCTTGATATGGTCAGTATGGAACATGCTGGTCTTTGGGCTTATCGGCTCATGCACAAATAGGGGCTTAGCATTTCCTGATGACAATGATAATGCTGTCCCAGTTTTACAGAGTGGCCTCTAATCTCCCAACCTGTCTCTCAGGTTCCTTCCAGTTCAAAAGAGTCCTGTGGGTGTGTTCAAAGAGCACAATCAACCAGTAGAGCAGAAGGCTTCTTAAAGATGGAGAGGATATGGGTATCTCTGAAAACCCAACATCCTTTTGGGGAAATTGTAAAAGTAAAGAAAAAGCTTTTAAAGTTCCTCAATGACTTCCTCAAAAATCTCAGCAGCATCCATATGCAATGACTGGTTTCATCAAAAATTGATAAAAAATTCATTCAACCGGTATTTATTCAAGTACAATACATACCATTCTTTGATCATAAAGTATGTTAGGCATTTTGGGAGAGAGAGGCTATACCCCTGAATCTTGGCTGGTTTCTTTGGAAAAAGCTAGTTTCTTATCTTCTGATCCACAGAGAGGAGAGAGAAAAGTTTCACAAAATCTCATTCATCATGTTGGAAAGCACATTATTTCCTGTTGTTGTCGAGTTATTTCAGCTGTATCTGACTCTTCATAATCTCATTTGGGGTTTTCTTGGCAAAGATACTAGAGTGGTTTGCCATTTCCTTCTCTAGATCATTTTACAGGAGAGGAAACTGAAGCAAACAGGGTTAAATGGCTTGCCTAAGGTCATGCAGTTATTAAGTGTCTGAGGATGTATTTGAACTCATGAAGATGAGTCTTCCCAATTCCAAGCCCAGGGTTCTACCTGCCACCACCACCTAGCTGCTCATAAAGTATATTAAGATCCCTGCAATAGAAGTACTATCTTATTAGGAATCCCTCACAAATGGTAATAAGGATTAAGTCATATTCACACTTTAGAGACATTGTACCTGAGAGCTAATACAAAAGTTAGTTAGTCAACAAGACATTATTAAACATTATTAAGGGCCTACTATGTTCCAGGCATTGTGCTAAGCACCAGTGATATAAAGAAAGGTAAAAGATAGTGCCTGCTTTCAAGGAGCTTACAATCTAATGGGGGAGGCAGAATGCAAACAACTATGTAATTGGAGATAATCAACAGAGAAATGACACTGGCTATTGTGAAAGGATTTTTGCAAAAGGTGAAATTTTAGCTAAGACCTGAAGGAAGTTAGGCAAATTAGGAGACATATATGTGAAGGAAGAGAGTTCCAAATACAGGGGACAGCAAGTGAAAATGGCTGGAATTGGGAAGTGGAATGTCTAGTAGTGTAAGGAGAGGTAAGGAGACCAGTGTCACTCATTTGCAGAGTTGGGGGAAGGCAATGTAAGGAATAAGAAGATTGAAAAAGTAGGAAGGGGCCAAATTAAGGAGGTCTTTAAAAGCCAAACAATTCTATATTTGATCCTGGAGGGAATAGTTGCAGTGACAGATTAAATTTCTTTACACACTTCATTCCACCATTGGTCATTCAAGCTCCATCCTATCCATTTTCTATCCACACCTGCTTCCACAATACAGTCTTTGGTCCAAGTCAGCTAGAATCACATTTTGTTGATTGCATACATTTGAGTTCCAAGTAGCCCCTGATTTTCTAGAGCTATGGTTGTGTTCAGTTCTCCTTGTGTCTTTAAGATTCAGATAGATGTCATGACTTGGCACTTTCCTTAGTATCACATAAATCAAACTTTCTATTAAATCACAGAATGAGATTAATGACCAACAACAAATGAGGTAGTGGTACTCTCAGTCTGTTAGCAAAGAAACGAGATTTTTATTGTAATATAGCTTGGCTGGATTGTACCTGAGCAGAAAATGAATGATAGAAGATACCCAGGTAATAGTTGTACAAGTAACACCATCTAGAAGAACTACTAGGAGACACAAAAGCACAAATTTAAATTCCACAATAACTTGGGGAAGCAGTGGGATATAGTTTATCAAGACCCACATTTTAATCCTATCTCTGCCATTAGCTAGATGTACAACCTTGGGCAGGTAACTTAACTATTCCAGACCTCAATCTCCCCACTGCTAAGGTAACAGAGTTGAACTACATGAGATCTAAGTTCACCTTTGACTGTAGAAATCTAGATTCTATAACTCCAGGGAGCAAGATCAACAGACAGTATGACCTTAAGTATAATAAAAATTGTAATCTATTACTCTGATGACTGAAATTATGCCAGAGGAAGTTAACAAAAACATTTCTCATCTGACCAATTTCTGGCTACACCATTTATTAACCATTTGACCTTAGGCAAGTCAACTAATGGGTAGCTAAGTGGCACAGTGGATAAAGTGCCAGGTGTGGATTCAGGAAGACTCATCTTCCTGAGTTCAAGTCCAGCCTCCACACTCACTATCTGTGTGACCCTAGGCAAGTCACTTTACCCTATTTGCCTCAGTCTGCTCATCTGTAAAATGAACTGGAGAAGGAAATGGCAAACCACTTCTGTATCTTTACCAAGAAAACCCCAAATGGGGTCATGAAGAGTTGGATACGACTGATATGACTCAACAACAACAAAAGTCAATTAATGCCTCTGGGCCACACTTTCTTTATCTCTCTGCAGGCATATGATAATATGTATGCACAAATATTACAGATATCTGACCATCACACCTCCTAGGACATATGCTCCATGGAGGAAAGGACCAAGTATTATTTAAATGTTGCATATCACCCAACCCCTAGAATAGTGTTCTCATACAATAAGGCTTAATAAAGGATTACTGTATTGAGTCATTGCATCAGAGAAGTGATAGAGCTGATACATGATAGACTGAGTGGCAGACTAAGAAAAGGGCCTTGATTTTGGGATAAAGATAATCTTTTTTTTTTTTTGCTTTTTTGGAGGGCAATTGGGGTTAAGTGACTTGCCCAAGGTCACACAGCTAGTAAGTGTTCAGTGTCTGAGGCTGGATTTGAACTCAGGTCCTCCTGACTCCAGGGCTGGTGCTCTATTCACTGTGCCACCTAGCCACCCCTCAAGATTGTCCTGAAAGTAGGAGAAGCATCCTCTCTTCATGTACCATGCTCATAAGGTATGAAATATTTTGGTACCTTGCTGTAAATGAATACAAACATTGTTTCAGTAATTAACATTTAAATATCATATACAAAATGAAATGCAATTTGCAAGTGAACTAGTTGTTGTGACATGATTTGAAGTATAAGACATAAAATATAGATTAGGTTAAATGTAAACTGTATCCTAGAGAGTTGGAAGAGTTCAAACAAAGCATTTTTCTGCACTGCTGGAGATTAATGATGCATCATTGTAACCAACAACATCTACATAATTCTTTTTTTAAGGGCATGACATTTATGTACAGCAATACAACGCTTACCTTGAAATAATGCCACTAAGAGGAAGCTTTGCTTGGTTCCAATTAAATGTCATGACTCACACTCACTCCTGATCTTAGCCCCCCACCAGAAATGTATACAGAACAGCTAAAAAGCACGCATCACACAGTTCAATACGTTAATTAGCTCAAAAGAGGAGACACATTTTCCTATTCCTTAAAATCCCTTTGGGGCTCTTGCCTCTCCTATTTTTGTAGAGACATAAAATTAGCAGGAAAAAGATATATGTTTGTGTAGGCCTTTACGGCTTAATAATTTCTTAGGGGAAAATTTATTGCAGCTAAATAAGTTCAGGGAGATAATTCTGTTTGATAACCCAAAATAATAAGGTACATGATGGAACTAAGTCAGGTTTCTGTTAGTGTCAATGAAGCTAGTCTCAGGAACCCCCAAGATTTCTTTTCTTTTTTTCTCCTTTTAACATTTATAGTCTTTGCTGTTTATGACATAACTATCCTTACTTTTTATAAAAATGACATGATGATTATCCAATAGTGATGGGATCTCAACTAAGTAGGCTGGACCATGTAGCTCTGAACAGACACCTACTTCTTACTAAACTTTTCATATGTTTGTAGAGAAAACTTTAACCCAACACTGTAATATTGGCACTAAATCTTTCCTCAACAGTATTATATTTTAAAGGCATTTTTTTCAGAAGCTTGTGCTACTCATTTCAATCCTGGATCACAAGATGTTTTATTTCAAATCATTGCATTGTTCCCTCAGATCAATTTTTTTTTAATATTTCAGGCAAATATAGGCAAGTATACCATGCCACCAATACAATATAAACACATTGTTGTTCAGTCATTTTTCAGTTGTGTCTAACACTTTGTGATGCCATTTGGGGCTTTCTTGGCAAAGATATTGGAGCAGTTTGCCATTTTCTTCTCCAGCTCATTTTACATGGAAGGAAATTGAGGCAAGTAGGGTTAAGTGACTTGCCCAGGGTCACAACGCTAGTAAGTGTCTGAGGCCAAATTTGAACTCAGGAAGATGAAACTTCCTGACTCCAGGCCCTGCTCTCTATTCACTGCCCTTATAATCACATTAACTTATGTTAATTGGAAGAAAGACTATTTGAATTCCTGAACATCCGGAATTACAGAACTTTTTAGAGAAATGTAGTTTTATTATTTTCAAACATAGATAAAAAAAGATGACAAGATAACGAGACAATGTAGAATAGTGCAATGCTGTCAAACTCAGAAAGAGATGGAGGCCACTAAACCTTGTGTAGGTATTCCTGTGGGCTTCATATTGATTTTGAAAGTCATATATTAATATCATATTTGTTTTACTGTATTGTTATTTGTTGTATTAAATATTTCCCAATTGCATTTTAATCTGATTCAGGCTATACTCAGAAGTGTTGCAGTCTGTGTGTTTTACATCTCTTACAAAGTAGACTGAAGGGCAGTTAGATGGTGCAGTGGATAAAGCGAAGGTCGTGGAGTCAGTTAGACATGAGTTCAAAACTGGCCTCAGCCATGTAGTAGGCACATGACCCTGGGCAAGTCACTTAACCCTATTTGGCTCAGTTTCCTCACATGTAAAAATGAACTGGAGAAGGAAATGGCAAAACACTCCAATATCTTTTTCAAGAAAACCCCAAATGGGGTCATGAAAAGTCAGACACAACTGAAATAACCGACCAACGAAAGTAGCAGATTGAGAGCTGGTTTCAGAGTAAGGAAGACCTAAGTTTGTAGGTCCTGTCTCTTGATTCACAGTAGCTGTGTGATTTTAGACAAGTCAACTTAACCTCTAAGTGCCCCAAGCAACTCTCTAAAACTAAGCTGCAGAGACAGTTCTGTATTGCTTTGGTATAAAAAGCTGCCCAATTGAGAGTTCCGTACCTCATAAAATGATAGGTCCAGGTTAAAAAAAAAGTAATGACTTTAAAAAGAAGTCACATAAAATTGTACTAGAATTTATGCATCCAGATGAATTTTGCTTTTCCAAATAGTTCTTCTGGAAGGCTACATAACTTATTCTAACGATGCCATTGCTTAAAATTTTCTTTGAAACTTCCCTAGTTGTTTCAGCCACTTATTTGAGTGGCATTTTCTTTAAAGGCAGTTTTTGAGCCATACAAGGAAATCTATCTCATTGTCTTTTGGACACTTCACGCTAGATATTTCATAGACATCATTTATGTCCAAAGCAAAACTCATTAGTTTTGTTCCCAAATCCTCACCTCTTCCAACCATCATCCTCCCAGTCACATAGCCTTGAAACTTAAGTGTCACCTTGGGTGACTAGGACTCCTTCCCTTCCCTTTTCCCACACATAATCTTTGGCTAATCTTGTCATTTCTACCTTTGCAACATTTCTCTTTTATGTCCCTTTCTCTCCACCCACACAGACACATAGTTAAGAATCCCATCACCTCTTGTCTGGACAGCTGCTACATGTTTTTAACTAATCCCAAGCCTGTCTCTATTCCAATCTATCCTCCACTGAGTTAAGATAATTTTTCTAAAATGTAGATCTGGTCATATTAACTGCCTCCTTCTCCTTCCCCTGCCCCCCAGTTAAATGAACTCTATTAGCTTCCTCCTACTATTTCCAGGAGCAAACAGAAACCCCTTTGTTAAACATTTTAAAATTCTTCATAAACATGCTGCCCACCTCCTGACAAAGAGATGATAGAGCGCAGATTGAAGTATCTGGGAAGTATGTGGGGGCGAGAACGTGGCCAATGAGGGGATTTGCTTTGCTTGATTATGTATGTTTGTAATTGTGATTTTATTTCTCTTCTTTCTCAATGGGGATGGGGAAGGGAGGGAGGAAATGAGAGGGGGAAAAGGCAGATAATAATTGATTGAAAAAATAAAAAATTGATGCAAAAATAAAGTTCTTTGTAAACCGGCCTCTTCCTGCCTTAACAATATTCTTCCATTCTTCCTCTTCTCCACATATTCTATGATCCAACCACACAGAACATGGCACTCCATCTCCGAGTCTCTGTGCCTTTTCACTGAGTGTCCTCATGTCTGGAATTCTCTGTCTCCTCACCTCCGCCTTTTCATCTTTCCTGACTTCCTTTAAGACTCAGCTCAAATCTCACTCCATATATGAAACCTTTCACATTCTACCAGAATGGTTTGCATTTGCCCTGGATATATATGTATTTAGTCATATATTGTATTCCCCATCAGAATACAAGCTCCTTGAGGGCAGGGTCAGTTTTTGCCTTTTTTTTTGTATCCCCAGAACTTAACTCAGGGCCTGGCACATATTAAGCACTTAATAAATACTTGTTGCCTGACTGTATTCACAGCTACCTTACTTTTGATCTCAAATGGCATTTCCTAGGTTGATGATCCACTCTATTCACCAGACTTCATGGAATCTTCCATCCAAAGGGACCTCACATTCCATGTAGTCCAACACCTCCCTAATCAGCATCACACAAGTGGCCAACTGAAGCAAGCATTCCGCTTTTGGACCACTCTAATTGTTGCAATGTTTTTCTTGACATTGAGTTAAGATCTGTCCTTCTGCAATGTTGCTCTTCTATATGATGGCCTTTCAAATACTTGAATATAGATTTCACGACATAGCCTCCCCAATCTTTTCTCCATGCAAATATCCTCATCTCCTTCAACCCATCCCACTATGCCAGGATCTGGAGACCCTCCCTTTTTCCTGACTTCCTTGTTTTGGATTCTCTACAGTTCGCAATGTTTTTCCTAAGATAGGGCATCTAGAACAACACAATAATCTGGATGTCATCTGATCAGGGCAGAACAGCAGGACAATTATTACCTTCTAAACACCATTCTTTTCTTAATGATACTTTTTAATCATTTCATGGAATATTCTATTACACAAAAGAAATTGCCACTCCCCCAAATTATTTGGTTCTCTAACAATCACTCAGAACTTAGAGCCCTACAACTTAGTACTCAATCTCTTCTTTTTTTCTCCCACCAAGAGAGCCTGACATAAAATGGCTCAGAGGTGTGTCTGAGTTGAGTCCTCTGAAATTTTCTTTACCTACTAAGTTTTTGTTCCCACTACTCATTGTGATTTTTTTTCTTTCTCTTATTTGCAAAAACTTTTTGTGATTCCCACCCTCCATGGGGCAACAAAGTAAATTATGTAAAACTCCATCTCTTTATTTTTTCATTTAGATGTAGCTGAACAGACTAGAAATGAATTATAGGTTTTAGGACCCTGAAGCAATCTGAAATAAGTAATGGATTTAATGAAATGACCTTCCTTAATTTAGTTTGTATTGAACCAGCTTTAGTGCGCTATAAGTCAGCAGTACTTGAAATGGAGAAATCTTTCCAAAAATTCCAATAGTACAGCAAGACTCTTGTACGTATATGCCAATTCAAATTAAATTACACCACGTTTCTAGTTTTCAACAGGTCTTATATCTTATAATGGATTTGTTTTTAAAAAGCTTATGCATCATCCACTGGGGAATGGCGAAACAAATTGTGGTACATAAATGTAACAGAATGTAACTGTTTCTGTAAGAGACAAATATGAAGAATTCAAAGAAAATGGGGAGACATGAACTGATGCAGGATGAAGTAAGTAGAATGAGGAAAACAATATAGACAATGACCTCAACAGGATGAAGAGAAAAAACAAGGAAGAAACTGAACACTTAGTAATTTTAATAATGGAGCTTTGCCCTGGAGAAGAATTCAGAAAATATATCTTCTTTTCTTCATTACAGAGGTGAAGGATTATGGGTATGGAATACTGTACATATTGTCAGACAGACTGTATGTTGGTTGTTTCTGTTGAACTTCTATTT
Source organism: Pseudochirops cupreus (assembly GCA_028627135.1). NCBI lineage: Eukaryota > Metazoa > Chordata > Mammalia > Diprotodontia > Pseudocheiridae > Pseudochirops > Pseudochirops cupreus. Next base: position 433,612,281 of record CM053580.1, on the reverse strand, counting down.
TTCATTTTAAAACTTTGCTACATGGTCTGGCTCACTGCAAAGGAGGTAGGGAGATCTGGAAGTTAATATGATACATTTTAAAAAATGTATATAAAAAGTAATTTTATTTTTCAATTTTTAAAAAATTAAGTTAATTAAAATTTTAAATTAAAAACTCAGACACTAAAATAGATTTTTGGAAAGACTGTCCAGAAAAGTTATCATTAAACTAAGAGAGGTTTGATATAACATAATGACCACAGGAATTAAAGATCACATGCCTTACATGCTAATGTGTCCAATGCTCTTTAAGAACTTTGTAGATGAGGAAACTGAGGCTGAAAGAAATTAAATGACTTCCCCAGGGAATACAGCTAATAAGTGTCTGAAACAGGAATGGAACTCAGGTCTTTCTTACTCTTAGCTGTGCAGTCTATACACTATTCTACCTAGCTGCCATATACACACACATATCTGGTATGTGTTCCCATTTTGGAGGGGGTTCTTTATGAAGTAAGCTTTGTGACACAATACTATGACATGTAAACCCTTAAGGCATAATATAAATGCCATTTGCTATTATTATTTTGAAAGTTTAAAAGAAAAAGTTGTCCCTTTCTTACAGGAGCTTATTCTTAGATCAACCATGAGTTAGTTCCCCTTCTCTCTTTCACATCTGGAGATCTTAGAAGAAACTCAAACTAATTTACATAGCCTGGCTCAGCTGCCCTGAAAAAAGAATGCATTGAGGAAGACCAATTAGAAATGAAGAACAGCAATCTGAACTAGGACATACTCAGTGGCAAGTGTTGATGCAAACAGAATAGTTACCATCCATGTTCTGGGAAGGGAGGCTAGAAATGAACTAGTTCAAAGCAAAAGAGATTCATCTGAGTGGTCCATGTAACAAGCATTCCTTTAATTACCTCAAGAGGTCCTTTGTATAGAGGGTGGGCCTATGGGATCTGAGTGTAAAAGGACAGATTTAAATAGGCTATACTCAGTGTCCCAGATGAAGGAAAGAGTGGCAACATTGTCAGATTAAATGCTAAATGAGAATTTAATGGGTGTCTGGATCAGGACCTAGAAAAGAAATAGACAGAACCATCTACTGGATCATAGCCAAAGAGCAGAGAGGAGCACAGCAACAATGCTGAGAAGGAGCTATCATGCTTGCCATAGATAGATACTTGTAATGGGTAGGATCTGCATAAGGAATTAAAATCTTTTTCTTAGATTAAATTACCACTTATCTGTGGTATTAATTGGTTCAACTAACTAATTCTTTGGCTTGTTCTTATACGGGCTGCACTAATTAGCTTCTAAAGTTTCCTTTCAATTTAACATTCTATAATTCTGATTCCCTCCTTCTTAGACATAGAGGTAAGTTTTGGCTCAGCCCAAGACCACAGATTCTAAATGAAGAAAGTCCAAATTTGTGAGATGCTATTGAACTTTAAGAACTTGCATAATATTATTTTTTTCGAGAGTGTGGATCCAGTGCTTGGTTCAAGTCTTTGAAGCTATTTGTGTGACGAGAAGCTTCCTGCTGCAGTAAGCTTGGAGTCCTGATGCTAACCTCAGGATCTGCAATGAATGCAAATGAGTAACACTTTTTTTTTTTAAGATTAGTGGGAGTTGTATGCCTGAATCATCCTAGGAAGACTGGAGCCACTTGTTTTAAACTTATTCCAAAAACAATTTTAAAAAGAAAGATTTGTTTCAAAACTGAAGTCAGTGGGAAGTCACAAAATCTACTTTACATATGTGTCCTTAGAAATAGTCGGCCAACATTTCCATTCTACAATTTTGGCAGGCCAAATGACACAGTGGAATTACAAAGATCAGACACCAGGGTCTAAATCTAACATTAGTTGTATGACCATTGGAAGGTTAACTTCTTAGAGCTTTAGTTTGCTCTGGTAAAATGGGAATAATACTTGTATTATTAAAGAGCTGTTGTAAAGAAAGTACTTTATGGTTTAAGTGCTAGGTTCATGTCAATTTTTATTTAAGAGATCACAATGCAGTATATATAATAAGTACTCAATAACTGTTGAATGAATTGGGGGAGAGGGATAAGAAAAAAAACCTTAATTCACTTTTTGTTTTATTTGGACTCAGAGACAAAAACCTGAGTTCAAATCCAATGTGCCAATGGCTCTCTATCACCTCCCTTGTAGATCAAATACAAATCTTGTGCTTGGCATCAATGTCCTTCATAATTTGGTTCCCTTCTACTTTTACACATTACTCTCTACCCCATACTCTTTAATCCAGTGACACTGGCCTCCTCGCTGTTCCAAGAACAAGATACTCTTCTGTCTCTGAACTGGGCATGTTTTCTGTTTGTCTCCATGCCTGGAATGTTCTCTTTCCTCATATCCAACTATTGTCTTCCTTTAAGCCCCAATTAAAATTCCATCTTCTCCAAGAAGCCTTTCCCAGCCCCTTTTGATTCCTGTGCCTCCCCTCTCTACATTATTTCCCATTCATCCCATATCTATCTTGTCTGCACATAGTTCTCTGCTAATTGTTCTCCCTCATTAGACTGTGAACTTCTTGAAGGTAGGGATTGTTTTTTTTTTGCCTCTTTTTGTATTGCTAGGGCTTTATATAGTATGTAAGCACACAGTAAAAGTTTAATAAATGTTTATTTTCTGACTGATTGGTGGACAAATCACTTCATTTCTCTGAATCTGTTTCCTCTTCTGCAAAATGGGAATAGAAATATTTATGCTACCTGCCTCACAGGATGGTTGTGGGGGAAAAAGTTGTTAACCCTAAATATGAGTTATGATCATTCTTATTACTATTACTAGTATAGGAACTAGAGATGTGAATTCATTGGGAAAGGTTTCCAGAACAGGAAACTTCCTCTACTAATTTAGGTCAGCACCTTTTTACTAATTTATAGTCAGAGCACTGAGAAGTTAAGTGATTGGTTGTGGTTCATATAACCAGTATCTGTCAGAGGTAGGGCTTTCAGTTTTAAAACCAGCTCTCTATACATAACACAACACTGCCCCTCATCACTCATTTCTTGTTGTATGTTTGGGGTGTTTGGTTTTTTTTTTGTTTGTTTGTTTTTTGCTTTTTTGGAGGGGAGAAGGCAGGGCAATACGGGCTAAGTGACTTGCCCAAGGTTACATGGCTGGTAAGTGTTAAGTGAGTAAGTGAGTTCGGATTTGAACTCAGGTCCTACTGACTCCAGGGTCAGTGCTATATTAACTATGCCACCCAGCCACCCCCCATCACTCATTTCTATTACTATTCCAGGAAAAAGTAGAACCTTTTTAAAAAATCTAATGTTGTTTTAAATCACAAATTCCTGAAACATCTTACATTTTCTTCTTAAAGTCATCATCAGAGAGTTTTGGTTATAAAGCTCTTCTAATTCATCTCATCTTTTTTGAAAGGAGGTGGTTATTTCTTAAATTCTACAAAGTTTTCTGGATTTAGGGCTTAATTGAATGGTTAGTTCTGATAGCTCTTAATTGAAAAAGAGTTGGAGACTTCCTTATTAAGCTCTTTAGGAAAGGTCAATAAAAGACACTATTAACTAGTGTACTTTAAAAGGTTTGGAATTCAATTCATATGTATAATTTAGAAGCATACTGATATCGCTTATAATTTGGATATACTTAATTCCATTTTAAAAACCATATTCGTCACATTAAAAAAAACCTACACAATGTTCTTTAGCATATAATTTCATTCAGACTGACTTGTTTTTGTTTTGCTTTTTAGCCTAAATAGAACATTATTTTAATGAATGTAACATTTTCTGTATCAACACAAATAAGAAATTTATAGAAAACAATCAGTAGCTCTCAGTGTATTAAATTATGACCTATTTGTCATACTATCATAATGGAGAATAGAAACATACTTTTTCTTTAACCTAACAGGCCTCATTAAAGCAGGCTGTATACATAAGTACTTTTCTCTACCTTTTTGTATAACCAGTCACCAATTGTAGTAAATATATATTCTTTCAAAGGAACTGACCAGTACCAAAAGGAATAGAACCAGTAGCAGGGGTAAACTGGAAAGACTAGTATGTTCTCTTATGATAGTGTTAGATGGGGCTCCTGAAGACTTGTAGAATTCTGTCTTGGAGCCTCTTGCTACTTTTCCCAGGTTCAGCGTAGCTTTTTTGAGTAAACAATTATGCAAATTATAGCAGAAGCCCCTATTCAGTATGACATTCTCTCTAAACAGACCACTCAAGAGAGCAATTTAGTATTATATACAAAAACAGTGAAAGCTGCAAGGCAAATAATCAAATAGTAGTCATTTCCTGCACCCATATGCAACGGATGTGATCTCTTAGTCCCTCAGATTTGGGGAACAGGATAGTAACTTCCTAGGGGAAACTTATGTGGGGGTAGGGATCTGGTGAGGAAATTAAGTAAGCCATCACAGCAGCAAATAAGTATAATTTTTATTCTCTTTGACTGTTTACATTTTTAATTTTTTCCTGTATTGCTATCTTTACCGTTTTTATGGCAATGTTAAATAACAGTGGGGACATTTACTCAATTTACTCCCCAACTTCTTGGGAAATGTCAAATGTTCTCCAATGTAAATAATGCTCACTTTTGGTTTTAGATAAATACTTTTAAAAATCATATTTAAAATATCTCTATTATTCCTGTACTTTTGTAGGGTTTTTAGCACAAGTTAGTCTTAGGTGGAAGAAGTTATCAACTGGTCCTCTGTTCCCTATTAGCACACTGTCAGTGGTCAGCACAGAGATTTGCTAATGCCAGAGGTGGGGCAACTTCAGCCTCAAGGCCACATGTGACCTTAAGTGTGGCCCTTTAATTGAATTCAAGTTTTACAAAACAAATCCTTTTATTAAGGGGGTTTGTTCTGTGAAATTTGGATTCAATCAAAAGGTCCCACTTGAGGACCTAGAGAGCCACATGTGGCCTCGAGGCTACACGTTTCCCACCCCTAATTGGGACAGACTAGAACTTACTGAAGATTGGAGATCTAGTGTGGGGTCATCAGGATTCCGCTGAGATTCACTCTCCCTGAACTTTGGCTCTCACTCCCTGCTCTGGTTTCTTTCTCTCTCTGGCAGCTCCATCTCAGCTCAGTGCTTTCTCCCTATTGCTACTCATGAACACATCAGGACTATGGACATTGAACCCAGGCTTCTTTCCATCTCTGTTGAGCATGTCACTCTCTTTTTCTTTTTTAAATTAGGACTAATATACACATGAAGCATCCCTTACCCAAGTTGCTCACACCTTCTCCAATGAATAACAACCAACAATTGAACTGTTCATATTGCTTCAACCTATTTTTTTGACATATATTTTTAAAAACTATAGAGGCCAAACATTTCTACATGAATGACAGTCAATGAAAAATATAGATAATGAGAGCATATGACAGTGAGAAAAAAAGTGACAACAAGATAACATGCCTTTCCTTTCAATCATTAATCTGCAGAGATGTACAATTATGAGGTATATGTAATGCTCAGCAATAAGGCAGGGTGGAGTCTCTGTCAAAGGAACCTGAAACCATGTACCTGGAAGAGGCATCTAAAGAAAATGTTCAGGGCTGAGGAGAATTGTACACTTGTTCTCTCTCTCCCCACCACACCCCTATTAGTCATATTGCAAAAACAAATTTTTAAAAACACAAAAGAGAAACATAAAGGGGGCAAGTATGCTTCAATCTATAACCAGAAGCCATTAGTTCTCTCTCTGAAGGTGGATAGCATTTTTCACTGTGGGTCCTCTGGAATTGTCTTGGGTTGCAATATTGATCAGAGTAGCTAAGTCTTTCATAACTGATCATCATTATAATATTGCTGTTACTGTATACAATATTCCACTGGTTCTGCTCACTTCACTTTGCGTAAGTTTATGTAAGTCTTCCCAGGTTTTTCTGAAACCATCACCCTCACCATTTCTTATAACATTGTATTTCATCACAATCATATACTATAACTTGCAATTTTCAATTCTTGACTACAACAAAAAAGACTTGCTATAAAATTTTTTTGCATATATGTCCTTTTGCCTTTTCTTTGATCAGTTTGGGATACAGGGCTAGTAGTGATATTGCTGAATCAAAGGGTATTGTACTCTTTATTCTAAAGAGCTTGGCACCTGGGACAGAGACTCTTCTACTAGAGAGGAAAAGCCAAAGCCAATATCCTGAGGGAACAAGACAGGAAAGGTTGAGTTTTTTTTCCTCCTAATTCTTAGTCAAAAGTTTCTACTCTTTTTTAAAGAGCTGGAGAAAGCCCATGTCCCTTTAAATGAAGGAAAACATCCTTTCTTTAAGAAGATAGTCAAGCAGTTTAGCTACATTGAAGTTGAAAACTATGTATCCAGAAGAATGACATTTGGTAAAGAAGTGTCCACTGAAGGCAGTAAGTCCAGTTGGATAGCATCTAACAGCAACATCTGACAACCTCTGCAATAGAGACTACATATCTGGATTACCAATGGGGATGATAAACCCAGCAGGCAAAAGCCTGACAGGAACAACATGATGAAGTCCCTAGGAGATATCAGCTGCCAATTCCTGTGTATTGCTTGGCTACGTGTTCCCCATGTGTGTTTATATTTCCTATTGGGTGCTACATGCATTTCTGGAATGGCTGACTTTGGATTTATGGGGAAAATATTTTGTTGCTATTTTTCTTTGAATTTCACAAATATATTTGCTTTGAACTTGTGTTGTGTATCTGGCTGACTACTAAAGATAAACATATTGTTTAGGGAATGTGAACCCACAGAATATGCAAATCTCAAGTAGCCATTTCTTACATTATCTGCCTTATGATTTGGGAACTGTTCACAAGTCCTACAGGTATATACTAGTTATATCTTTGGGACTTTGGTGTGGATCAAGAGTTTTTAACCTAGGTCCTATGAATTTGGTTTAAAAAAATATTTTCATGATTATAATTTAACATAATTTGGCTTCCCTCGTAACCCTATGAATTTTATGCATTTGAAAACATTATTTTGATGAACAGTCCACAGATTTCATCAGTCAAAGAGGGCCATGATACAAAAAAGGTTATGAACCCTTGGTCTAGACACAGCACACTGATTATAAAATACTGATAAACTTTCAAATTTCCTTCCTTTCCTATGATTCTGGACTCTTGGACCAATTCCCTTTTCCAGATGAGGAAACTGAATGAACACAATGAATTACTTAGTAGAAGTTAGGATACAGTTTATCAAATGCCCTGCTTGTTGGCTTGCTGCTAAAAACTATTAAGTAATTTTAAAAAACTTTCCTTGAAATTAAGAGGAAAATTCACATTTATTTGAATTTAAGAGTTCACAGGTACATGTGTATGTGTGGATTGGAGAGAAGATGTGGAGTACACTTGTGATTTCTGAAGGCATCTTTAAAAAATTATTCCCTCCTGCACCCCGGAAACTTCAAATGCTTCCAACAATAAGCAGTAAGAAGTCTTTTGTAATAGGACTTCTATCTTATATTAAACCACACAAAGCACTCCTGAATAAAGACAAGGGAATCATTCTGTAGGATTGTTAGTGGAATACTGAATGACCTAATTTTCACAATTTTATAACAATACATTATTCCTCTTATTTCCCAGAAGTCTCATCTCTCATTCACATTTTAAACACTACTGTTTATCTGAAGCACTAATGAAATGAATATGGCTTCAGTTTTATATATCTAACACACACACTTCAAATGGTAAGATAATATTTTAAAAAACTGTTCAGCTCTTTCTTTATCTGGTGTAACGCCATGCACCAGCAGATTCCCAAAGGAATGCTACTGTGAACAGCTTTTAGAGTTCAGATTACAAAATATAGTGAACACTCTGTTTATTCCATTACAAATCAAGACAAACATTCAAAACATTATAATATTCACAACATT
>CM053580.1:433580602-433603897 GCA_028627135.1 Pseudochirops cupreus | reverse complement strand
TAAAGCCTTCAATTACTTTTCCCAAGAGGTAATTCATCCAAGTTGAACATTTTCTTGCTAATGCTATGTTATTTTATCAGATTTCTGTAACATTTTATCAACTTCTTATGAACTGATAACTTTAACTCTTCCTCTTTGGAAAAGAAAGTCTCTCATTTACTCTATTTGCCAATTTCATTAGATTATGATGGCCACTTCAGTTCTGTGATGAATTTTTCACTTTCTGAAGTTAAGTATACTCTCCACAATCCAACCAAATCTTCTTATGCCATGTAAAACTTGTCCATGTTTTTCTATCAGTGGTTCTGAACCTTCCTAATGCCGCAACCCCTTTAATATTTGTATGTGGGTGTATTTGCATGTGGGCAAACCCGCCTGGACAAAGATAGAGGAGTGGTGTCTCGGTTCCTAAGACCATCAGAAATATGTGTTTTCTGATGGTCTTAGGCGAATCCTGTGACCCCTGTGAAAGGGTCATTCAACCTCCAAAGGGGTTATGACTCACAGGTTGAGAACCGCTGCTATAAATCCTTCATAGAGGCTGTACTTGGAGGCAGGGGGAAGTTTTCCTAGGACCCTCCTCACTAGGTTTTCCTCTGGGTCTTTTAATATTTTGTGGACACTAATGGAATACTTGGTGGTACATTTTTCCTCTTGATATGACTGACTCAGCTCCCTTCTTAGTCAGTTATGTTCTAAATGTCATCTTTTACCTTATTTCTTGTGGGGAAGTCATAATAATTGGTAATAGGATGCCGAGTATACAGCTCTACCCTGTGCTTCTCATTGCCCTTTGGGTCATGTTTTCATTCTTTGAAGATCATAGTTTTATGATTTTCAGTCATACAGGATTGCCAAAAGAATATTCCTATTGAAGAGAAAGGTTTTTAATGTCAGAAAACTTCCTGGGATAAAAGTGTTGTATAATTTTTCTGGATGCAATCTAGCCTTTTTTCTTTTATTCAATTCTGAATCCACATCATTATGTATCTATGGTGCACTCAAGTAACAGGAGGGCAGGCAACAAGAATTTATTAAGTGCTCATTATGTGCCAGGCAGGACTGCATTTGTTGAGGTTGAGTGGTATTTACTGTATCTCATGCCCTTTGAAGTAAGTATTTATGATATGCAGGTTTAATGATTCTGAGTATTAAACAAGCTTTTTGGCTCTGTCATTTGTTTCAATGTAGCAGACTTTTGGGGTTGCCCACACTCATGTGTAGCTATTAAAGTTGGTGTTATATTAATCCTCAACTCTATTTGACAACATGTTCTTCACTATCACTTCCTTTCACTAGCACCTTTTCCTATTTTTGTGTTGACACCAAAGAATATCAGGGCATATATTGTTTTGGTTTAGAAACTCTGTGACAGAGAACTGAGTCAAATCTATAACAATACAAATCATTCCCCAGGTGATAAATGGTCAAAAGATATGAACAGGCAGTTTTCAGAGGAAGAAATTAAAGATATCTATAAGCATACGAAAAAATGCTCTAAATCACTATTGATTAGAGAAATGCAAATCAAAACAACTCGGAGATACCACATCTCACCTGTCAGATTGGCTAAGATGACAAAACAGGAAAATGATAAATGTTGGAGAGGATGTGGAAAAATTGGAACACTAATGCATTGTTGGTAGAGTTGTGAACTGATCCAACCATTCTGGAGAGCAATCTGGAACTATGCCCAAAGGGCTACAAAAAAGTGCATTCCCTTTGACCTAGCAATGCCATTTCTAGGGCTGTATCCCAAAGAGATCATAGAAGTAGAAAAAGGACTCCATGTACAAAAATATTTATAGCAGCTCTTTTTGTGGTGGCAAAGAATTGGAAATCAAGGAGCTGCCCATCAACTGGGGAATGGCTAAGCAAGTTGTGGTATATGAATGTAACGGAATACTATTGTGCTATAAGAAATGAGGAGCAGATGGACTTCATAATAACCTGGAGAGACTTATATAAACTGATGCTGAGTGAGGAGAGCAGAACCAGAACTTTGTACACAATTACAGGTACAACATTATGTGTGACAACTAACTTTGATAGACTGGGCTTCTCTCAGCAACACAAGGTTAGAAGACAACTACAAAAGACTCAGGATGGAAAGGGATATCCACATCTAGACAAAGAACTAGAGTCTGAATGCAAATCGAAGCAAACTACTTATTTCATCTCTTTTGTGTTTTGTTTTGTTTTCTTTCTCATTGTTCACTCTGTTGGTTATAATCCTTCTTTACAACTTGACTAATGTTTAATGTGAAGGTATTTGTAGATCTTATATTTGATTGCATGCCGCCATGAGGGTAGGGGGGAGGAGAAAGAGGGGGAGGAAATTCAAAACTCAAGGGATTGTGGAACTGAATGTTGTAAACTAAAAGTAAACAAATGAATTTTAAAATAAATAAAATAAAATAACAACAATAAATCAAAAGAAATACTTTAAAGGTCTTCATGGAATTTCTTCTATTTTCTTGTAAAATTCTTTATAGAAATTCTGTGCTACTTCATTCACTGTGACAAATACTGGTACATAAACTCTAATTATCTTCATGGTGGCCTTTTGGCTCATCATGAGCAATGAAAGTCAAAATGACTAAGTGTTTGAAGAAATATTTTTTTTCTGTCTTTGAGCACAAAATAAAATCAATTCTGCCAATTTCTTTCTTTGCTTCACTGAGAAGTTGGGCACCAACATCTTCCCATTTAGTTGCAATTTCTTTATGTCTCCTAACTTCATTTATATATGTGATATGAATATCAATGTAGGTACCATTTAGTTGCTGCTCTAGTGTCTTGTTACTCTTTGGACTAACAATTAGAGTGTCCACAGTTAAATAAATTTTTATAGATGGTCTAAAAACTGTAATTTCTTGCACCTATTCCATATTGGATATGAATCAAATGGGTACTTTCTCTTCAACAACAGTTTTGCTCTTCCTTGACATGACTACCAACAAAAAACCCTAGATTGAGGTTGGGCTTTTGATCAGGCCATCTGGAATTTGTTTCCTTTATGATTCTTCCACTTGCCCTTAGTAAAAGAATAGATATTCAGGAGTATTAAATGATAAAACTCAAAATTTATTCCTAAGATGCTCTGAGATCATGGGATAGTTTCATATTTCCTCAAATTCCTGCAGCAAAAACTCCATTTGCACATCTCTAATCTTTGCTGAGAATCTAGGCAGACATTTCCAGTGATTCCTATACTATGTAATGTGGGAATCCCTAAGAGACCAGAAGAGCCCTGGAAAAGAGATTGAGACAAAGCCTCGTCTCCAAGTCAGTTCATGAAACTTGCCATTTTCAAGAATACTTATCATGTGCTTTATTGCCAGTCTCTGGAACTCTGCCAGGGGTCAGTGCTTAGGATGACAGATTTAGAGCTGAGAAGGGTATGAGAGATCATCTAGTCCTTGGCTCAGGATGATTTAACATTTTTATCAGCAACAGATAATGAAATGGAGGTGTCCTCATTAAACCAAACCCATGATTTCTATTATTTTATTCAGAAAACATGGACATTCATAATGAAATAAGCTTGGCTATTAACTGCAATGCTTTTGAAACCTTGTGCTTCAATATTTAATATATCATTAGTAAGAGATTGACTTGAAGGACTTGCCTATCCTCTGTCTTTCTCACTTTATTACGTGTCACTGTTCATAATGAACTGCAGGTTTTATTCGATCTTTCTCTGAAGCATCTGACAATAAGCGCTGTCAAACACAGGATAATGGATTTAAGACCATTGTTCTGTCAGCATTGGAATTCTTTAGGTTACATTTTCAAAGAGAGAGACATAGATGAAGTGAGAAGAAAAAAGTTGGGTCAAAAAGCTAAAAGAGGATAGTCATACAGCTTCACCACACACATTTTAAGTGTTTTAGAAAAATACGGTGAAAATAGAAAGCTCTGAAGCTCATTCTATGTAGCTATCTAGTGAATCGAGAAACCATAGCCACCAGCTGGTTATTCATACTCCAAGTTATTAGCTTTTCTTTTTGTGGGGAGCAGATTCTCCCTGGCACTGTGACTGATCATTTTTGAGCACATGTAAACCTCAAATCTGTTTCAGTGCCACCTGAAGTCACTGCTACAGAGAAAGGGGCCTACAAAGTTTGTTCAAAGTGACTAAGACAATTGAGAAAGTGATGGGGGGGGGAGAGAGAAAGATGAGAGAGACAGACAGACAGACAGAGAGAGACAGAGATATGAAGGCATGAAAAAATGAAGAATGGCTGTGTCTGTACAGTTCAGTCGTCTACTAGGTCTTAACACAAACTTTCTAAGCCACGACAGCCTCCACATACAGTCCTTCCTTTGGTCCCCTGTCCCTGAACTAGGCTCATTTTCCCCATTTCTCCCTCAATAACTAAAGTCTTCTTTTTTCAAATCATTTCTTCCATTAACCGTTCCCTGACTGCTCTTGTCCTCATTAAACTCAGATGGTTAAGACTAGATAGGACCGTGCAGATCATTTATTCCAAGTTCCCTAATTTTTCAGATGACAAAACAGATACCCAGGAAGGGGAAGGGGTCTTGCCAGATGGGCCACACAGTAAGTGGCAGAGCTGGAACTAGAGCCTGTTTTCTGATTCCAAGTCTGGCCAAAATTCTTCCTATCACACTATGACAACTGTTTACTCTTTCACTCCACTTCAAGTCTGTACCACTACCATCTAGCACTTGATATTATCTTGTATTATTTTTAACTTTTATGTATGTAAGTCTTATTTCCCCAAATATAGTATAAGTTTCTCAAGGCCAGAAACTGTGTTTCAAAATAATACAATCTTGAACTAAATTTAGAGAAGCTGTGTTAGTAGAATCTACCATGTAGACAATGATGCCTCATTATGACATGGAGATGATCCTGGGTCCTTGAGTTTCTGCTAGTAAGCTTTGGCAGGTTCTACTAAAGTCAGAAAAGCTTTGTGTATGGTCCTGGCAACAGATTATGATGCTTTCTGGGAACTAGTCAAAACTGTGTACGAGGTGGCTCATCGCTAATCGGCCAGACACTTGATGAATTATTTGGCCATGACACCAACCAATGAATTATGAAGAAAATGGTAAAAGGGTCCTCAGTTCTGTGTGATCCCCTCCCACATTTGCTATGATGGTGACAGAGTAATGGGAAAAGGAGACAGAGAGTGCTAAGAATCATAAAGTTTTCAGACTATTTATAAGCATTAATTTAGCTATTGGTACTGTCAATGTGAGATTCTTTTTGAGCCACCAAAAATGGACATATTACTGGAAGAATTTGATCATATCCATCATGACAATCTCACTACAAATGAAACCAGAAAACAAAAAGAAAGTTGCTGCTAAATAAAAGGATGGCTCGCAAGTTCTACTTAGAGAAGCAAATAAAGGAAATGACAGAGTTGCTTTTTTTATCATTCATCAAAAAGAAAAAAAGAAAAAGAATTTCATCGGATGCTTGGTCATCTATTGTAGTGTTTATGATGAATATTCACAAAAAAATACCATGAAGATAATTACAGCTTATGTACTAACATCTGTTCCAAAAGATGAAGGAAAGAAATTCTATAGGGAACTTGGCAAAACCTTTCCAAGTGCCATATACTTTTATACTTGGAATTTTTTATGCAAAGGTAGCCATAGGGAAAGATGGCAAAAATACTGGAAAAGAACATTCAGGAAAGGAAGAGACAGGTATTTTTTAAACACTTGCTAGGTGCCAGGTACTGTACTATGTGTTTATATTATCTCCTTTGATCATCACAAAAACCCTGGGAGGAAACTGAAGCAGAAAGAGGTTATTGACTTGTCTAGGGTCACACAGGTAGTACGAGCCTGAGGGAGGATGATCTGAACTCTTCCTGATTCCAGGCCCAGAACTCATATCCCCAGTGCCACCTATCTGGTTCAAGAATAATAAGATCAAATGCTTGCAGATCATATAAAAGTTTCACACGTAATCTTGTGAATACTTCCTTCAAGAAGAGTGTTAGGAGGCACTTGTCAAGTCAAGAACAGAACAACATCCAAAAAGAAGGACTGATTGTGTTTTAACAGACAGGAAACAACTGGCTAATAATGTGGGAGTTGTTTCCATATGGGCCATCTGTGGATAGTCAGCCCACTAATTTATTAGATAACAGATTTGAACCAATATTAAATTAGAAGAAATAATAAAAATGAGAACATAAAATATTCAACTGAGCTAACTCCAGTCTCCTCTACTTGGGCTGATATTTTAAAAACAGAAATAGGAAAAAGAAGGGGGAAGGAAAGGAAATGAGCATTTATATAATACTTACTATTTGCCAGGCATTGTACTGATTGCTGAGGACAAATAAAGGTAAAAGTACTTCCTGTCCTCAAGAGGCTTGCAAACACTTGGCACCCTGTCAACCAGCAAGATACATTAGCCAAGAACAACATTGGAACTGGAAGATACAAAGAATACAAGATCCTAAGATGCTTATTATTTATGATTAGCAAAAAAAAAATTCTCTCAAAATAAAACACATTATCACCTTAAAAGCTTTTCCCCCCCCAACAAGATGTTTCCAGACATATATCAAAATCATACAAGATTTCCCAAAGAACATAGCAACCGAAATAACTGCTCAACAACCCACTGGATTATTAATATCAAACGAGGCAGAAAACATGGAAACATATGCTTGCCAAAGGTATCTTCCACTGTTGTGGAGGCTGTCCAGCATATATTATAAGTTGGAAAAGAGTTCTCTTTATATACTAAGGACTAGCACTTATATTTTCCCTTAATTCTAAGGAATTCCATAGACACACTTTACTCTGATCATCAGATTCTCATTCCAACCACCACCAAGACAAGGGTTTCACTTAATGAACTTAATCTGTGCATCTATCATTCCCAAATTATAATTCATGAATAAACAATTATTCCCCAAAGAATCCTTTGGGAACAGTCTTTGGGACATAATAAAGCCTTAGAACTGTGTGCAAATCTCTGCAGGGATTTTTTTCTCCCATAAACTCTGAATTTCTTCTGACCAACATGCATAGCGAGCTATGTATTATACAACCTGCCTCCAAATCCACTGCACATGCCAAAACCACCCACTGGAGTGTGTTGCTGACTTACACCAGCTTACAACACTGATGTACTCCCACAGCAAAGAACCCCAAATACCTTCAGATTTTAAAGAGAAGGTGAAACCCAAGAAAATACAAGAGCAGTTAGAACTGAGAATATTGTGAATGAACCCTAATTTTCATGGGAAATGCAAAGTGGAGTTCAAGATGGGACACTATGCTGTATTGTCCCAACTACATTTTAATCAGGTTCTGGCCTCACTCAGGAGTTTTGTGAACCACTTTCCCTCTCTAGTCTTAGATCTGATGTTGTTTAAGACAGGTCTGAGAAGGTTGAACTTATACCTATACCAAGAGAAAAAAACAATTTAAACACAAGCTTTTAAAATGCCTGAATCCACAGGAGTCAATGTGGAAAAGCATGCATATTTCTGCATAGGCTCCAAGCAGACTTGCACCCTGAATATCACTGTTGCACACTCGTTCCCCACACTTGCCATACATATTTCCCTGTTTAAAGAGTTCCTATTATCTCCTTAGTATGGCCACTTACTTTTAATTTATCATCACTGTTCCTTCTCAGCCAAGAGAAAGCAGAGCGGTGGCATTTCTGTGCACTTTCAGCATTATCTTCTTCTGGAGTATCGATACTGTCCAGGGTTGGGAAATGCATGCAAAATTCTCTAGCTCATGGTTTTGACTACAAGTCAAATACAAACCAAACACTAATTGCGATTGCACTGATTGCCCTAATTTACAACATCTAGATGCAAAACTTTTAAATGGCATAATTTTTGCTGCCTTCACATCTTTGTCACCCACTCACTCAGTCCTCAACCTTTGTAGTTTGGCATCCATTTCTGCCACTCAATTGAAACTGCCCTCTCCAAGACCATTAATGCTCTCTTTATCTCCAAACTCCATGGTGCTTTTTTCCTGCACACAACTCCTATGGATCTAGTTTTAGCTTTTCCACTCAAGTAGGGCGTACCTCCTCACACAAGAATAGGGGAGGGAACAGTCCCTTCACAAACACAAAATTCCAATCCAGAAAAATCAGGCTGGAGGTGTAAGTACTGAGAAACATGTCAAATGCAAAGAAGAAATGCCCTGGACTAAGAGAAGCACAAGGGAATGAACCCAGGATACCAGAGTAACTTCACATAAAGTATTTAAGTGGAGCCTTAGAGAAAAGAATGCCTTGGTCACAAGGACTACAGTAGTACCTGGAAGAAATGAAGCAGGAGCTATAAAATATAAAGTTAAAGGAAACCATGCCTACCGAGGAGAGAATGGCAAGAATTAAGAGCTTAGAACACATGGTGGTAAATCTTACCTAAGAACTAAACTCTTTGAAAATCATAATGTGCCAAAATGAAAGCAACAACTCCACAAGGCAAGAGAAAATATTGAAATAAAATGAAGAAATGAAAAGAAAATAGAAGATACATACTATCAAAAAATGGACATGCAGAATAATGTAGCTATTTTCAAAATGATTCAAGACAGTTCCAAAGGACATAAAATGAAAAACGCTATTCACTTTTACAGAAAAACTGATGGACTCTGAATGAAGATTGAAACACACTGTTTTTTTGTTTTGATGTGAATTCTCTTTTGCAACATGGTTAATATATAAATGTTTTGCATGACATGACTGCACACATATAATCTAAATCAAATTGCTTGCTTTCTCAAGGAGGGGAAAGGAGAAGGGAAAAGGGAGGGAGAGAATTTGGAACTCAAACTTAAAAAATAACGAAAAAAATTTCTTGACATGTAATTAAGAAAAAAAGGAAGTGTGGAAAAAATGGACATGGAAAATAAGTAGAAAAGAGATTATTTAAGAAACACCAAAATACCTGAAAACTATCACAAAAAAGCTTGAATACTGTATTTCAAGAAATCATAAATGAAAACTATCTAGATCTCTTACCTTCTGAATGAAATCACAAAATGAAAACTCCCAAGAACATTATAGCACAAACCCAGACTTCTCAGGTCAAACAAACAAAGAAAACAATACTCCAAGCAGACAAAAGAAAGTGTTCAAGTACCAAGGATTCACATTCAGGATCACACAAGAACCTAGTGGCTGTCACTTAAAAGAAGAGGAGAACTTGGAATATACTATTCCAGAAGACCAAAAAAAGGAGAGTTTACCAGTGAGATTTATTTATTTGGTGAAACAAAATACAATCCAAAAAGTGAAAAATGGATCTTTAATGAAATAGAAGACTTCCAAGGATTCCAGATGCAAAGGCAAATACTAAAGAGACACTTTAAAATGAAAATAAAACAGTCAAGAGAAACAGGAATATTTCTGATCATTTAGTAGATACTGTGTGATGATTGTTTACCTAAGAGGAGAAAAGACAATTGTCCTCTAAGAACTCCAATGTCTTTAAGAATCATAAGTGAAATACAAATAAGACAGGCAGTGGGTCTGGGAGTAGTTGGTTAATTTTATTTTGATGGTCTTAGGAGAAGACAAAAATGGGAAGGAAAGGAGAATATAACAAGAAGTAAAGGAGGAGGAAGGGGAGGGAAGTCACTATTTAACATAATATGGGAATGTGAGATGAAGAATTTATAACCATAGAAGAAGGAGTGAGTGAAGCAGGTTTCCCAGGAACTGTACTTTCCCCTGAACTCCTATAGTTGCAAAGGAACACACATATGTACACAACTACAACACACATACATACGCACAGAGTGTGGAAATAGGCAGAGACAGGGCTAGAGGAGAGAAGCAGTTATAAGAGAGAGAACACAACAGGTAAGAGGGCAATCCTGAGCAAAACAAATACAGATACAATGCCTGGGAGTAAACAGTAACAGGGACTGAAGAAAGAGTAAAAACTTGTCATCTGGGAAAAGGGAAAAAGAGGCGAGGGTTTCGAAGAGATTGCTCCAATTATGTTACAATGGTTAGGCAGACTATTTCTTTTATCACCTCCTTTTGGAGGCGGAGGAAAAAAGGAAAAAGTGTAAGGGGACAAAAGGAGGCAAATTCATAGCTATCGACTATAAATATGAATGGGATGAAGTGACCCAAAAAACCCAGAATAAGACGGCAAAATGGGTGAGAAAGACAGAATCCAACAGTATGTCGGTTGTAAGAAGCACATCCGAAACATAAATATTCAAATATTCAAATAGTCAAAAAGAGGGGCAGGAGGAAAATCTAATAAACCTCAGGTGAAGCAAAAAAAAAAAAAGCAGGAATAGCAAGGATTCAATAAAAGTAGGCACAATAAAAGGGATAAATAGGAAAACTACATTATGCTTAAAGGTATAATAGATAATGAATCAGTATCAATATTTTGTATAAATGCAATGAATGGCATAGCATCTAAGGTCTTAAAAGTTTATCAGCTGAACAAATTGCTGTAGAAACTAGAGTTAAAAGATTCATGACATCTTCTAAATGGTACTGCTAAAGAAAATGTCTTTCTCAGCACCACATGGAACTTCTACAAAAACTGATCATTTAATAGGACACAGAAATACTGCAAAGAAATGTTTAAAAAAAAGACAGAAATAACAAACACATGCTTCATAGACAATAACGCAACAAAAATAGCCATCAGTTCAGTGAGCACAAAAGACATCGAGCCAAATGGAACCTTAACAATGAAATCCTAAACAATGATTGCTGGGTCACAGAACAAATCATAGAAACAGTAATTATATGAAAGAAAATGATAATGCAGGTAAAGCACTTTCTCAGGGGAAAAACAATTTTTCTAAAAACATGCATTAGCAAAATAGGAAAAGGATGAATGAATTGAACATGCATTTAAAACATTAGAAAGTTAACTAATAGAAAACCCCCAAAGAAGCATAAAGATGAGAGATTAAAAATTAGAGGAGGAATAGATAAACTGGAAAAAAACCCCATAGAAGTGGTAAGTAAAACTAAAAGCTGGTTCTTTGAAAAGACTAATAAAACTAATAAGCCTTTAGTCAATATGATTAAAAAGGCAGAAAACAAAATCAAAATAATATTTTAAAAAGTGAAATAAAAAGAGAACCTGAATGCACAGATGCTATGGAAACTGGGAAGACAAAAGAAAAAGAATACTTTAACAAATTAGAACAAATCCTATACCTCTTATAATTATGGACAGGAGTTGTATTCTTAACTAAGGAAGGGAAGGAGGCAATTAAAGTATATAAAATAGATTACTTTGATTACATAAACTGAAGGATTTCTGCACAGATATTAGTGCACTTAGGATAAGAAGGGAAGAGCTCAAAAGAGAAAAAAAATCAAATTTCTCCAATGATTTAATATCTAAAATACATAATCAATTAACTGATGTATCTATATTTACAGATAAAGATATAGAGACATATATACAACCAAGAGTAATTTTCCAATAGATAAATGGACAAAGGATATAAATGATCAATTTTTAAAAGAGTTGTGAACTATTAACTACCATATGGAAGAATGTTCTAAAACAATAATAAAAGAAATGAAAGTCAAAACAACTCTGAGGTTTCACCTCATACTCTGCAAACTGGCAAAGTTGACAAAGATGACAATAATCCATGCTGGAGTGACTGTAGAAACATAGGCTTAAGGGTACATTGTTGGTAGAGCCATGAATCAGTAAAAACTTCTGGAAAGCGATGTGGAATTATAAAATAAAATTGCTAAAGTGTTCATATCCTTTACCCCAAGGTATTATTAGGCTTATAACCTCAGAAGGCCATTGATAAAAATAAAGTTCTGGCATAAACCAAAATATTTATATCATTTTTTGTGATAGTCAAGAATTGGAAACAAAGTAGACATA
The DNA here is from genome assembly GCA_028627135.1 of Pseudochirops cupreus. Classification (NCBI taxonomy): domain Eukaryota; kingdom Metazoa; phylum Chordata; class Mammalia; order Diprotodontia; family Pseudocheiridae; genus Pseudochirops; species Pseudochirops cupreus. The sequence continues at coordinate 433,592,024 of CM053580.1, read as the reverse complement.
CATCAACTGGGAAATGACTTAAACAAATAGTGGTTCATGATTTTAATGGAATATTAGTGTATGAAAGAAATTATGAATATAGAGAAGCATGAGTGGATCTACATGAACTAATACAGAGTGAATTTAAGTAAAGCCAAGAAAATAATATATGCACTGACTAGAACAAATGTAAAGAACCACAATTCAAAAGTGAATGTTGCAAAATTATAAAGGACAAGCACGGCTTGAAAGAAGAGCTATGAGAAGGCACCCACACCATACCCTTCTGCATAAGTGGGACATCTACAAGTGTTGTACATGGCACCATTTTTCAGACTTTTTCAATGTGTTGAACAGGTATTCTAATTTTTTTCTTTTTCTTTATCTTTAGAAAATATTCTTTGTTAGATAGGATGGCTTTCTGGGAGTAAAGGGAAGGTGGAAGGAGAGAGAGTGGGATTTGGGGGAAATTATGGTGATGTAAAAATAATATCAATAAAATTATTTAAATTTTTTAAAAAGTTCACCAAATTGCACAAAACTGTAATAGTGACACTTCAATATACCCCTTTCCGACCTAGATAAATCTACTGAAAAGAAGAAGATAAAGTATTTAAGGACATGAATAGAATTTTTAAAAAAAAATTTATAATAACTCACGGGTGATAACTGAATAAGAACAGAAAGGAATTTATATATTTTTTAACCATACATTTCATCTTTACAAAACCATGTATTAAGCCATAAGGCCTCATATACAAATACAGAAAAATAGAAATACTAAATGTATCCTTTACTGAGCCTGATGCAATAAAAATTATACTTAATAAAGAGATTTTAAGAAACAATTATAAATGCTCACTTAATAACAATTATAAAGAATTAGTTACTCAATAAACAAATAACACAATGATGTTACAACATACTAAAACTTTTGTAATTCAGTCCTTAGGGAACATTTTATATCTCTAAATGCTTTCATCAACAAAAGAGAGAGATAATAGATCAATGAATTGGGCATGGAATTAAAAAAAAAACCTAGCAAAGTTGCAAACCAAAAAACATTAACTAAACATCAAAGTAGAAATTCTGAAAACTGAAGAATAAACAAAGCTGAAAAAAATTGAACTGATACAAAAAATGAAAGGCTAGTTTTTAGAAAAAACACCTAATAAAATGGCTTGCTAATCTAATAACAAGAAAGAGGAAAACCAAATTGTTTCAAAAAAATGAAAAAGAAGCATTCACAACTACTGAATATAAATCTAGGGAAAGAAAAACTAAACTATCAGAATCAATTTTGACCAATTATGTCAAATATGCCAACAAACTGATATTCTAAAGAAATTAAATACTTTCAAATATATACACATGTGCGTATGTATAGACATATGTACACATATAGAATAATAGAAGAAATAGATTATTTAAATAACAACATAAAAATGAATAAGCAAAAAAAAAAATCCTAGAGGAAAAAATACTCCAGAAACAGATGGGTTTACAAGGGAATTATATCAAATATTGAAAGAATAAATTAATACCAACATGACATAGATTTTACAAAAATAAGAAAAAGAGATCATTCCAAACTCTATGATACAAATATGATATTTTTAAGCATTCATATAGTGTTTTAAAGTTCACAAGACACTTAATGCACATATAATTATGTATATATATGTATGTATGTATGTATACACACACACACACACACAAGAATGATCTTGATACCTAAACCAAGAAGAGACAAGGCAGAAAAAGCAAACTAGAGCTTGATATTCCTAATGAACATTGACATAAAACAATAAGTAGCATATTAATAAAGAGGCTATACCACCTATTAAAATGATTATAATCTATGCTTAGGTTGCATTTACGCAAAAATGTAAGGAAAACTTCAAACACAATTGGCCATATCAATAACAAAAAATAATAAAAACCATGGATTATATCAATATATACTGAAAAGGCTTTTAATAAAATTTAAAACCTTTCCCTAAGACCAAAAAGCACAGGAATAAGTAGAGTTTCCCTTAAAGATGTTAAGTAATATCTATCTAAAACCAAGAGCAAACATTATATGTAACGGAGAAAAATAACAAGCATTTATTACTACAACTATTACTTAATATAGTGTTAGAAAACAACCGCAGAAATGAAAGAGGTCACAATTCTCTTCAGGCTTATGCCTTTTAGTCAACCAGGCCACAGCTTAGGTTCATTAAGTCTTCTTGCTAGTGGAAAACTTTTCCTAGAAGTGTTATAGTATTTGCTGGAAGGGCAGCTAGGTGGCACAGTGGATAGAGTGTGCCAGACCTGGAGTCAGGAAGACTTGAGTTCAAATCTGACCTCAGAAACTTACTAGCTGTGTGACTCTAGGCAAGTCACTTCACTCGCTCAGCCTGTTTCCTCATCTACAAAATGAGTTGGAGAAGGAAATGGTAAACCACTGAAGTATCTTTGCCAAGGAAGTCCCAAATGGGGTCACAAAGAGTCAGACATGAGTGAAATGACTGAACAATAACAATTTGCTGGAAGAGCCTTCAAAGCGTGATGGTAACAGTAGAACCAGAAGCTCCCAGCTTCTTGAACTCTCAATGCTGCTTCCAAAACATCCATCTCCCAATCACTGTTCAGTCACCTATGCTTAGAAAAATGAACACAAAGCAGAAAACGCAGCCAGTACCCAAGGCTTAGGCTTGGGGTAATCTAGGAAAGACATATATTCTATCATATGCTCACAATTGCCACATTGCTTAGATTAGGGGAAGGTATCAGAGGTAATCTTAGAGAGATAGTTTTACCTGCAACTCACTCTAAAGAAAAAAAGTAGTGGGGAAGCTTTCTCCTTTATAAACTGGTGCATGTCTATAATACTGATGCTATGGTAGAGAGTAGAGAATTAAAGAGTGCTAATGCTAAGGGACAATCCATGGTTTGCTGTGTCATCCAAAAATGCCAATCCATTCAACAATGTGCCACTTATGTCCCCTGAAGTTGCTGGAAGAGCTCTACTCATGCTACATGAGATGGCCCCTTCAGATCCATTCCCATACCTGCTCCATGGCTGTGTTCGTCAGTTCAAACCCCACTACAGTTGATTGTAAAATCTTGCCTACCAGATTGCCTAAAATGACTGAAGGGGAAAGTGACAAATATTGAAGAGGATGTGGAAAAATTGGGACACTAGTTCATTGTTGGTGGAATTGTGAACTGATCCAACCATTTTGGAGAGAAATCTAGAATTATGCCCAAAGAATTATTAAATTACCCATACCCTTTGACCCAGTAATACCACCTACAAGGTCAATTTCCAAAGATGATTAGGGAAAAAGTTAAGGTATCTATATGTACTAAAATGTTTATAGCAGCACTCTTTGTAGTCACAAAGAACTGGAAATTTCAGGGATGTCCATCAATTGTGGAATGGCTGAAAAGTTGTGATATATGATAGTGATGGAATACTACTGTGCAATAAGAAATGATGAACTCAATGATCTTAGAAAAACATGGAAAGACTTGAATGAAATAATGAAGAGCAAAATGAGCAGAACCAAGAGAACATGATAAATAGTAACAGCAATATTGTTTTAAGAATGACTTTGAGTGAATAAGTAATTTTGACTATTATAAAAACCCAATTTACTATAAAGGACATATGAAGACACTATCTGCATCCAGAAAAAGAACTGATAAATAGAACTATATATAGCATAATTTTACACACACACACACACACACACACACACACACACACACACACACACATACTGATTTGTGTCTAATGGTAGCCATCTATAGGGTGGGGTAGGGATAAAGGTAGAAAAAAAAAGAAATTTATATGATAATTTTGTTGTATATTTGAAAGGAATAGCAAGTTATGCTTAGCAGATTTGCAGTTTTAGGTACAGTCATCTTTTTATTGTACTATCTTATGGAAATGCTTATTTCATTCCATAAGTATGTATTAATGTAAAAAAATAAAAGAAAAAATCTTATGGAGAAGATTAAACAAGCTTATTTGTTAAAATTTTATTGTCTTTGGATTCTCTGTCTCTCTACTTGGCAACTCAGTTAAGTGTTGGCTGACTAAGTCTCTTTTGGTTTCCACAATTGATTTAAATCAATTATATTTCTGTATGAAATTATTATAATCTGTGTCTATGTCCTTTCTTCCATCCATTATCCATTTTAAAAAATCAACTTACTTAAATAGGTCAAGGTTGAGGTCCTTCAACAGAATACCATATCGTTTCATTTTCTTCGCACTTTGCATTTTGTATTAATCTTTTCTTTAACCATTGTATACCATTGTGAATATATATGTATATATGTATATATATAAATATGTATGTGTGTGACACCCCCACCCCCATTGTATGACTGTATACAGAACACTGATTCAGGAATGATTCCCACATCATAACTGTTTTCTATCTGCTAAATCCAAATCACACTTTTTTTGTGTGTGATGTTGTTCAATGTTCTTCATGCTCAGTACAACTGATTGGGGCCAGGAGGAGTATAGCATAGTGGACACACCACTGAATTTGGAATCAGGAAGACTAGCTGTATGATCATGGACAAATCATTTAACCTATTTCAGTCTCAACTTCCTAATCTGTAAAATGGAGTATCTTCTTTATTACGGTTGTTATGAGGACCAAATAAGTTAATACATATAAAGTGTTTTGCAAACCTTAAATCATTATATAAATGTTATATTTTTTTTCCCTCAAAGTATTCTTGACACTTAGGCATGAGGCTTTTTTCATTTCTTATTCCTATTCCTTTTCTTATTCCTATTTATTCTTATTCTTCTCACAGACTCGTAAGCTTCCAATATATTTCTTACCAGCCTCGTAGATCCCCAATTTTCTATTAAAATCACTGAGAATCAAAGTACATGTTGATTTAATTTCAAGCGTCTTATTGAATTTCTTTGTAGAATTTATCAACCTCTTGATCCTTTAATATGTTAGCTAATAAGATACAACAATTTTCATTGTCATCTTTTTGCAGATACTTATCATGAGCATTGCAATATGAGATGACCAAACGTCCCATGCAAATGATACTTCTTATTGCCTTTGGACACAATAAAATCAACTCCAATTCCTTTCTTGTTTTCTCCAAGGACTGAGAATGTGAAACATCTTTTCATTTAGCTATAACTTCTTTATTATAGTTTGATGTATAGTGAGAATGTTAAGAGGGATATGATTTCATTTTATTAGCATGTCCACTCGCTGAGCATTAGGCAAGGATCTCCCATTAAGCATACTAGTAGCCAAATTAAAGTTTATAGATAGTCTAAAAACTATGTGATTCTTAACATTCTCTCCTCCCTTTTTCCATCACTCTGCCACACTACTAACTGCAGAAATAGAAGAGGATCACACAGGACTGAGGGCAATTTTGCATTTCCCTGTGTTTCCTGCGTTGCTATGGTCAAAGAATTTATCAAGTGGCTAGTCTACTGATAAACTTAGCTCTACTAGCGAGGCTAGTGCTCAGAAGACTTGGTCTGTTGTCAGTATTGTGCTAACCAACTTCCCACCGTGGTAGACCTTGCCAGAGCTTAGCTCAGTTATAACCTTCAAGAACTCAAGATGAAATATAGTACCAAATGGAGGCATCACAAGAATACTTATAAAAATCTCAGCTATTATTTCTTGATTCTAAAACCAGTGCTTTTATCACTACCTCATATTACCTTACTGAAGTTATGGGAATAGATGACATCATCATATTAAAAAAATTTACAGGAAAAAGAAAAATAATGCAAGAACCTTGGAGGATACTCATACTTAGAGATAATGCAAAGGCAAAGGAACCAGGAAAAGTGATAGAGATGAGAGACAGGAAGAGAACCGGAAGACAGAGGTATTACAAAAGTTACAGAGGGACAATGTATCAGGAATGGGGTGGTTGACAACATATCATAATTTTCAGTTCGTTTCTTTTTTTCCAGATTCACAGAAGTTGCTGCTCTACTATCAAAGACTTAAAAACAATTCCTGAGCTGTGTTTAAGATTGGTAGAAATTTAACCTCCAAATAAGGTGTTACTGTACAGAGATGGTTCAAGTATAAATAATTCATTTGATATGACCTGCCTTGAGAGAAATTGCTTTTAAATTGTCCAACCTAGCATTTCTTTTGGAATGTTCTTTTCTGAGCTCTTGGTATAGAAAAATTTCCTGGCAGGTGTGTGGTAGTACATTATATACCTACCATGCTGATTTCCCACATCACATTCATAAAGATATCTAACTACATCTCATAGATGTAAATGTCTCATTTAATTGCTTCACAACTGAAACCTCCAGTGAGGCACAGAATAAGTTTGAAAGTGCATTCTATATTCTAAAGCATAATTAGGAATCCCTAATGAGACTTCTTCTCATAGACTTTAATTTGTGTACTGGCATACTGTAGGCGACTTTCAGATTTAAGAAGAAATGAAGCTTCCTGCCAGCAGTGTAATATCCTGAATACCTTTTTGTACTCTTCCTCATTCAAATAAATAATTTTTATCCCGTAAACATTTATTAAGCACCACTGTGACAGGCCCTGGAAATAATAAAATTTAAAAAACAACAAAAACCCCAGAGTCCTTTGTAGTAGAAGCCATATTGCAGTAGGGAAGGAAAGATACAGAAATAACTATAATTCAAGTTAGAATGGATCAAATATAAAATTCTCTGTTTTGTATTCAAAGCCTTCTAAAACTTCCTCCACCTCCACACCTTTCCCATCTTGTTACATATTATTCACCCCCACATACTCTGCAATCCAGCAACACTAACTAGCCTCCTTGCTAGTTCCAAGAGCATGTCGCTCCATCTCCCAACTGTTCATTTTCACTGGATCTCTCCTATATCTGGAATTCTCTCCTTCCTCATCTCAACATCCTGGCTTCTTTCAAATCCCAGCTAAAATTCCACTTTCTTCAAGAAGCCTCTCCCAATGTCCCTTAAAGCTAGTGCCTTCCCTCTGTTGATGGCTTCCAATTTATTTTACATGTATGTATCTTGTTTGCATCTAGTTGTTTGTATGTTGTCCCTCGTGTGAACCCTGTAAGAGTACAGACTGTCCTTGACCTTCCATTGTATCCCCAGTGCTTAGCATGGTGTCAGACAGTCAATCAGGTAATAAACATTTATCGAGGGTCTACTATTTGCTGGGCACTGTGTTAAGTGCTAGTCATACAGTAGGTGCTTAATATGTGTTTAAATGCATAAGCGAGCTAAAGGGGAAGAATCACATTTAGTTGGTGAGAATCAAAGAAGGCTTCATGGGTCTTCATAATAGCTAAGGCTTTCAACGACTGGAAATAAGACAGGGGTCCGTGGAAAAATATAAGTTCTTCAGGTGTATAGACTTTTTCTGTCTTATATTTCTGTCTCCCACACCTACTATATTTTTTCCACCTTTTTGTTGTTGTTCAACAATCATTTCATTCATGTCTGACTCTTTTTTGACCCCATCTGAAGTATTCTTGGCAAAGATACTGGAATGGTTTGTCATTTCATTCTCCAGCTTATTTTTCAGATGAGGAACTGTGGCAAACAGGGTTAAATGACTTGCCCAGGGTCACCCAGTTAGTAAGTATCTGAAGCTGAATTTGCACTCAGGAAGACAAGTCTGCCTCATTCCAAGCCCAGTGCTCTATTCACTGTACCACCTAGTTGCCCCTCCTTTCATGTAGTAGGCAGTTAATAAATTCTTCCCCCCTTTTTCCACCTAAGCTATTATATATTAATTTTACTACCCATTTTTAAAAATTTTGAAATTCTCTCCCTCCAGCCCCTCCCTCACCCTTCAAAAATGCAAACAATATGATATGAATTATACATGTGAATAATTAATAAAATCTTGTTGAGTTGAGATGATATCTAAAAAAGCAGAGAGTCGAGAGAAGGGAAGAGGAAACTGAGAAGCAACAATTAGTCTAGTTTCCTGGAGCTACAGTATTGGAAGGAGAATGGCATGAGATAAGGCTGCAATGGCATGTTGGAGGGTCTGCCATTGTGAAAGTCCATGGATAACTAGTCTGTATTTTATTAAATATGCTTCAGAAAGGGTTCAGCAATGAAAAGGTGCGTAAAAATCCTACTCATCCCAAAGCAGGCAGGCAGGCAGGCAGTCATCAAAATCCCATTAAGCATGTAATCAGTGGTTTATGGCAGCTTTCAAAAGAAGGAAACCATGAGGACTGAAATATGTGATGATACCAAGCATGCAATGGCTTTCACAAGTGTTAGAAAACCACAGAATAACATGAATCCAGACAGATATTTTATAGATTTATACCATGAACTAGAGAGATAGATTGTTATTGTCTTAGATTATGAGTTCCATTTAATGAATAAAAAAAATTTAGACAAATGTCCTTATCAACTTGAATGCCATTTTTGTCCTTTCTACCTGTGTGACTTTAATCACTGAACTTCTCCGAGTCAGAATGTTTTCACTTATGTAATAAAGTGGTTAGACTGATGGTAGCTAGGTGGTATGGTAGACAGAGCACTCAGTCCAAAGTCAGGAAGACCTGAGTTCAAACCCAGCCTCACATACTTATTAGCTGAGTGATCTCGACCAAGTCACTTAACCTCTGTTTGCCCAAGTTCTTTCATCTCCAAAATGCAGATAACAATAGCACTATGTCCCAGGGTTGCTGTGAGGATCAAATGAGACAGTAATTGTGAAGCACTCAGGACAGCGCCTGACACATAGTAAGGACTACATAAATGTCAGCTGCTATAATTATTTTTATTATCATTATCTTTTAAAAGGTCCCTTCCAGCTCTAAATCCTATGATCCCCTAATATATCCCCAAAAAGTCAATCCCAAGATAGTGGAGAGGGCCCTGATAAAAAAAAAATGAATCACCATAACAAGAAGGCTTTATTTGTATAAAATGAACACTGATAGCATAGAGAATTACTTATTTATCCTTTAAAAACCCACATCTGAATAAGCCTCAGTGCTCATAATTATCCCACCCTGGAGGTTTTTTCTTTTTCTTTTTTAATAAACATTATTAGGAACCATGATAAAGTACTCTGTGTATTTTCTGAAATGTTAGGCACTTAGAAAATGCTAAAAATAGAAGGATAAAACAAAAGGATTTTAACTGGCTGCATTTCATACCTGCTGGCTGCCAATTCATATAAAAATTTTCCCTTTGTCCGTATTTTTCCAAAACTATCTTCTTTCCTAATACATTCTCCCTATTAGATTTTAAACAAGCCCACACTAGCTATATGAGATTTGCCCCAAATCACTATATACTTTGGATGCATACATTATTATACATGGTACAGTAGGACAAGAAGGGGCTGAAAAAAGATTTCCTTTCTCCTCTGTCCTAATGGAATCCCTTTCCTCAGTGAAATAAATGCACTTCTCAGAAGTCTTCTTTTTGGCCACAAGTATAGTGCTTTGCCTATCTTAGGAATTCAATGCACATTTGCTAATTAATAAAGAAGGAATCATTCAACAAAACCTGAGAGACATGGCTGGAAGGGGAAGAAAAGGGAAGGATAAGATGATAGAGAAAGGGGAAAGAAGGAGGAAGAAAGAAAAAGGAAAAGGAAGAAGAAATATTGCTTATATCAAAGATAAACACTTATTATTCAACAACCTATGGTGCTCTGCTTCTTTGCAGAGGCAGAAGGTTCTCAAACTTTGTACTCTGCACACATATTCAGATTTTTTCAATGCATTGATTGGTTATGCTGATTTCTTCCTCTTTTTTGGTCTTAAAATCATATTTTTCATATGGCATGGTTCTCTGGGAAGGGAAGGGCTACTGGACGAAATTATGGTGATGAAAAAAGAGACATCAATAAAACATATATATGAATATATGTGTGTATATATGTATATATGCATATATATCTCAGAAAACTTGTGGTGATGGAGACAAACCTTCAGTCCTTCACATCATATAGGAAGAATGTCACTATGTCAGAACCTCTCTCAAAATAGCTTACTTATACCCCCAACTAAATCTAAAAGCACTCTTAATTATGCTGTGCTAGCAAAACATCATTTTTATCCCAGTGAGCACTGATGCAGTCTGGCTTAAGTAGTATTTGCTTCAATTTTTCATATCAGATGCCACTTCATTTCAGCCAAAAAGTTGTACAATTTAAGAATTCTTAGGATGCTAAATCTTTGCCTCCCAGCTTAAGGGGGTGGGCGAGAATTGCTCATTTAAAAATGGTTGTCAGTGGTGGCTATGTGGGAAGGCTGGAAAAATGCAGAGAAATGAAGTTCTGAGACTTCTGGACTCCACCACTACACAAATAATTTAACAGTACCATAATACTTGATTAATTCTAATTCCATGGGACCAGAAAGGGAAAAAAACAATAACAACTCATTGGTTTTGAATTAACCAACTTCAGATTAGTCAATATTCTTATTAAAGAGCTATAGGAAATTCTTTTGGTTGGGGAATAACAAATGTTATATTATGCCCTATTTTTAATTCACTATATTAAAAAATAACATTAATAGAATAGCCAAGGGTTCAAAAGTAAAGAGTTTTCATCAAAAGTTATGGTAATATACTGTCCTTAGTCCAACCAGTTTCCCTTTTTTTAAAAAATCACTTTAATGCTTGAAAAATCTATATTTTAAATTTTATGAAGTGTTACCTCCCCAGTACTGATTGCAACACTTATCACAACTTAGTAAATGGTCATTGAAAAATTCATCACCCACTGGTCATCCTTATAATAAGCCTCTCTGCTTTAAGCAATAACGAACAGGACAAATTAAAGGATATATGAAAATGCCTATTGAAATGATGCAAAGTCCAAAAAAAACACCAAAACCCAGCCCAAAAGAAAGCTAGACATTTTATGGATTATTATAAAATGAGACAACTTCTAAAAAAGAAACAAAATTCTAGCCAAAAACAATACACAACATTAGTACTAACTCATAAAGTATGTACTTGTCCTATGTTCTACTAAATTGTATGGTTGAATTTAGTCACAATGATTCTCACATGTCATTTTAACTTTTGGTGGGGTGGGGAGGATTAGGTATTATGCAGGATTCAGTTCTGAGTACGTGTCAATTCTAGATGATTTGTTGAAACAAAATATGGTAATGGAAAAAAAAATTAAATGAGAGGTTTCAACTAAATCATTTCCAAGGTCTCTTCGAAGTCTAAATGTCTTTGATTATAAAAATTGTAAAAGACATTGATGATAACTTAAAAGTGTTAGATATACCAAGGAGATCTACTTTTTATTAGGAATAAAAGCCTTAAGACAACTGATTGAACTGATCTATTTGTAGGTCAAGAATTGACTTTTTTGTCTGTGTCAGGGACCCTCTTTGGCAACCTGGTGAAGCCTGTGGACTCCTCATAATAATGTTTTTAAATGGGGGGGCGGAGCCAAGATGGCGGCGT
>CM053580.1:433553405-433580102 GCA_028627135.1 Pseudochirops cupreus | reverse complement strand
AAAAAAATAATGTTTTTAAATGTATAAAATATATATAATTACAAAGGAAACAAATTATATTTGAATAAAGATGTAACTTTTTTCTACCCATAGATCCCCTGAAGACTATTTATGATCTCCAAATGGAACCAAATCCCAAGTTAGGAACCCTTGTTTTAGGCAGAATATTAATAAGGAAGTAGGAAAGATATTTTAGGAAAAAAGGACTTGTTGTGCTATGCTCTTGGAGTGGAGAAGTTACAACAAAGTATACAAGGTTCAGCAAACATTTTATGTTTGGTTTCAAAGAGCCCAATAGCAGAAAAATAGAGATTGGCTATAGAATATTTCTGCCTGGGTATATCGTAATAATTTTTAAAACTCAACATGACTAAAACATCCTCTTCCCTTGAGATCTGGCCCTATCAGCTTTTTGATTTCTCTTGCTAGCACCATCATGTTGTCACCCAAAATCTTTCCTCTATTCATCCAGTTTCCAAATACCATTGAGTCAACCTTCATTATTTCCTTCTCATCTTCTCCCTCCTCTTTACTTCTATTGTCACCATCATAGTTGAGGTTGTAGATACTTCTTGCTTGGACAATTGTAAGAGGCACCTAAGGGATCTTCTTTCCTTCAGTTTATCCTTTTTCTAAGTCATCCTTCCCAAAAAGGCCTGAGTAATTTTCTTAATGTACAGATCTCATCTCATTGTACACATAATACAAAACCTTGCGTGGCTCCTCATTGCCTATTGAATAAAATAATAATCTTTAGGTTGGCATTCAAAGCTCTCTACAATCTGGCACCAAGCTATCTTTCCAGAGTTATTTCATACACTTTATGTTTTAGCCAAACTGGTCTATTTTTTGACACCCTCCCCCCAATTCTATCTTTGCTTCTATCATTGTAAATTTGGACGTGGTGTCTCCATGACCAGAAGAAACTCCTCCAACATTATTGCTTATTAAAATTCTTTTCTTTCAAAGTGCATGCCATATCCTCCATGCAACCTTCCCTGGATATACTTCCCTCCTCTCTGTAACCCCCAGATGAAAGTGATTCTTCCTTAGAAGAATCTCTTATATTACTCTGACTTCTATTCACTTTGATTATCATTTGCATACAATCTTATCTTCCCTCTAGCATGCAAATTTCATTGAGGGCAAGGATTGTACCATCTTTCATTTTTATATCTCCAAAATCTAGCAAAATGCTTTTCAAAGGAAAGAAATTACCTTTCACATCTATAGGTAAGGGAAGCATTTATGACCAAAGGATAGGGAGAATCACAGAAGATAAAATAGGTAATTTTGATTGTATTAAATTTAAATTTTTTTTGCATAAACAAACCCAATGCAGCTTTAATTAGAAGGGAAATATAACTGGGGAAAAATATTTGCAGGATGTTTCTTGAATAAGGGTCTTATTTACTATTTATAGGGAACTGATTCAAAATTTTAAGAAAAAGAGCCATTTTCCAATTGATAAATAGTCAAAGGATATGAATAGTTTTCAAGGGAAGATATCCAACCTATCTAAAGCAATATGAAAAAATTTTCAAATCACTAGTAATTAGAGAAATTCCAGTTAAAACAACTGAAGTTCCACCTCATAGCCATCAAATTCGAAAAGTTGACAAAAGACAAAAATGACAAATGTTGGGCTGACAGGAAAACAGAAAGATGAATGCACTATTGATGGAGCTGTGCATTGGTCCGGGTATTCTGGAAACCAATTTATTTTTTTTTCTGGAAAACTTTTTATTGTAGGTGAAATGGGACACAGCTGGACACAGTAAGTTAGATGATTCCAATTTTGTTGGCAACATCTAATGCATCATAGTTCGGAGCAAGACGGACATAGACCTTCTTCTCTCCATCAGGCCAGATCAGTGTGTTGACTTTGGCCACATCGATGTCATACAGCTTCTTTATGGCCTGCTTGATCTGATGCTTGTTGGCCTTGACGTCTACAATGAAGACTAGGGTGTTGTTGTCCTCAGTCTTCTTCATAGCAGACTCAGTGGTCAAGGGAAACTTAATGATGGCATAGTGATCAAGCTTGTTTCTCCGAGGGGCACTTTTCCGAGGGTATTTGGGCTGCCTTCGAAGTCTTAGTGTCTTGGATCACCAGAAGGTGGGGGATGTTCTGATCTTCTTCTTTTTGTGGCTATGGACACCCTTCAGCACTGCCTTCTTGGCCTTCAAGGCCTTGGACTTGGCTTCTGTCTTGGGAGAGACAACAGCTTCCTTCTTGGGGGAAAGGCTGGAAACCAATTTAGACCTATGTCCACGTAATAGGACTAGTATTTACCAGCATTTCCCCACCACGTGGATTAAGCCTATTCTTTGCCTTCCCCCTTAACACCCCCCCCCCTCAAGTCTTCCCTAAAAGGACACAAAACTGTCTCTGGAACCTGATTGCCCCCCAACTTTCTGGTCACCTAAGTGCATGGAAAGTCTCATTTCTGTGGAGTCCAGACCACTGAGACCCTGTCCTGCAGATCAGACATATTTTTTAAAGAAGGTTGTATTTGCCAAAAAAAGGTTGTATCTGCCAAAACTGAAGCTAAGTGCTACTATAAATCCTTGTTAATAAGTATGTGTGTATATACACTTACACACACACACACATATATACATATTCACAGATACACACATATACATACATATACATTATATATGCATATACATATATATGCTTGTTGAACATTGAGTAAGCACCTGCTATGTGGTAAGCCTTGTACTATAGCTAAGTCAACATCTTTTTTTAACTGTATTTAAGAGTGCCTCATTTGGTTACAAGACTGAATGTGAACTAATGGGCTCTATTAGCATCAGGTCCACCCCAACAGCCCCAAAACTATTCAACTGTGCCTACCCTTTGACCCAATGATACCGCTATTGGGCCTACATGACACAAATCAAAGAAAGCAGGAAAGGTCCTATATGTTCAAAATCACTTACAGTAGTTCTTATTGTGATATAAAAAAACTGAAAAGTAAGGAGGTATTCATCAACTGCGGAACTGTTGAAGAAATTATGGCATATTAATGTAATGCAATACTAGTGTGCCCTAAGAAATGACAAAAAGGGACCACTTTATGAGAAATTCATGAAGATTTATATGAACAAAGAGAAGTAAGAAGAATCAAGATAACAATGTATATAATAACAATATTGGGAAAAATAATAATTTTGAAAGACTTAAGAACTATGATCAATTCAGAGATCAGTAGGACTGATGATTAAGAATGCTACCTACTTCCTGACAGAGAGGTAACAGACTAAATGGACAGAATGAGACATATTTTTGGACACAGTCAATATGGGATTTTTTGCTCGCCTATGCAATTTATTACAAGGGTTCCCTCTTCCCACCTACCAAGTGGGAAAAGAGAAAGCTAAATCCTCATTAATTAAAAAAAATTCATCAAAATAATTTGCATGTAGTAGGTGATAAATAAATATTTGTTGACCTGAAGGGAAAAGGAACAGATCAGAAAAGAAAAAAATGTAAAAGGATTTTTTTTATTAGTAATTTTAAAACTCAGGAGAGAAAGCAAACTACTCACTATTCATTATTTTGTTGTTGTTTTGTTTTGTTTTTTAACAGATAGGTGACAATATTCTTTTAAGCAAATCTAAAGGAGGCCCATAGATCATCATAAGAGAAGAAGCATTACGACTTTGCAGAGTTGAGTTGAGAAATGAGTGTGTAAAACGGAAAGCGCAACATACATCTGAATCATTAAACAATGAATTGGAATGACTTAGTTGCTTCATGTCATCAATGTCGTATCAGTAGACTAATTTTGATGAATTTATCCTCTAGAATCCAACTAAAGATGGAGGAAAGAAGCTGGGATTCAACATAGGTTTCAACATAAAGACTAAACACAAAAGGTCAAAGGAGGTAAGAGATGAATTGCCAGACAAAAGGACAACCATTCACCAATGTAAAGATTTTTATGGGCAGAAGGGCATTGCTTCACTTAGGAAGCTATTACAAACTCAGCTCTTATACTTAAGATGTAGCAGCCTTGGTACTTGTTCCTCATCAGTACCCTCTGATTGGAAGGTGGAGCCAGGAACTCCTCAACTTCCATTTAAAGAGGGGGGCACAAGACAGAAATCTTCTCATTTCTTTTCTATCTACAGTCATTCTGAACTACTTTGACTCCTCCACCAAGCTCCTGCCCGGCATATGCCTCCTTTTCCCCTTCCCCCGCCCTTTCCAGCTTCCTTTTGCACATTGTCTTCCTCCATTAGAGGAGCTCCATCTTTCATTTTCATATTTATATCCCCAGTGTTTAGTACAATGCCAGGTAAATCTGTTGTTGTTGTTCAGTCATGTCCAACTCTTCATGACCCCCTTTGGGGTTTTATTGGCAAAGATACCAGTTTGTCATTTCCTTTTTTGGCTCATTTTACAGATGACAAAACTAAGGCCAACAGGGCTAAGTGACTTGTCCAGGACACATAACTAGTGAATGTGGTCAGACTGGCTTTCTTTTTTATTTTCCACCCTTCCTTTCTTCATCTGAGACTAGCATACAGGAGGAAAGAATGAAGGGAGATTTCCGAGTGATGTGAATAGTCTCAATTTTTTTTTCAATGAATATAAGGCAAAGTCCTAAGCGGAGAGAATAGGAGTAGGAAAGGTCATAGAAGGCTTGAAAGAGCATATATTGAGAATGGGGTTCTGTGACCCACAACCACACTGTCATTCTTACTGTAATTGAAGCCAACCATATAAAGAAGTTACACATTCTCCTCAGAGAAGGGAATAAGAGTTGGCAGGGAGGACCTCTTGGAGGAAGTAGCATTTGAAGTGAACCTTGAAGGAAGGGTGGGAATTAAATTTCATTTTGGGTATTTTTTCCTCAGTCCCTATTTTCACATTCCTCCTCCTCCCCCTCTTCTTCTATCTGGATTTTGCCAGAGAGTAGAAATGTTGTGTTGGTTTTTTTTTTTTGCATGGCAAATTACAAAGAGATGCCTGCTGCTTTTCTAGTTGATATCCTTTCAAATGGCACCCCTCATGCGACAACAGGTTTGCACTTGTTTCTGTCTGCATAAGCCTTTAAAATCAGAGAGACAAAGCCCAAAGGAAACCACTACATCTGCATGGTCAACTGCGTGGAGAATATTAGCGTATTCTTTTAGCCAGGGCTGTGGCTCAATTGCAGGGCAACCCTGAATGCAGAATAAATATATAATTGAAGAGTAGTTTAACATCCCTCATTAACCCTGAGAAAGCTGAGTCTTCATAATGGATGGAGCTTAAAACTTTTTTTTTTTTTAAAGAAAGCCGGGGAAAAAACTAACAAGGGAGGCTTCTATGCAGTAAGCTAACCATAGAAAGTGAGAAATCTGTAAATTTGATTAAAGTCTGTTTGAATATATTTCTACTATATCTTCTTAACTCACCTTCTGTTCTGCATTATCAGGATGGAGTTTTAAGATGTTCCATGTATAAAAAAATATTTAAATATATACTGTGCAAGTGTAAGAGTGTGTGTGTGTGTACGTGTGTTAGAAAATTCCATGCCAGTAAAAAGCATGCTGGTATATATAGGACTTGCTATATGAACAGGACCAGACTCTTTCAGGCAACATATTATGGTGCAGTGAAGGTTAGACTAGGAGTCAAGAGAAATATGTTTTCATCTTTTTGCCATTAATCATTGGAAGTCATTTAACCTGAGTTTCTTCCTCTTTAAGATAAACAGGTTGGACAAGATGACTTCTGAGTTCCTTTCCAGCTCTCACATTCTGTGATTCTATAATTGTCATCATCATAATAGCCTACATTAGCAAGCTACATTTAACAATTTAAATCATAAAAAGGAGGTAGAGGAGCGTCTTCTCTATGAGGCATCTGAAAACTAAATGAGTTAGACGAAGGAGTGGCACAGGCAGGCAGGAGAGACAAGGAGAGGAAATAATTTTTCCCCCTCATTTTCTCCCTATCTTGTGCTTGGATTAACTAAATGTTAGTCAAATTGGCTGGCCTTGGCATGAAAAGGAAAGAATATCCTTTTCTTTTTAAGGAGTGGGCACACCATGTTCCTATAAAGGATTCTCCTAAATCAATATTTCTGATTTCAGCCTGAAATGGGGTTGTCACAATCTAAGGGCAGAATCTGTAGCTTCATTAACGTGCATATTCCCCCTAATCGGATGCCAAATGATACTATTTTACTTTTTTACCATCTTTTATTTATTTATTTTATTTTTAATTTTTTGCTTTTTGGAGGGCAATTGAGGTTTAAGTGACTTGCCCAGGGTCACACAGCTAGTGTGTCAAGTGTCTGAGGCCAAATTTGAACTCAGGTCCTCCTGACTCTATTCACTGCACCACCTAGCTGCCCCCATCTTTTAAGAACCAGAGACAACTTTAAAAAATAGTAGCTCAAGTGGGGAATTTCAGGATAAACCAGAAGGCCAGGAAAAGAACCCTTGCTGCTAGAATATTTATTCTAGCATTCCCTCTATTTTTTATAAAAATAGGATTTGAGAAATAACATGGCTATGATATCCTATCAGTGAAGACCTTCTTTTGACCTTCTTATCTTACTGGAAGAAGTCAATGTGGCTCTTAGTGAATAGAGAACCAGCACTGGACTAAAGTTAGGTAATGACCAGCAAACTACACCATTGGCAGCCCAGCAGGCTGTTTTGAACTAGTGATTGCTACTTTTCTTAGGGGATATACTTCTAAATACTTAAAGAACCTATCATTCAATCATTGTGTGGGCACTACAACTACCGGCATAAATTAAAATTCCTCTGAGATTCAATAGATGGTCTTTGAAAACTGCTATGGTGGAAAAATTTTAGAAGCAGTGAGGTGATACAGTGGATAGAGTTATGGACCTGAAGTGAGCAAGTTCCCAGTTCAAATCAGGCTTCAGACAAATTACTAGCGATGTGATCCTGGATAAGTCATTTATTTAACTCTCTTTCTCTCCATTTTTTCAACTGTAGAATGGCAGCATCTACCTTGAAGGGTTGTTGTGAAGATCAAATGATTTAGTATTTGTAAAAGCACTTACCACATAGCAGTTGCAATAAAAAGCCTTATTCCCTTTCTTTTCCTTCATCAGTCTACAGCCCTATAGTGATGATGAACCTCTCTGAATTTGGTTAGTCTGGTGCTTGGACAACCTACAGTCTGACAGTAAGTCGAGAACCTGTGCTTTGAGAACAACAATCTTTTCTGCCCCTAGTGCAGCAGTTCTCAACCTGTGGGTCACGACCCCTTTGGGGGTCAAACGACCCTTTCACAGGCATGACAGGGGTCGCCTAAGACCATCAGAAAACACGTATTTCTGATGGTCTTAGGAATGGAAACACTACTCCTGTATCCATCTCCAGGTGGGTCCGTCCACATGCAGATACGCCCATATACGAGTATTAAAGGGTCGTGGCATTAGGAAGGTTGAGAACCACTGCCCTAGTGAAATGATAAATCATTCTTGTACTTAATTCTTCTTCTTTAACCTTGTGCCAAGTCCTCTCTGAAGGAAGCAATCATTAGTCAAAGTAGTGGTTGCTAGAGAACATTTTCATTTTGTCAGTAGCAACGTCTTGGACTCATGAGTAAAATTTTAAGACCACATGCAATTTCTTGCTTTTGGTTCATATACCTGAAACAATATCCTTGAACAAAGTATAGAAAGGCTGGATTTCACTATAGATTATTTACTAGCTACAGCATCAACAATAGTACGGAAAAGCCATGTGGAAAACCATGACTTAAAACTCAAGATTCCTTCCTGGAGTTTATAGTCTTCATGGCCAGAATGTTTGTTTTCTTGAAACTACTAAGGTTTGCAAGAAAGTGTGGAAGAACAAAGGGTAGTCGCCTTGGACAAATTGCTTAATCTTAGTTTATGCATCTATAAAACAGAGGTGTTGATAATATTTTCATGGCTTACTTTATAGAGTTGAGTAAGGAAAACCATTTGGAAAAGGTAAATAATTGGAGGCATCATAGTGTCATGGGCAGCAAGCTCAGGAAGGTCAGGGCTCAAGTCCCCTCTCTGACAAATATTGGCTACACAACCCTGAGCAATTCACTAAACCTCTCACTGCTCCCAGAAAACTCTTTAAGACCCTAAGGTTCAGGATATTTGCTAATCTGCACTTGTTGAAGGAATTTCTTAATTTTGTATAAAATTATTTGTACAAAATTTGTTTAAAAATTTATACAAGTGTGATTCATCGTTATTATTATTATTATCTCATAACGCAACAATTTCATCTGTAGACCATATCTTAAGTAAAAACCAGTAAGTAAGACCATACCATAAGTTAAAAGTAATAACTGGGCCCACATATAAAATGTGAAATGATTTGTTATTGCCATGCCAATGCATATTATCCAAGTTACTCTCCCTCCCTCCTTCCTTTGTTTTTTCTTTCTTTCAGCAGGTAGGTGGAACAGTAGATAGAGCACTGGCCCTCAAGTCAGGACCACTTGAATTCAAATTCAGCTTCAGACATTTCCTAAATAGCTGTTTCTCTAGACAAATCACTTAACTACCGTCCATCTCAGTCTCCTCATCTGTAAAATGGGGATAATAATGGCATCTACCTCGCAAAACTCTTGTGAGTATCAAATGAAATATTAGTAAAGTAAGCACAGAGCCTGGAACACAATAGGCACTTAATAAGTGCTTGTTCCCTTTTCCTTCCCTCCTTCCCATCATCAATACCTTTGATAAGTATTGGGCATCTGATAGACTACATGTATTAAATATGCTGTTTTAAAAGTTGAAAGTGCTAACATATCATAGATCTATGTCTTCAAAAGCATATGCTTGGGAATGGATGAAATTAATCAAAGTCAGACATAGATTTTTCAGCACAGCTGTAGAATTTTTTATGAATTGATGGGATCTTTTATCTTGAACTATGAAAGGCAGTGATAAGGAAGAAAATGATGGAACTGTCTACATCAGTAGGCATGGGGTCAGTGGACAGCAGAATTCTACACCAAAAAGTTGATTGTGATGAGAATCAAAGAGGAAAATATATAAACTCAGACACTAGTGAGCCACCACGACTAACCACAGCAACAGCCAAACTAATTCTAAATTCTTAGACTATGCTTTAATCTCTTCTACATCACACAGTTCAATAACTTGCTAGAACAAGCTCCAGAACAGAAGTATTTTAAGATGTTCAGCATCTTAAATGCTTGGGAAATATTTGCCTCACGTTCCAAATCCAGAATCATTAACTAAAGCAATTGGTGTAAAGAAGGAAAAACCACAGGGGGCAACACAGGTAAGCCTCAAGGGGACTTGGGACATGGTGGTGAAACAACTTTAAAAGTCATGCATTTTAATACTGGTGGGTCAGACAGATTTATCTAGGAGCTTCAAAGTGAAACAGAATTATAATGTAGAGGAAATGATATCCATTAAGAGGGAGCTCTCTCAGCTTTTTACTTCCCCTTCATGTAGTATCATCCACCTATCCTCTCTTCCTTCCTAGCTGTCTCAAAGAAGTATCCCTATATGTCACTAGGGCTAATCCTTCCACCTGTGCCTTTGATTCTATTCTCTTTTCTCTTCCACGTCTTTGCTTTAGCAGTCATTTCTTTTATTCCATTCATCCAAGATCCCTTCCAAATTTAAATCCTATGATCTTCAGTAGTATCTTCTCCACTGGCCCCTTCCCATCTGCTATAAACAAGCATACGTTTTCACAATCCTAAAAAGTATTCTGCCGACCCTTCTATCCCCTCTACCTACAACCATATTCTTTTCTTCTTTTTTTGCAGGAAAGTTTTGCTATCCACAACTCTAATCAATGCAATGACCAAGCATGGTTCCAGAGGACTACAAAGTGATAGACTAATATGCAACATGAAAAGTACATTTTTGAACATGGCCAATAAAGGGAATTTGTTTTCCTTGACTATGCTTTTGTTATAAGGGTTTTCTTTTTCTTTTCTTTTTTCAGGTAGGGGAAAGGTGGGAGAGAAAAATAAATATTTGATAATTGAAAAGAATGAAATTTATGTTTTTAAAACATCTATACCTGATACCATTTTTCTTACCATTTATTCTCTTCTTTCCCTCTTCCTTTCCCCTTTCAATTTGGTTTTTATCCCTATCACTTTGCCTAATTGCTCTCAGAGGTCACTGATGACTTCAAAATCACCAAATTAAGTGGCCTTATATTCAGTCTTCACCCTCTTTGACTTCTTTGTCACATTTGACACTACTTGTATTTGTCCATTCCCCTACTTCCAAACATTTTCTCCTCACTTTTCATTAAAGATATAAAATTATCCAACAAAATTTTCACTCAGACTCCTCCTCCTCTTCTTGATTCTCAAAGTAGGTGCTGGATTTTGGCTCTCTTTTTTTCTCTCTATGCTCTTGCCCACAGTTAGATACTCTCATAACTTATTTATCCCTTCTAGTCAGATTTCATTATTCATTCACTAAACAGTAGCTCAGGCAAGAAGAAATAAAGACCTGAATAGAGTTGTGGCTATATGAGCAGAGAGAAAGGGGGAGGATCTGAAGGGAGAAACTGACAAGATTCAGCCATAGATTCAATATATGGGATGAAGGAGACTCAGAAGTTGAAGATGATACTGAGGTTGTGAGTCTGGGTGATTGGGAGGATGGAGATGCCCTTGATGGAAAATAGGAAAGTCTGGGGGGGAGGCATGTTGAGTGGGAGAGATAATGAGTTCTGTTTTAGATATATTGAGTTTGAGACGCCTACAGGACATCCAGTCTGAGAAGTCCAAGAGATACTTGGAGATTTATGACTGTAGTTCAGCAGACAGGCTAGGGTTAGATAGTGATCTGGGAACCATCTTCATAGAGATGGTAACTGAACTCATGGGATCTGATAATATTACTAACTAAGAGAGTATAAAGTGAAAAGAACAGGGAACCCAGCTCAGGGACTTTGGAGATACCCCAGGTTAGACATAGATAAAGCAGCCAAAAAGAAGACTGAGGAGTGGAAGGACTAATAAGAAGAGAACCAGTGGACAACAGTGTCAAACATCCTACAGTGAAGAGAGTATCCAAAGGAAGAGAGCGGATTATTGACAGTGTCAAATGCTACATGACAAGTCTATGAGAATCATCATTTTAAAAGGCCATTAACTTTTACAGGTCGAAGCTGCTATCTTAAGTTGTTTAGCCATGAAGGGGAAGAGAAATATAGGACAACAGCTAGCAAGGATGGTCAGATCAAGTATGTTTTTTAAAGGGGGAAAGGGGAAGAGAATATGCGTTTATATGGCATTGCTATGAGCCAGGTACTGTGCTAAGCACTTTCCAGATACTATCTTATTTGATCCTCACAACAACCCTGCAAAGTAGGTGCTGTTATGATCCCCATTTTATAGTTGAGGAAACTGAGGCATGGAAAGATTAAATAGCTTGCCCAGAGATGCACATCTATTAAGTGTCTGAGGCCAGTTTTGAATTTACGTCTTCCTAACTCTAGACTCAGGGCTCTATCTACTATGCCTCCTAGTGCCTCGATGCCTACAGGGATGAGGGATGACATGGACATATTTGTAGGCATCAGAGAAAGAACCAGTAGAAAGGCAGAAATGGAAAATAAAAGAGAGAGTGGGGATAATACTAGGGGCAATCTGCAGGATGCATCAGGAGAGAAAGGAATCAAGGGCACATATAGAAGGGCTGGTCTTGGCAAAGAGAAGGGCCATTTCTTCATCTGAGTAACATAAAGGAGAAAAGAATGAAGGGAGATGTCTGAGTGATGTGGATAATCTCAATTTCTTTTCAATGAATATGAGACAAAATCCTAAGCTCAGAGAATGGGGTAGAGGAGGTCATGGAAGGTTTGAAAGAGCAGGTATGGAGAGTGGGTTAGCAAATCCATTCAGGAGGAATAGAATGATTGTCTTGCTTCTGTGTGGACCCAATTGATAATAAATAACAGAAACTTTTGATGGCACCAATAAGAACAGTTACAGGATTTCCTCTAGCTCTGTTCAGCAGCATGTGAATAGGAGTGGAAGTGAATGGTGGGTCTGGGATTGCAAAAGTGTGATCTGTTATTGGACAAAGGTGCAAGGGTGGAAAATAGTTTGGAGTTGAGATGGGAAAAGGAAGAAGAAAAAAGAACTAAGTTGTGGAGGGAATGGAGGACACAGTGAAAATGAATAGGATTGGGAGTCACAAAATTTAGGGAGAAATGGAATGTTAAAAGACTATGATCAGAAAAAGGAATTTTGGGGTTCATGAATATGGAACATTTGCAGTTGACATCAGGAGCAAGGATTTGACTATCTGTGTGAAGCTGAGGAAAAGTGGAAGAGGAAGTCACTGGAATTGAGTAGACCAAGGAACTGGGAAGTTAGAGTATTTAAGGGTGTGTCAATATGTTGAAGTCCTTTAGTATGCAGGAAGAGATGGGGAGGAGAGAAAGACTGTGAGCTAGGTAATGAACTAGGTAGTGAAGAAGGAAGGAGAGTACATCCTGGGGGCTTGGAAGGGGGGAGTCTATAGGTAACAACCACCCAATCTGGATAGGAGGACAAATTTGGATAACATTAATTTCTAAGACGATGTTGCTTAGTGAATTGGTCAAAAGAAGATCTGGAGGTAGCAATTGATGAGCAAGTCTGATGCTTTCCACAGGACTAGTGAGTTTAGAGGCAAGAAAGAAAATGTAGACAGTACTGGAAAAGGTGGTGACAGAAGCAGTGTCACAAGGGGAGGTGTCTTTCAATGAAGTCCAAAAGATGGGAAGAATGAGAAAGAAAGATATTTAAGATGAAAGAAGGTTTCTTACTTTTGGGACAGGAATTTCAAACGGTACAATGGAAGGAAAGAGCAGAGCTAAAGTGGAACATTGGGAAGAAGAAGAGGGTTGAGATGGATGGGACCTTAGAGAGGAGGTCCCAAGAGAAGAATAGGAAAATGGAGATTGTATATCAGCAGCTAGGGGTTTGGGATTTCTGGTATGGAGTGAGTATAGCGCTAAACATTAAGGAGTGAGTCCAAGCTGAGTATCAGTAGTTGGAAAGTCTTTGTAGGCAGAATGAGCTTAGACAAGTCAAGGTTCTCCTTTGAGGTTTAGATTCATGGGAGATGGACATGTTGTATGTTGTAAGTCTCAAGGATCACATCCTCAGAAAAGGCAAGAACAGGGAGAGACATAGGAGCCTAACCAAAGGCCAAGGTGTCCTGCTTGTCCTGGAGAAGGCCTGGGAGCAGGAGGTCTTAAGCTTTAATAGCTTAAAACTGCACTAAGACTTCTAGGACACCTCCTCTTTAATTTTTCTCCCTTTCCTGGTTGTTAGTATCAAACACACTAAGGATACTATTTTCCTCCTCCAAAAGATATTTCTTCTTGGAAAAAAAACAACAAAATATAGTACCTTTATTAATGTGCTATGGTTATTTAAGCATTAATATAATGCTTTATAAATATAAAATGCATACCAAAAGTATGTAAATGCTTTACCTCACTTATCCTCACAGCAACCTTTTGAGGGAAATAGTGTAAGCATTATCCCCATTTCAGAGATGAAAAGACTTGGGCCAGCTAATACATCTAATAAATGACCAGTCTGAGACAGCTTCATTCTTCTCCTTCCTACCTTTCCTTCCTCAAGTGATATATGTAGAAGAGTCCCAGCCTCCTCAGAATTTGCTAATGTTTCATGAAAAACATTGGAAAGAAATGATCTCTTCCTTCATTTGCCCATGCAGTTAATCTGTACAAATGGCATTAGTTTTAATGAATTTTACTTTTCTGTCATGTGCTCACTTAATTGCATTAATTGTTATGCTGTGAAATACGATGTTCTGATTTGAAATCTCTTATATAATATTTTTTCCTCATGGTAATCTGAAAGAAAAAATAGAACAAACCCCACCATTACCCCCCTCCACACACACACCAGAAACAAAAATCTAATTAGTTCCTTTAAGCTATAATTTAGCAAAACTTGCTGTTGGATTTAGTGAGGAACCTTCTTCAAATTAGCCTAAGGGGTTCTCAGGCTACTGTGGGTCCTGATAACTCTAATTGTTTGATTTCACATTATAGAAATCTAGACAAAAATTGAAACTTGACAACTTTAAGCATCTAGAAGAATAAATTGAATTGTGACAATTTAATCTCCAAAGATTCTTGACTATATCTAAAACACACTTTGCCTTAATGATGCAAACTTTTAACAAGGGCTCAGGTTGTCCTAAGGAAGTCCTTTCCTGATTTGCTAGAGAAAAGAAACAGATGTCTACCATCTGGAATAGAGTACACTTTGTTAACATGTCTCTGGTAATGAGCCATAAGAAAAACAAAAGATGCTGTTAAAAATTGAGAAATATTATGTTTTTAAACTTCAGCCAAAAGCACAGCTCTATCTCAATGGCTTGGAAGGGACAGGTAACCTAAGCAGGTTAAGTTTATGGGCTTGTCTTTGGAGACTGAGGAGCCACTGGAGGTTATGAGAAGCTATGTATGCTTAACTTCTTATTTTCAGATTTATCTCTCCTCTATCTATGTGTCATTTTTTTTGTCCATAGTAAGCAGAACATACAAAGCACTTAATATTTATTCAATTGAATTCTGTACTATTCTTAATTTAATTCATTATTTTTTATTCTAGAGAATATCTTTCAGCCTATAAGGATATTCTTCTGTGAACATAGTCTTTATTACATTTCTAACAATATGTTTCCCCTCCAATTCACAATTTCTGACTGATCTTTAGACAAGTGAAATAGATTATCTTGCAATCCATCCCCACAACTAAATTGGTCTGGTAGACATATTTTATCTTATAAGTAGTTTTATCTGATAATTGTTTTGAGGGCTAAGACTTAGAAAACAAGGTTGGGTATCTATTTGCCCATAGCAGGTATCCTTAACCTTTCTGTCTGTCATGGGTCCCTTCAGACTCAGTCCAGTGAAGTGGAGATCCCTTCTCAGGATAAAGTTTTTAAATGAATAAAACCAAATACATTGGATTACAAAGGAAACCGATTATTAAAAAAAAATTATTTTAAACCAGTTCATGGACACTCCTCTCCTCTACAAGTAAAGCACCCTCAGTACATAATATGAGGTGCATAATTTCAGTTCCTAAAAATTCTTTTTTTAAAAACTACTTTATCTATTCTTTCACTTTAACTACCCCTCCCCTCATTAGAATATAAGCTTCCTGAAAGTAAGAGCTGGTTTTTGTCTTTCTTTGCATTCCCAGGGCTTAGCACAGTGCCTGGCCTTAGTAAATACTAGGTCACTAACTGAAGACAGAAATGTTTTTTTAACTCATGAGCATTTGAAGCATTTCCTCATATAAACCACCCTGCTCATAATACTCTTTAAAACAATGAACATCTAATCATTGATGGTTTAGAAGAAAATGAGGCAGTGTGGTATAGTGTACAGAAAGCTGGTCTTGGAGTCAGGAAGACATTTGTTCAAACTCGATCGCTCACAAAAATACTAGCTATGTGACTATGGGCAAGGTATTAACCTTTCAGTGCTCTATGCAGCTTCCTAAGACTATAAGTTGCAGAGAAGGGGCTGATTGATTAGCTTTTTGGAAAAAAGTTCCTCACCATGAATTTCCTTCAGAATAAAATCATACATCCAGTAAAACACATACATATGTATTCACACAAGTAAAGACCTAACCGCTGGAAAGGGCCTTAGGACATACTATTCCACCATTTTTTATAGATTAGGAACCTGAGACCCAAAAAATTAATGACCTGCCCTTGGTACTAATTAATGGCAGTGCTCAACCTAAGTCCAAGGTCTTTCCTGGCTCCAATTCTAGTGTTCTTTTCAATATACCGAACAACTTTCACACTTTATGCTGTTGGAATGTTATTCTGATAGTACAAAAAGGGAGTCTACCAAATAGAAGATATCCCATTAGTAAACTGATAACATCTCCACTACTTTTCTTCTCCAGCACCACATCCAAGTGAGATAAGAGCTCTCCAGAGGTCAAGCATATTATCCTTAATTTTCCATTTCATTCTGCTTTGATCCCTTCACACCCTGTTATTCATTTACTCATTCCCCTTTTAGTATAATCACATCTTAATTCTGGCCCCATATGTTCCCCTTTTCTTATTTCCACCTCCACAATCCTTCCACACTGGCACACAAGCCTGGAACAACCTCCCACTCCCTATACAACCCTCCGACTCTTCCTGCCCTCTTTTTAATATCTCAAAAAAGATGTACTTCTTCAAGAAAACCTATTTGAAAACCATCATTATGAGGAAAATGATCTCAATGGGACAATGCATCATAAGAACAGATGATTTCCTCCTAAACTTTGTCCCATTCTCATTTGTCTGGCAGACATTACAGATGCCGTGCATTTAAAAAAAAAAGTTTTGTCAAAGGGGTACTGCATTTTGAATCCCCATACTTCCTCATATTAGTTTTATGATCGTGGCCTATAACTTAACCACTCGAGACTTTAGTTTCTTCCTCTGTAAAATAAAGGAAAGTAAACTAAATGATCTCTAAGAACTCTTGGGGCTATAAAGTTTGTGCTACTTTAATTTGTCCATGGCAGTCCTGCTTCAATGCCTCATCATGATAGGAAAGTCATCATGGGGTCTTGAAAGCTATGCCAGCGGAAGACAAATTCTGGCTAGCAAGCCCTACCAAGCAAGAAAGACTTCAAGGAGGGGACAGTAATGGATGACTTGTCTACTGTCCAAGGATCAGCCAGGTTCAATTCAGAAATGCTCATCATCAGAAAAGTGGTTTCAAAGAAATGCCTTTTTTGGAGGGTGGGGCTGGGGTCACAGCAATTCATGAAACCATTAAGCGTCAGAGTCTGTTTGGGGAGGGAACAGTATTGTCATTGACAAAATTATGGATTTAAAAAAAAATTCCTATATTTAGGCATTGTTGTATAGTAGAAGTCCTGACAATGGAACCAGAAGACCAGATTATCAGACTTAGTAACTGTATAACCATAAGCAAGCCACAGCTTCTTTGAACCCCATTTTCCCTATTTATAAAATGAACATCCTAATATTGGCACTACCCACTGCATTAAGTTGTGTGGAGAGTGTTTGGCAAACACACACACACATGCATATACATATATGTATACATATACAAACACATATGTACATATTACAGAGAGAGAAACTGTGAGTTATGTTCCATATTATATACTCATATAGTATATGTAGTAATCGATCAATAATCACTTATTAGAGACCTACTATGTGCCAGGAACTATACTAGGTGCTGTTGATGAAAAGACAAAATGAAACATTCCCTGTCTGCCCTTAAGGAATTTACATTGGATAAGAGGAGACAAGTACAGATATAAATATATACAAAATAAATATAAGTTAATTTTGAGGGGGAGACAATAGTAGTTGGGGATAGTGGTGGGGAGGATAGTCAGAGAAGGCCTCATGTGATGACATTTGAGCGGAACTTTGAAGGAAGCTAGGCATTCTAAGAAGGAGAGGTAAAAAAGAAGTGTATTTTAGGTAGAGGGGACAACCTGTCCAAAGACACAAAGAGAAGCATGAGGAACAGTGAGAAGACCAAGGTAGCTGTGCTGAAGAGGTTACATAAAGGGGAATAAGGCAAGATTGTCAGGTTGGAGCCAGACTGTCAAACAGGGGATTTCGTATTTAACCCTAGGGGTTATAGGGAGCCTTTGGAGTCTGTCAGACCTCTTTTTGGATATCACTTGTAAAATTGTGTAGAACAAAATTATCAGACTTGAACTGCCCAAACTAGAATAAAACATAATTAGAAAATGTTTAACAAAATAAACAAAAATACAATACAACATAGATAATGTTAACTTGAAGTTTTCTAAGTCAATGTGTGTGCCCTGTGGAGGTGCTTCTATTCATATTTGACACCACTAGTTTGGAGGATGGACTGGAGAAGGGACAGACTGGAGTGGGAGGCTAATTAGGAGCCTATAGCGCTCATCTAGACAAGGTAATCGACTAGGGAGATGTCTGTGTGAGTGGAGAGAAGGGGCTGGACTCGGGAAATGTTGTGGAGATTAAAATTAGCAAAACTAGCCGACTGATTTGGCATACAGAATGAGGGACAGTAAGAAGGCAAGGATAACTCCAGTGTCCCAAACTTCAGGCCAAATTGCCAGAATCTCTGACTCAAAACAATTTCATCTAATATACACAGGACTCTATGCTGAACCCTGAAAGAAGACTCTAGTTCCACTAAAACATTTTACTTCATTTATAAAGGTTATGTTTCTTTCCTTTGCATTCTCATATCCACCCAAAATATGCTAACAGATTTTTTTCAAACTAGAATCTCAAATGAAAAAAAAGAAACTTTTACGAAGTAGAACGTGAAAACTGAAAAAGGAAAAGAAATCAAATGCTATTGTGACTTTGACCTTGAAAAAAAATTCTGAAGGTTGCTTTCAGTCTTTTACAATTGCTATTCTATTAAGCTACAAAAAAAGTAAATCTTAAAAAAAAACATTCCTATATACTTCTTAATGTGTTTAGTAGGCATATGATAAGAACTGAATTACCCAAAATATGCTTTCAAAAAGCAGAGTCCAGCATATGCCATTACACTATGATGCCAGTGCCCCAATAATTGAACATCCCCATTAACTTCCTAGCTATTGTTAATGTTAAAGGCCCTGTATTCAATTTGTACTCTGATTATTATTTATAAATATTGATAAGTAGATAAAAAACAGAGCAAAAACACCCCTTATATGAAAGAATGTTTCTGTTTAGTCAGGTACCAATGCTTGCATGTTACATCAGAAATTAAAATCCCACCATGCTTTGACTACATTGGTATGAGAAAATATAAATCGCAGAACAATTTACATTAATTGAACCATATATACTCTATAACTCAAATATTTTAAACATTTGCTTATTGAAAAAAGTCAGATACTGAAGAGTTAATCCAGTTTTTCACTTAACAGTTCCATAGGGATCATATCATAATGTAATCAACCCAAGCTTTCCTAACAATGTCAAAATCCATTATTCACAGTATGCCACTTGATCACAAAATTGGATTTGAGCAAGAGAGCTTTATAGCCTTAGAGAAATAGGGGTCCTTGGAGCAAATGGAAGAAGGAAAGGGGAGAGGGAGAGAGGTTGGGTTTTTTTTTTAAAGGAAGGAGGAAAGACTTCCTAAAATCCACACTATCCATATAAGTACTATACATTAGCATGGCAAGCCTTAATCAAAATGCCAGAGATTAGTATTTCTTTTCTGTTTGGGGAGGTAGGATGAGGAAGAGGGGTAGGAAATAATGGGAGGGTAAAACATTAGGATAACAGTTTTAAATCATATCTGATGCTTTCCTAGTATAAACATTACCTAATGTTGCAACTACTAGACATAGAAGGAGCATTAGGGGGTCTGAAATGAAACCGTCAAAATTTAAACATTATTATTAAAAGAACATCTTAAAGACAGAGGTGGAGAAGGGAGGGCCTGTGTGCAAGAAACATGCAAAGGGGAAGAGATACAACCTAAGTTCGCACCAGAGTACCCCGGCTGTCATCACCGTGGTCCTCTTGGTTCCCGGAAAAGCTGGAAAAGGGGAAAACCCTGGCTGGGATCCCCGAGCTCATTCACAGCCCTCTTTGATTCGTCTTCACTTAAAGTACATCCAGACTATAGTGAGTCAAAAGAAATGGGGTGGTTGCTGTTGACTACAACAAACCAAAAGAAACCCAAATCAAAGCCCACAATTCTAGCAGACCTTTCTTTATCCCTGCGCCCCTCTGACCCTTGAGCTAACGTCAAAGGCAAGGCGAGGAGGGTACGGAAGGAAGAAGGAAGTGCAGAGCTCCCTTCCATCAGAGCCAACGACCCCAAATCTCAGTGGAGTTGAATGAGGTGAAATACTCGGCCAGAGGCAGGATTTTTGTTTTAGTCAAGAAGCATGCCCTCGCTCTCACCCTGCAACCCAGCTGGATTAATTTCAAATTCACATCCTGCTGTCAATCTCTCTGGGTTCTACTCCCTTTCCCGGACAAGCCACCTCTCAGCCCTCGGGCAAAGGGACCACGGAGAGCAAATTAGAGTTCCAGTCACTTTACTTGAAGTTTTCGTCCAGCCTCCGGAGCACCTCCCAGCCCGTAGATAGTTAGCTAGTAGCCTTCTTTACTTCCAGGAGAGAAGGCTGAGGACCAACAGAGAGGCCAAAGGATGGTTGAGCCCAACAGAGTAAGAAAGGTGGAAACGTGGGTTGAGGAGGAAGATAAACGAGAAGCAGTCCATTTAGCGCCAGACCCACTCTGTGATCTTGGAAGTGGGGTTATATCAAAACCCATGGCTAATCATGCAAGATGGGATTAATCACATTCCCTTACCTTGTTCGCAGTAAGAGAGAAGCCAGGGGACTCTGGCTCTCTTTGGCAGAGAACTCGAACTCTCTCTCAGCTGAAGCATCAGCTTTCCCAATACACCCCCCCCCCCCAAGAGCCGACATTCCACACCTGCAAGAGCCCAAGCCCCTTCACCTCCCTATCTGCCTCCTTCCCGACTCTGACTTTACCTTCCTGGGAAGGGAGATTAAGCCCGCTTGTGTCCCTGCCACGCAAAGGACCCTAAGGTCACAGATGTAGTAGGGACCTCAGGGGCCATCTAGACCTGCTCCCTTATTTTAGAGGCCCAAGGTCACAAGGTAGTAAGCATCAGAAGGAGAGTTTAAACCCCAGACCCCCAAACCAAGGTTCTTTCCCCTAGGATGCACGTGAGAAATCACTGTCAGGGCGTTACCCCTAGGTCTTTGCTCTGAGCTCAACTCACTGAACTCCTACTGGACTGAGCAGGGAAGGAAACTTTTCCTCCCCAAGGATTCGCCCCTTTCCTCCCTACTTCTCGTCCTCGCAGGGTCCCCTCACCTCTTGCCCGCTTCCTTCGCCTCCCTTCCCCGTGTGGGCTCTTAGAGTGCAGCGCAGCAGAGCAAGGGCTGAGCAAGTTGTTTAGGTGCCTGGGGAAGGTCCCGGGTACTTGCCTCTCTCTAGGCTGCCTCTGCCTCCGCCTCCGTCCAGGCTGCCTGCCTCTGCCCTCTGCAGGCGGTGCGGGCTGGCTTATGGGCAGAGCGGAGACCCCAGGGACAAGAAAGACCAGACCCAGGCTGGCTGCACACGTGCGGTACCAGAGGAAGTTCGCGTCCCAAGTGTCCCCTAGGGCTGCGGCGGCAGCAAGTGGGGAGTGGGCTCCTCAGGAAGCCGCGGGAACTCGAGCAAGAAAAGGGACAGGCGAAGCGGAGCTTCCCGAGGCTCCAGAGCCCCTAAGCGCTCTCCTCCTTGGCTTTTCCTGCCCCGAACGGGCTGCTCCCTGATCTCCCCAGATCTCCGCCCTCACAATTGCTGGCGCTAACTGAATGAACCACGCGACGGCCAGGCCACCACTACCTCCTTCGCTGCTTCCTTCTTCCAGTCCTGGGATCAGCTAGAGCTGCCGCCGCCCTCTCTTCTCTTTTCTGCTTCTCCCCTAGCCCTTGCACCTTCCCCTCTGCCCTGGCTTAGTGCCGGTGCCGCTGGGCGCCCAGAGGCACTTCCCTAACTTTGCTCCTAGGGCAACAAATAGGTCGAATGACTTACAGGTGCGGCTGTAGGGAGGAACGGGGTCCTGGGGTTTCTCGGGAAGCCAGAGACTGGGAAACCTGCTCCTGCAGCCCGCTTCTCACTCCGAGCTCTCCGCCCCCTTGGAAACTCTCACGCTTATTCTCAGTCTAACTTAGTGGCGCCACAGTCGGGCTAAGTGAGGTGGAGAGTAATATGGTCAAACATCACCCTTTTCCATCCAGTCTCTTTTTCCATCCCATTCCTCAAAATACACCTCAATAAATAGTGCACCTGCTATTGGAAATCCTGGCATGGATTGCCACCATTTAGGTCTCTTCTCTCTGTCTTCAAATAGCAATATAACATCATACCCTTGATAGGGGAAGCAAACAGAAAGGCTCTGAGTGCGGCATAAAAGCAAATATGGAAACTGAGAAACTTCAAAAGAAAGCCAGGACACTTATCTCAGCATCAGAGGATAGTTTCAAATACTCTACTTAGAAATCTTACAAAACTGGATGTCTACAGTAGAACATTTTGTTGGCAGTTCAGGAGGGAAGTCTAGACACATGTCATATCACTGAGAGAGTACTTTTCCATCCATAAATTATTGTTGTGTACCAAGCCAAGAAGGTCAATGCTGCTATGATGAATTAGTAGCGGGTGTATCTCAGTGATAGTGACAATAATCGCATCTTAGAGAAATACAGTGCATTCCCTCTAAAAAGGTCAAAATAGAGTATTTTATCATTTATTTTTACAATTGGAAAAAAATTCCTATAACCTTGATCTTGAAAGGGATTTTTTTTTTGAGGAGGGAAGGCAGGGCAATTGGAGTTAAGTGACTTGCCCAAGGTCACACAGCTAGTTTACTGTTAAGTGACTGAGGTCAGATTTGAACTCAGGTTCTCCTGACTCCAGTGCCGGTGCTCTATTCACTGTGCCACTTAGCTGCCCCTTGGAAAGGATTTTGTCCCATCTCACAGAATCATATTAAAGTTGAACGTTATCTTAGATGTAATTTTGTCCAACCTCATGTTATGTAAGACTACTCTCTACAACATCCCTAACACGTTTAGGGATCCAAACTTTATTTGAACACTTCCAGTCATAGGGAGCTCACTACCTTAGGGAGCAGCTTATGTCATGGCTCTACAGCTCTAATTGTTGGAAATATTGAATAGGACAGGGCCAAGGACAGAGCCCAGTAGAGAGACCATTTTGGTTCAATACCTTAATTAACACACTTTGGATATTACTGGATTGTAAAAAATGAATGTGATGAACAGAGAAGCATGGAAAGATTTGCATAGTCTGATGCAGAATGAAGTAAGCAGAACTTAGAACACAAAACATAAAATGATTACAGCAATGTAAAATGCAAGAACAGCCACAAAATAGTGAATGTTGCAAAATAGTAGAGAACAAAAACATAGCCCCAAAGAAGAGATGTGAGAAGATATTCCCATCCCATTCCTTTGTAGAAGTGGGAGGTCCACAGGTGTTGTACATTGAACATATTTACAGACTTTTTAGATGCACTGATCACTTTTTACTGATTTTTCCCTCTTTTTCCCTCAAAATTGTCATTTGCTCTACAGCAGCGTTTCTCACCCTGGGTTATGTTCAATTTAAATACATCCTGCATATCAGATATTTACATTACAATTCATAACAGTAGCAAAATTACATTTATGAAGCAGCAACGAAAATAATTTTATGGTTGGGGGTCACCACAACATGAGGAACTGTATTAAAGGGTTGTGGCATTAGGAAGGTTGAGAACCACTGCTCTACAGAGTGGCTCTCTAGAAGGAGGAAGGATATTGGGAGAAATTGTGATATAAAAAAAGCAAAAGACATCCATAAAATTTTAAATTAATTTTTTGGCTGCTTGTTGAAGTTATCATTCTATCTATCCTATTATTCAAATTTCTCCAAAAGCATAAAGAGGACACTATGAAATCACAATACACTGTGTCTATTGTATTTTCCCAATATACCAGTCTGGTGTTCTTATCATAATAGAATAGTTTGTCATGACTTTATGAACTGGTGTTAATTACTAGTGATCTCTACTTTCCCCCACCAAATGCAAATGCTCAAAACCATCTGTCAAAAGTCCATTCTATACATTTGTTCATCTACCTCAGTGTTAGCTTCCAGAAGCCACTTTTTAAACCTTTATTTGGCGACATGGAACAAAATTCACTCATCACTAGACTTTTGGCATCTCCTTTGCCCTCCAAGATTCCTCAGAGATTGAAAACAGTAGTTTTGCAATCACAACTGCAAGGTGTTTTTCCAGGTTGTAAATTCCTAACCACCCAAGGTCTCACAGCTGGATGTGGAAAAGAAAAGCTGAAAGGTAGAAGACTGCATGTAGCCTGTTTCCTTACCAGTTCCTTCTATTTTAGACATATTGTTTCTGGTACAGACCTTCTCAGTAATAATGATAAGGCTATATCTATTGCATACAGGTAATTCAAGCTGATGGCAATTCTTTATTAACACTTATCCCATCTCCAGGAGTGATGGAAAGGAAGGAATTTGAGTGAATAGCAGTCACTTGTCTCCATTTTGATCCAGACTTTACAACAGCCTGAATTTGGCTGGTGGAAAAAAAAATTTCCTTTTAATTCCTGGAGATGGGTGATAAGGATTCCTGGAGATGGGTGATAAGGATTCCTGCTTTACACTTTCCTATCAGTTTCAAAGCACTCATGCTATTTTAGGTGATCTGGTACACTAAGGTGCTTAAAAAATACAATAGGTGTTAATAATTCACTTCCCAAAAGGCTTAACAAAAAGTTAACTTACTTAACCAATTTTATGTGATAATTTACCGAAAATCAAATCTGCTTCTCATAACAATAGTTACAATAATACCACTTTGAAGTTTGCAAATGCTTTATATACATTATGTTCTTGTTGCTGAGTTGATGAAACAGGATTTGCATATATGTTACCTAGTACAAGGTGAAAATATACACTCCTACCACTGCTTGAATAATAATGCCACTATAATAATGCACTCAATGGCAGCTTATATAGAACCAGGTTCTTGTTAGATGCCATGGTCTATCAAATGGGACTATCAAATGGGCCTGATTTTTCATACATATTGTCAGATTATCTTCTCTTTTTTTTTCCTTTTTAGAGGTGGGGAAGGCAGGGCAATTGAGGTTAAGTGACTTGCCCAATGTTACATGGCTAGTTTTGTGTTGAGTGTCTGAAGTCACATTTGAACTCAGGTCCTCCTGACTCCAGGGCCAGTGCTCTATTCACTGCACTGACTAGCTGCCCCTCAGATTATCTTCTAACCCAGGGAAAATTAACTTGCATTCGTTTATCTGTCATCCTGGGGTTAATTTTTTAGTCCAAGATATAGCAATTTACAAGCTTTTGTATCAGAAGTTTGGTTTTAAATTTTTTATAGCTAAAACATGTATTTGAGATTTTCAAATTGTTTTTTATACTTCTATTAATGTCCTACTTTGGCAGGGCTCCATCAGAGAATATTATCCTGTAAATTTTGTACACTTTTTTTTAAACATTAAAGGGAATTAAACTAGTACAGAAAAGAAACTCTAATACTCCAATATGTTATAGAGATGACTCTGGGTAACCTACGTCTATGCCAATGTTCAGGCTTTAGCACATCCTACCATGCTGAAGAGGCTTCACATTTAGAGTCAGCATCTATGAACTGTCATGAGAACTTTGCCAGGAAACCAGTCTAATTAAATTCAGAGAAGTTCACTGCTATATGACGAGTAATGAATTACTGCAAGTGACAACTGGGATCTCAGATCCTAGATCTATTCTCATGGAATAGAGGCTGGATCTGTGATTTCATTAGCGTGAGGACTTTCCAGGGAGGAATTCCCTTTATCCAGGCAGGTCTCAAGCACCTTCTCTGCAATTTGTTGTTGTTGTTGTTGTGTTTGTTCTTCAATTTCAAAGAGGACCATGGCATCAGGGAAACGATGACACGACTTGCAACTGACTTTGATTTGAGTGAGGGAGGGCTGTGCAAGGTCACCAGCCTCACATTCTCCTCCAGAGCCATCTGGATCAAGTGACCAGATATTCATCATGATAACTGGAGATGATCCAGAACAGTCGTGTCAAAGTCAAATAGAAATGGAGACCATCAATCCATACATAAAGATACCTGTGGGCCACTTACTAACTTTGTTTTAAATTGTGAAGTTATCTGTGTTTTATTGTATTTTTATTTATTTTGTTAATATTTCTCAATTACATTTAAATTTGGTTCTGGACTCTCTTGAGAGTGCTTTGAGCTTTGTGTTTTACACCTCTGACCTAGGGCACTGAAAAGCAAAGAGACTCACCATTACATGGACATTTCAGAGATGGGACTTGAATTCATGTCTTTCTGGCTCTGAGGCCAGCTCTCTATCTACTACCCATGACTGCTGCTCTTGAAGTGTTCTTATATTTAGAGGGGAAACACATTTCTAGTTTTGTATGTGTAGACTGGATTTGAAATTAGCTTAACTTTCTGGCAGTTAGATTGACTAACCTCCATGAAAGTTCTATTTTCGTACCATAGAAAGGCATAAGACTGACTCACTCTGAGTTCAAGAGACTATGTTGGCAGCATGCAAGTTGAGTGATGTCCAATCATGTTGGAAGGGCTTAGATAGTGGTACAAGCAACAGGTTAGACTGTATCCTGCAACAGCCAAAATAATGACATTCAGGGGCTGGTTACTAGAAGGTTATAGTGATTAAATTTTTTTTGTCCATTTCACTTCTTTTTTTTTATTTTTTATTTTAGTTTGCATCATTCATTTCCACAAGATTTTGAGTTAAATATTTTCTCCCCATCTTTCCCCTACCCACCACCCCAAAACAGCCATCCCAGTGTATCCCCCCTCCCGTAGTCTATTCTCTCCTATGTCTTCCCCCCTTACCCCTCTGACTTTTCATTAGGGCAGGATGAATCTCCCTACCACCTGTGTATCTCATGTTCCAGTTGGATGTAGTTAATAATAATAATAATAATTGCATATATATAGATATATAGATATATATTTTTAACATTTGATTATAGAACTTTAGATTCTAGATTCTTTCTCTTCCTCCCTCGTCGCCCACCCCCACTGGAAGGACAAGCA
>CM053580.1:433515849-433552905 GCA_028627135.1 Pseudochirops cupreus | reverse complement strand
AAGGTGTTATTTTCTTCAGTCAGGTTGTTGACTCTCTTTTCATGATTTTCTTGCATCATTCTCATTTTCTCTTCCTAATTTTTCCTCCACTTCTCTTATTTGGTTTTCAAAATCCTTCTTAAGCTGATCTGTGGCTTGTAGGCAGTCTTCATGTTTCTTGGAAGCTTTTGGTGCAGGAGTTCTGATTGTGTTGTCTTCCTCCCATTCCATGCTTTGATCCTTCTTGTCCCCAAAGAAGAAATCTAAAGTTTGGTTGCTGTTCTTACTTTGCTTCCTTTGCCTTTTCATGTTGTTGCCAGTCAATTACTTGACTTTTTAGCTCTGTGGAACTCTGCTTCCAGAGGGGAAAGCTGTGTTCCAAATTGCTGGGGTTTTCATAGCTGCTTTGGAGCTATTAGGAAGCTGCTGCAGCACCCTCCAGCTTTGGTTCACTGAAAATGCACCCTAGGACCACCACCCAAGACCACAATCCAAATCCAGGCCTCTCAGTGCAAGAGCATTTAGCCTCTGAATGATTGCTTGGCCCCCTGGCAGTCTGCAGACCGGGAGCCCTGAAGCAGCCATGAGGAGGTGCTTCTTCTGCTGTTTCCTTGCCCTGGAGGCAGTTCGGCCAGACTTGCTTTTCTCCCCCAAATTTAGCTGAGTTTCACTGATCTTTCACTTTGTCCTTGTTTCTTATGGCTTGATAATTCTGGAAACTGCCACAGCTGCTGCTGATCCACTCTCCTGAAGACTCCAGCTGTGGCTCATTCTGGCCGCCCTGGGGCCAAGCCTCGGTTTCAGGTCTGACTGGTTTCGGCTCCCAGCCTGCTGTAATGAGCCTTTCCTGCCAAGCTGCCTTCAGCAGGAGATGGGTTTTTCTGTATTTTTGTGAGTTTTGGAGCCTAAAATTTGTTTAGAATCATATTTTATGGGTATTTGAGGTGGCTATGTGGGAGCTGCAGAACCTTGTTGCTTCTACGCCGCCATCTTGGCTCTGCCTCCCAAAATATTTTTTTTTTAGTGTATAAAATAAAATGTATAGGATTTCAAAGGAAATCAGTTATGTAGAATTGTAGTTATTAAAAGATTTTTAAAAAAAATTCATGAATCAAGCTTAACAACCTCTGCTTCAATGCAGAATGTGAAAATATCTTAAGTCTTGGATTCTATAAAACATCCCCTCTCTTTTCCTTGAAATTTTAAATCCTGTATATATATGTTGAATTTCTTTAGAACAAGGGTGCTTCTTTCAGACAATTTGAAGAAGTTTCATGTCCATGAAGAAAATAAAGTACTTTCTATCCCAATTAGGAAAGTTTTTCTTTAACCTTATGAAATATCTACTAAGCATGACCATAGGACTGATTAGGTGCTTTTCAGAATGTAATAAAACAAGAGTTTTTGCTTGGTAGGAGCTTAAATTCTGAATAAAACTTTTAGGTTCACTTTTATGCCCACTTTTAAATTCATTATGAGTTAGTCTCTGAAATTTGATGGTTACTTGTTTCCTGTTTAAGATCTAAAAGGAGGTACCTGTGAACCCAGTTTCATCTATTTGGGATACATTCCATTTTACTCAGCATTTATTAAAGCAAGGAGCTTCCAAACTCCTAAGCATATTCTAGGTACTGTGCAGTCTGCTTCCATTCTTTCCTGGTCCTGTGCAAAGGCCTGTGCAGTCTGGTTCCTGCCTACCTTTCTCTTCTTCCTCTAGGGAGAGACTACATCCTAATTTCCCAATTAGAAGCAATATGATGAAGTGGGATACAGTGTTAGACTTGTCATTAAAAAAACCTAGGTTTGAATCCTGTCCATGGCACTTATTAGTTATGTAATCATAGCCAGTGTATTTAGCCTTACTGACTCTTACTGTCTACATCTATTAAATGAGGATAAAAATGCTTTTATCTCCTTAGGAGAAGCACTACATGCTCTACGTCTAATTCTCTAATCTAACCAGTTCACTTCATTCCTGTTCCCATGTCCCCCCCAACATACACATCATATTTTTTTGAGGTGTTTACTTGGCATCCCCTCCCTCACACCGTTCTCCCTATAGTCTACTCTATACACTTAAATGCTTGTTAAATAGCCCATCTTTGTCATACCTTTCAGTGTAGCACAGATGCCACTTCTGTGAAGCCTTTCCTAGTTTCCTTTAGTCTCATAGAGCATATGGGACCTCACCCTTCTCTGGCTTTCCATAATATTTTTAGGAGGCATGCATGTCACAGTAATCACACATGCTGCCTATTGGCACACTTGTTTGGTCTTCCCTTATTGAAATTAATGGAAGGCACAGCACTTATCATCAAAAAGCTTAGAATTTACTAATATTTTGAAACATCTATTAAGTGTAAGATATTGTATTAGGTGCTGGAGATAGAAAGATGAAAAATAATATTGCTAGTTTCCTTGAAGAATACATTGTCAAATTGGTGGTAGTGGTATTCAGGTAGACTGTAATGAAGTCAGATGGGAGGAAAAGAGGGATGTCAAGAAAAGTGGAGGTGGAAAAATGTTTTTCTCTTCCATAGTACCTATCAAGGTATCTTGCATATAAGGTATTCAGTAAATATATATTGAATTACTATTGAATATGCATGTGACCAGTGTTATAGTTTATAGATACAGAAGTAGCTCCTTGAGACCAACTGTATTTTTTTAAATTAAATTTAGTTTTTCAATTAGCTAGTATGTATTTCTAGTATGCATTTTTCTCCCCCCATCCACCAGGCTTCCTCTCCTCCCATATTCTGCCTGCCCCACCCCTTACCAAAAAAGAAAAGAAAAGAAAAATGTTTGTAACAAATGTACAAAGTCAAAAACAGAATCTCATATCAGCAAAGTCTAAAACTGTATGGCATTCTACATGTTTAGTCCTTTAACCTCTGTCTGGAGATTGTATAGAGCATGCTTTCTTCTCAGTCACATGGAATAATGGTTGATATGTTGATAAGAGCTCGTCTTTAAAATTTCTTTTATCTTTATAATTTTATAATTTCTACTGTAAGAACTCTTACTACAGTATAAACTATTCAGGCTCTGCTCAGTTCACACAAGTTTTTCCAGGTTTCTCTGAAAGTGCCAGAGACCAATTTTGGGGGGTTACTTTTGGGGGGGGTGTTTGTTTTATAATACTAAGCCCTTAATGTAGTGTCTGGCATATTTATTAAAGTGAACTGGACATAGTAATGTACACGTTATTATATTCTTATGAATAGGGGAAAGGGATTTGGAGATTGTTTATTCTAGTCCCTCTTTTTTTTTTTGATTGAGTTAAAAACTAAGGCTTAGGGGAGAGAAAAGACTTGCCCAGGAGGACACATGGAAGTATCAGAGCCAGAATTCGAGCTTGTATCTTCTTGACCCCAAATTTAGTACTCTTTCTTCTATACCTCAATAACCTTGCGTATGTTTGTCAACATAAAGGACTAAAGAGAAATCACTAAAAAACCACTTAGGTTTTTAATTCAAACCTTAATTGAACCAGATTGTGATTGCCTGTATTGTGCCTTTTCCTATCTCTATGTACTTCCATTATGGTGCCAGTAAATGTGTCTGGTCTCTTTTACCTGTGGTAGAATGGAGTAAGGAATGCTGCCTGGGAAAGAAGAATTGTTCTTCCTTCCTTACCCAGCCTGAATTCAGTAAGTAAAAGGCAGCTCTCACCAAATCTCTTTAGCCTTTTAATGGAAATGTATCTAACTTAAGTCTGTTTCAAATGGAAAAAAATGAGGCCATTTATTTTCATTTTCTGGAAAAACTACTTCTGCTAAACAACAAATGTATATAGAACCAGTGCTTTGTAAATGACATTTGGGCAAGTAAGGAGTCCATGTCATTTATGAGCCATTTATTTTAGTGACTGGGGAAATGGAATTGGAGTCAGGAAGACTTGAATTTACTTCTGGCTTCAGATACTGACCCAGCTATATGACCATGGCAAGTCACTTAAACTTCTGTTTACCTCCAGTTTTCTCATTTGTAAAATAGCCAGGCCTTGGACCTCAACTTTCTCTAGACTTCCCCTGCACTCCCTGGATAATTCTCTACACCTTTCAGCTCCTCTTTATGTGTTATTTTTCCTAGTTAGAATGTAAGCCCCTTGAAGGCAGGGACTGTTCTGTTGCTTGAATTTGTCTACCTATTGCTTAGCACAGTGCCTTTTGCATTTTTTGTTGTTCACTCATTTCAGTCTCATCA
The DNA here is from genome assembly GCA_028627135.1 of Pseudochirops cupreus. Taxonomy (NCBI): domain Eukaryota; kingdom Metazoa; phylum Chordata; class Mammalia; order Diprotodontia; family Pseudocheiridae; genus Pseudochirops; species Pseudochirops cupreus. The sequence continues at coordinate 433,548,717 of CM053580.1, read as the reverse complement.
CCCCCTTTGGGCTTTTCTTCACAAAGATATTGGAGTGGTTTGCCATTTCATTCTCCAGCACACTTTACAGATGAGGAAACTGAGGCAAATAGAGTGAAGTGACTTCCCCAGGGTTATACAACCAATAAGTGTCTGAGGCCCCATTTGAACTCACATCTTCTTGAAGGCTCTCTATCCTCCATGCCCCTTAGCTGCCCTCAGGCTTTATGCATAGTAAGCACTTAATAAATTCTTTTATCTGTCTTGATCCAGGGCTGTCTTATCTACCTATGATAATGAAATGGTTGGATTTGATTCCACCTTCTTCCTCTAAAGTCTTAGATCTCTGGGCTAATGGGAGAAGCTGTTTAGCATAACAAATAGAGCTGGCTTTTGACACATACTGGCTTTGTGACCCAGGGTAAATCATCTAACCTCTCAGTGTTCTGGGTGCTGCTCTGCATTGGTGTAGGGATGGAGGATGGAGTCCCCCTTTATGAGGACTCGCAACCTTTCTGGTTATTCTTCATTTTCCATCAGCTGCTCTGCTTGCTTTTGACTCCAGGAACATCCAGCCCTCTCTGCTGGGGACCCCCTCTCCCTCACCTTTTCTGTGTTGTCTTTCTGCATGAAAGGACTGTAAGCTCCTTGAGGGCAGGGACTATCTTTTCTTATTTGTCTCCCCAGTCCTTAGCACAGTGCTTGGCACATAGTAGGGGCTAAATTAATGTGTATTGACTCTTTACTAGAGATTAAGGAATTGGCTTTGGAGTGCCAAAGACCTAGGTTCAAATCTTACTTCAGACACTTCCTAGTTGCATGAACATTGGCAAGTCAACCTTTTAGCGTCAGTTTACTTGTCTGTAAAATGAAGATAATGATAGCACCTCCCTCACTGGGTTGTTGTGAAGACAGATGAGATAATATGTGTAAGATTATTTGCAAACATGAAATGCTCTATTAGCATTAGCTATTATTAGTGTTATTGGGCATAATTATTGATATATAACCAAAAGGGGCTTCCAAAAGATAGTTACCTTGCAATCTTCACTGACACTGAACGTTGATCTCTCTTGTCCTGGCTGGTTCAGGAAGAGAAGGAGAGGCTATAAACTAGCTTTAATAAGGAAGGTGGGATGACATGCATGTGACACATCAGACGATTTCAGGTACAGTTTTGGTGGAATAATTACTGCACTAGGTGTCAGGAGACCTGGTTTTTAGTTCCGGATTCGCCACTAAGTAACTTTGTAATCTTGGCAAGAGGCAGTGTGGTAGATGATTAGAGAGCCAGTCTTGGAGTCTGGAATACCTGTATTCAGGTCCAGGCTCTGACAGGTACTGAGTAGGCAAACCTGGACACGTCACGTAATCCCTCAGTGCCCCCTGCAACTGAGGTTCTGAATTGTAGAGAAGGTGCTTGTCTGTGCTGGTAGAGAGAATTCCTTTCTAGGAGTTACCTGGAAGGAGTTACTGAGGAATGGGTGGTATTTTACTAAAAACACCACCTCCAAAATAAATATCACTCTGGGGCTCATTTTCCTTATCTGTAAAATGAGAGTGTAGGATTGAATGATTTCTAAGATCCCTTGGGGCTTTCAAACTTTGCGAAGCCAGGCTGCCAAGCAGTTTGTAGAAATGTGGGCTCTACTTGTATAAAATTCTAGCTGTTCCCTATTTCATTGGGCAAAAGTGCAGTTATCCCATGAGGTCCTCTATATGATGTCTGAACAATGAGAAATGAGACTCCCCTTCCACTGTAGTCTCTAGCCTATACATAGCATAAGTGTGTGATTCAGTGTAGAGGGCCTAGGACCAAGTAGTCAGGCCTCTGGTGCTGCTAGTCATGGCACTATCCCTTGACTTTTTGGGGGCTCAGTTTGGACTTGACCTCTAAGATTCTTTCTTAGTCTAACCTCCTATGATTCCAATATGGGCTCACGTAATCTAAAAAAGGAATGCCTAGGGGTGGCTACATGACAGTGAATAGAGTACTGGCCTTGGAGTCAGGAGGACCTGAATTTAAATATGGCCTCAGACACTTAACACTTACTAGCTGTGTGACCTTGGGCAAGTCACTTAACCTCAATTGCCCTGCCTTTCCCCCTGCAAAAAAACAAAACAAAAAAAGGAATGCCTGAATTATTGTAGTCTTGATGTTTTAGAAAGCACAATAGATTTGGAGTCAGAGAGCCCTGTGTTTGAATCCTGGCACTGCCCTGAATGTGCCATTGTTTGACCATGGATGGGTCACTCAACTTCTGAAGGAATGAAGGGAGCTAGACTACATGTATCTGTAGTCCTTTCCAGGTCTGAATCTATGATCCTAAGTCCCCCATGAATTAATAGATTTTACAAAGAAGAGTAGAAGAATTTAAATTTGAAGTGAAGGTTGTTTTATTAAAAAGGAGTCTCAATGTGTCTTTCTTTATATGTAGCCAGGTGGCCTTTCTTTATCTTTCAATTGTGTGTCTTTTTTCTTACAGCATCAAGATGGTATTAATGTGGACCAGTGGTGACACATTTAAGACTGTGTACTTCATCCTGAATCAGGCCCCTTTCCAGTTCTCCATCTGTGGTTTGCTGCAAGTGCTGGTGGACATGGCCATCCTGCTGCAAGTCTACCTGTATACCTACTACCCCCAGAAGCCAACATCCCATGCGGCACACCCAGTTAGTGCAAAGGCCCTCTGAAGGCGGAGAGAGAAAGGACACCTCCTATCACTGAGGGGGGACACCAGCCTGACAGCTCTGCTTTCCTCAGCAAGAGCCTGGAGATATAGCTTCCTCCTTCCAAACAAAAGCAGAAAAGAACTGGGAAATGTACTGGGGGCACTGGTGAGGCTGTGTGGGATTAGGGGGAAAAGCATGAGAAAGAGGAGGGAAGAGTTGAATGTCCTATATCTTGAGGGTTAACTTTAATAATCTATTGTGCTTCAGTCTCACTGGTCAGGGAGGATGTTGAAAGTCTTGGTTTTGATAGATTTTCCCCTATACATACTCATGGGCCTTATTCTTACTAGGATAGCATCAGTATATTATTGTATATGCATGCTCATAAATGAGCATTTATATGGAAATGTATTTTATATCTCAAGGGATGGGTTTTAATTTTTTAAATGATATAAAAAGTTTTTCTACCCATTAACTCCCCCCTTTAAAAAAGACCTACCACCCATAAAAGTATTTGATCTGAAGTCTTAACATATTTATAAATATTATGCACATTGGAATTTAAGTGTAGAGTACTCATTAGAAAATAAGCTAGTTCCCTTGGTGTGCTGGGGAGCAGCCACCATAGCCAGCAAAACCAGATGAAAGAGAGAAAAAGGAAAATGATCTTAGTTATCAAGGGGAAGCAGTTAAAATTCAGTTTCAAGTTCCCATCTCTAAGCACAGCTTATCTCTCTGTCAAAGGTTGAATCCCCATTTGACACACAAGCACCAGTCACCTTTTAAAGGGACTATCCTCTAATTTCCTTTACTGCTGGTCAGGATAGGGAATTGTTTTGACTTCCTGGAGACCTTGTAGTAGCTATGAAGGTTGCTATGAGTGATAAATGAGTTGCCCTCTTGGTCTGAACAGGGGCAGAGGAAGTTGATTGCCTTCTGCTATAATCAGTGACAAGGAAAGACTGGCAAAAGAGAGGCCAAGGTTGGGTAAACTCTGCCAATCCTGATCATGGCTTATTCAAAACCCCAGCTGCTGCTACATGATGGTAGCACCTGAGTGGAAGGAGAACCTTGATGGAAATTTGTGAGTAGTGATAGTAGGAAGGTCAGAAATACTGAGAGTGACCAATAATTCCTAGCTTGAAGAATCAGCAAGCACAGATCTCCTTTATTTAAAAAATAGTTCCGTTTTAGCTCGCCATCCGTTCTGACAGAATAACTCGGTGCCAAACAGTGGTCGTTTGTGACCTGAGGGAAGAGAACACGGATTCCTTGTAGTGTACAAGTGCTGGGGAAGCACTGTTGAAATTGATGGCTGGACAATTCTCTTGTCTGCAGCTCTTCCAGAGGGATTCAGTATTAGGTGTAGGCCAGAGGGATCACTATATATGGAAAAGAAGTTCTCTATAATTAATTTTACATATACATATGTATTTATTTGGCTAGTGTTGGTGTTGATTTCTGAGAGCCTGTGTTTGGAATGGCACATTCCACGGGGTTCTCGTTTGTGATTTTCATTACTGATTGCCCTCGGTCTCTACCAGTTGTTCCCAGAGGCAGACATACCTAATGAACCTTTGGGTACCAAGACATACTGAAACTTTTGGGCATTGTTGTTTCTTCGTTGGCCTTCTCCCTAAGACCCACTTTATTTACTGCCAGACAAAATATTACTGTGGGTGTACGTGAGGATTTCTTTACCTCTGGATTTTCCTCTGGGCATTTGATAATCCTTTTTTAGGTCAAGAAGAGCTCAGGGGATACAGCATCCAATGCCTTGCTTTATTACAGATGGTGTTTTGCACTGGGTCTCCATGCTGGCTGATGCCATACTCTGCTCAGCTAGATAAAGGGGCATACTTTCAGTAGTGACAAAGAAACATTGAGTATCCACTATGTGTAAGGCACTGTGCTTGCAGTCCTCTTCTGTTTGAATGTTAGTCACTCAACAGAGTGAATCCACACAGTTCCAACAGGGATTGACTCTTATGTGACTTCACTCTCTGGTGAAGCTTGACCTCAAGGCTCCCATTTCCTAGGAGGACCAGGGGAATCCATACCTCTTTCTCCTTGGAGACATAATGGCTAAATCCCATCTTTAGATGTATTTGCTGTTTTTGGTCTGTTTTCTTTCTTTCTTTTTCTTCTTGACATTATACACACATGTGCACATAGTGTTTTACTTCTGTTCTTCAGGAAAGTCCAATGGCACAAGCTACTGGGAGAGGGGAAGCCTTTGACAAAGGCACAATCTCACCACAGTCTAAAGTCAGGAATGTACTCTGTGCCAGTGACCCTCATTATACCTAAAACTCAGGAATGCTGTTCTTTCAATGGCCTGGCATGGAGTGCTGTGGGCCCAACTCCATTGATTTTGTTTGGTACCGTATGCTCTTATGCCTAAAGTGACCTTACAAAGATGGCATATGGGCGGCATGGTGGGCCAGGAACATCTTTGCCTGCCCAGCTTCTTCCTTATTCCAGTTCTGTTCTCCTGACTAACCTGACTTCTCTACTCCCAGGTTAATTTATCTTCTTACCATGGCAGAATCCACCTGTTTGTATGTACACTGTCACCCTGTCTTTTGATGCCTGGCTGTGCAGAGTACAGCCAAGTAGTACTACTTGATAGTCCTTATCTAGATTTCTTGTTATGTAACCATGTCATAGCCAAAATTTAGTTTTGGGCTATTTTCTATTCTGTTTAATCCCCCAAAGACTAGTTTATTTGAAGCTTATGAAATAGATAAAACACAAAAGACTAAGTGTTCTAAATACCTATGTTTTGTTAACAGGTAATACTAAAGAAAATGGCAGTGTTGTTTTTTTTTTTTTTTCCTTTTGCAGGACAGAAGAAATGTTTTCTGTTGCAGATGCTAACTTGTCTGCAGTCTGAACCAAAGCTCTATGGACAAGTTGTGTGTTCTTTACAAAGGGGCTGCAGGGTCCTACGTGCCGGGGTAGTGGAATAATGCTTGAAGTATGTACAGGGAATGAACTCCCTTGGACATTTGGCCTGTAAGATGCTTTAAGAATGTTACTGTTTTACATAATAATAAAATAATAAATGTAGGGAGATGTCTGTCTATAGCAGTAATTGCCTCAGAGCTAACATGTGAGTGGCTTATGTCAGGCATTTTTCTGTTAATTATATGATATACATTCTGAAGTGTTCACAGTATTTGTTGATTTTGGTGACTTTAAATAAACACACACATGAATTCAGTGGGGGGCTTTTTGGAATGAATTTCAGGTTCATGTAATTTTAAAGAGTGGGGGAAAAATATTTCTGAGATCATTGAGTCCAGTATCTTACCTTTATAAAAATGGCTTCAAAGGATTATGACTTGCCCTTGTTCTTCTCACCCCTTGGCCTACGTACTCAGCTCAACCGGCCCCAGAACTTTCTGACAAAGGGTCAACACTACGCTGTCAGTCAACAGACATTTATTAAGCTTCCAGGCACTGTGTTAAGCTCTAGAGATATGAAGAAAAACAAAACTAGGTCCCTGCCCACAAGAAACTTACATTCTAATTGTGAACCAAATATGCAAAATTTTTTACGTATAAAATATATAGTTTACAAAGGGAAGGTAGTCTCCAAGGGAAGCTGCTGGAGGGGTGGGGAAACAAAGTGGGAGAGGCCTTGTATGACATGTTATCTCTGTCCCTATCATTTCTAGGTAACTAAGATTTTCTCTTCTCAAATCGCTAAACTCCAAGCTTGGGGCACCTCTGTTGTACAAGCCACTATTCTGGGACACCCAATTTTCTCCAGGGAAATGCATTCCATGAATTGTTACCCCTGTGTATTGCACTCATTTTTTATACTCATCTGGTGTTGGTCAGCTAGGTTATTAATGATGAAGTCCTGGAAATGTGTGTATATCCACTCGTGCACGTGTGTGTGTGTATGTATGTGAGATCTCTTTCTGTCTTCCCCTTCCCCCCTTCCCTTCCTCTCCCCTTCTTCTTGATATATTATTAAATATATCCAAGGGTGATTTGGAGGAGAGGAATGAGGATATCGCATTTAATGAAAATTTTTGATCACATACCAGGTGTGAGGAATAGCATTCTTTGGAGTTTACAATCCTGTACAATGAGATAAGGAAAAATTTATTTTTCTCCAAATAAAACCAAAATGCATCTGATTATACATTTACACTTAATACTATCATGTGCACTTGGATTATCAGTACATAAAACCCCTTTTGCTGATATATTGGTCCAGTTTTTAACTAGGAAATGCTACTGCCCTGCATATAATTCCTTTTGGGGAGTCAACCAATCACAAACATTTATTAGATGCTTCCTAACTACGTGACAGGCAGGCACCGTACTAAATGCTGGCAATACAAAGATGAAAATGAAACAATTCCCTGCCTGCAGGGAACTTCCATTCTAATGGGCAAGAGGGAACCACGTACATATCACTAGATGTGTACTGAATATATATTTACTGAATATATACAAAACGAATTCGAGATAGTTTTGGAGAGTGTGACCCAGGTTGCCCAACTTTGCAAGTTAAACAGGTATGTTATTCTTGGCCCTAGGTTGCTCAGCATTGCAAAAGGAAGGCAAGATCCAGTGTGACCCCTTCAGTTGCACATGGTGGAAGGAGTCAGAAAGCAGCTAGGCTTGGTATGAGGTGATTCTGCCATGTGGGTTTAAAAAAGAATGTGCTAAGCTGGATGAAAACTGAGTAGAACAGAAGGCTGGTAATTTGTTTTTCTGTGCGACTGATTACTAATTCTACTTGTTAATTAATTATTGAGCTCTGCTTGGTGATGAAGTCTAACAGACAGGACTCCAGAAGGTCACAGGTACAAATCACACTTGTCAGATTTTGATGAACTCTTCCCAGAAGCCGTAAGAGATTTATGCCTTGTGCTAGAATTTTGCATCACAGCCCGTTTTCACAAGTGAATACCTCCCAGCTGGTCAGTCAGCTCTGTGGAAGCCAAAAGGTAACACTGTATCTGGATTGGTTCTCTAGTATCTATGAGCAAAGTGGGGTATGGAAGCAGTAGCCTGAAGACAGATTGTACAAGTATTTAGTAAGCATCTAATAAGTGAACTCTGCTGATTTCTGGGGATACCATAAAAGGCAAAAAGCAGTCTCTGTTCTCAGTCTAATGGGAGAGCAACCTGAAAACAGTGTACCAGTAAACTGTATACAGGATAAATTGGGAGTAATAAAGGGAAGACTAAGATAAAGGAGGACTGGGAAAGTCTTCTTGTAGGAGGTGGGATTTTAGCTAATACGTAAAGAAACCAGGGAAACCAGGAGGCGAAGAGGAAGAGCATTCCAGGTGTGGAAGGTATGGGGTTTTTCATTCAGGGATCAGCAAGGAGGCCTGTCACTGGGTAATCCCACAGTGCAATATAATGAGTAAGGTATAAGAAAACTTGTAAGGTTAAGAGGGGGCCAGGTTGTGAAGGACTTTGAATGCCAAAGAAAGGATTTTATATTTGTTCCTAGAGGTGATAAGGAGCCATTGGAAATTACTGAGTAGGGTGCTGTGCTATAGGAAGATAACTTTGATAGCTGAGTGGAGGTGTGTTGGAGTGGAGACAGATGATGTAGGCAGGCCAGCCAGCAAACTGTTGTAATAGTCCAGATGTGAGACAAAGAAGGCATACAACATGGTAGTGGCTATATTGAAGGAGAGAAAAGAGCATTTACAGGAGATATAATGAAGAGGTGGATGAGAGGTCAAGTACACCTAGGTTGCAAGCCTGGGTGACTAGGAGAATGGTAGTGTCCTTCACAGTAGGGAAACCATTGGCATTGGCTTCCTGGAGAAGGTGGGATTTTAGCTGGTACTTGAAGCCAAGGAAGCCAGGAGACAGAACTAAGGAAGGAGAGCATTCCACATATGGGAAATAGCCAATTAAGAGATAGAATGTCTCATTTGAAGAGCAACAATAAGACCAGTGTCACTGGGTCACAGAGTACTGAGGAAGATTAGGTATAAGAAGACTGAAAATTGGTGCGTGAGGGCACAGATTATGAAGGGCTTTAAAAGTTAAACAAGATTTTATATTTGATCCTGGAGGTGATAGGAAGCCACTCGAGTTTACTGAATAAAGGAATGATATGATCAGACCTGTGTTTTAGGAAGATTGATTTGACAGAAGAATAGAGAATAAACTGGAATGGAGAGAAGGGAGTCCAGTCAGAAGCCTCTTGCATTAGTTCAGATGTGAGATGATGAGGGATCTGCAGCAGGGTGGGCTTAGTATCAGAGAGAGAAGAGCATGTTCAAGAGATCTTACAAAGGTAGAAACTACAAGACTTGGTTCCTAATTGGTTATAGGAGATGAGAGAGAGGATGCCTGTCATGTGGAGTAGCTGTTAGATCTCTTTGGCCTCCTAGAGCAGAACCAGGAGTATCTAGTGAAAGTTGGAAAGGGGGAAATTTAGGTTTGACCTCAGGGAAAATTTTTGAGACTGGGGCAGCTAGGTAGTGCAGTCAATAGAGCACCAGCCCTGAAGTCAGGAGGACCTGAGTTCAAATATGACATCAGACTTTTGACACTTAACTAGCTGTGTGACCTTGGGCAGTCACTTAACCCCAATTGCTTTGCTTTCTCCGCTCAATAAAAGATTTAGACCTGTCCCAAAGTGGAAATGACTTGCCTCTAGAAGTGGTGATGTATTCCCTCTCCTTGGAGATCTTTTAAGCAGCAGCTGGACGACTGCTTGTCAGATGTGTTATAGCGTGCTGGACTAAATGGCCAATGAAGTCCTATCCAATTCTCCAATTCTGATTCAGAGACATGACTGGAAGAGTCTTCAGGGACCATCTAGTGAATCCAGACTTGTACAAATGAGAATATTGAGGCTCACCAAGTGAAGTTGCCCTTGGGCACATAGTACAATGGCTCTTATTCATATTCTATTTTGGAAGGGAAAGTTTACTTTACAAAGGGGGGGAGCAGCTAGGTGATAGCGAATAGAGCACCAGTCCTGGTGTCAGAAGGACCTGAGTTCAAATTCGGCCTCAGACACTTAACACTTACTAACTGTGTGACCTTGGGCAAGTCACTTAACCCCAGTTGCTCTGTCTTCCCCACTCCAGAAAAAAAAAAAAAAGGGCAAAACAAACAACAAATATTCCAAAGCGTAAGGAAGGGAATTTCCTCTGATGTGTTTCTTGAGTCATAATTTAAATCTTCCCCACTTATTTCAGGGTAACATGTCTGGTGATTGGGAACTACTCTCCACTCCCCATCAACATTAGTTATTGGTGTACTTCTAGAAGAACTTTCTCTTTTGGGGTTGAGGGAGCAAATGTCAAACCAGCTTTATTGTTTAAAATTTCTGTGTTTATAACTGCCTGGGCCGGGGCAGAGGGTGGCAAGTGTGTGGTCCAATTCCCCCTCAAGCTGTTGGATCTGTGACCAGACAGAATTGGCAGAGGGCCACCTGGGCCTGCTAACCTCAGCCTTTTCTGTTCTGGTGAAGGCTGTGTCAGAACAGGAAGAGAAAGCATTTTCATGGCTAGATTCATAATAAAAATCCCAAGTATTTGAAGATAAAAGATGAGGAACAGGTTTTAGGGCTAAAAAGGACCATAAATCAGCAAACATTCATTAAGAGCCTGTTTTGTGCCCACCATGTGCTAAACTAAAACATGGCAGGGGGGAAGAAATAAAGCCAATGACAACAACAAAAACAGCCCAATAAAAGCCTCTGCTCTCAAGTAGCTTACGATCTGATGAGACAACAAGCAAACAATTATGCATAAACAGGCTATTTTAAAAAAACAGGAGGGGCGGCTAGGTGGCACAGTGAATAGAGCACTGGCCCTGGAGTCAGGAGGACCTGAGTTCAAATTTGACCTCAGAGACTTGACACTAGCTATGTGACCTTGGGCAAGTCACTTAACCCCAATTGCCCTGCCTTCCCCCCTCTAAAAAGACAGACACATACACACAAAAGAACAACAAAAAACAGGATAAAGGAGATAATCATAGAGGGTATTAAGACAGATCAAGAAAGGCTTCTTGTAGAAGGTAGGATTTAACTGCAACTTGAAGGAAGCCAGGAGACAGAGGCAAGGACAGGGAGCATTCTTAGCATGAGGGACAGTCAATGACATGGAGTATCAGGTGGGAGGAACAGGAAGGAAACCAATGCCCTTGGATCCAGGAGTATGTGGAGAGGAATGAAGTATAAGGAGACTGGAAAGATGGAAAGGAATGGGGTTATGAAGGGTTTTAAAAACCAAACAGAGGATTTTATATTTGATTCTAGAGCCACTGGAGTTGGTTGAATAAAAGTGACATGGGTACATCCACTTTTTGGAAAGACAAATTTGACAGCTGAATGAAGGATGGACTGGAATAGGGAGAAATGAGGCAGGAAGACCAAACAGAAGACTGTTGCAATGAAGTGATGCTGAAGGCCTGGACTAGGGTAGTGACAAAGACATTGAGAGCAGGAGATATGCAAAGGTAGAATCCAGGTCAAGAGAGGGTTTAGGGCTGGATAAGCAGATCCCATTGACATAGAGATATTAAATAAATCCATAGGATTATCAAGTAAAATAAGGGAGAAGAGAATAGGGCCCAGGGCAGAGCCTTGGAACACCCATGGTTAATGGGCCTAACTTGGATCCTGCAGAGGAGAATTCATTCAGACAGGTTGGAGGAAAACCAGGAAAGCAGCATCCTGAAAACCCAGAGAGGAGAATATCAAGGAGAAAGGAGTGGTGGAGGATGCCAAAGGGTGTAGAGAGGTTCAGAAGGATGAGGACTGAGAAAAGGCCTTTAGATTTTGTGATTAAGAGACCATAGGGAACTCTGGGGAGAGCAGTTTCTAGTCCACCTCCCTTATTTTTCAGGTGAGCAATTTGAGGACCAGAGAAATGAAGTATTCTTCCTAAAGTAAGTAAATAGCAGAGGAATTTGAACTTGAGTCCATTTTTCTTCCCATGACACTAAGATGCGATCCAAACATTAACAGTCCCTCCTAACATCTCACAGAATCCTCCCTCCCTAGTTCCCCTCGAACAATCACTTCCAGTTACAATTCCTCCAGCCACTTCCATCATCAATCTCAGAATTGCAGATTAAAGTGCCCACTCACTGTTTCACAGCTCCGTTAGGAGAAGCAGCAAGGTGAAATAAAGGACTGACCTTGTGGTGGTTTAAACTTCCCTTCTCCCTTGCCCTCTAAGGTTTAAGCTTCTGCTGTTTCACTCATTTGACATCCACACCACTTCCCAGAGTTTAGAAACAAATCACCACCTGAATTTACCACCATGTCCTGAGGGTTGGGCTTCCCGATTTGGAACTCTGTGACTGTAGAAAATAATGTAAAGGAATCGAATGATGGGTAGTACACAAAACAGCCTAATCTGACCTGGTCAGCTTCATGTCTTAAGAACAGAAAGTTCCACTTTACCAGATTTCCCTCCTCTCTTTTTCCCCTGCATCAGAGGAAGAGTGACTCATTTCTGTTTCTAGAATGATAAAGCTTGCTTTCAAATGTATAGGACAGACTTCCTTCTTGAGGGAGGCTGGGGCTTTTAGCAAGACATTCAAACCTCTCAGGCAATATCTCAGCTGAAAAAGAAGAGTGAGGAAAAGAGCCCGAGGGTGCCTGCCTTTGAGCATATGAGGCTTGGCTTGATGCCACAGTCAATGACAGTAGATGTCTACCTTCTAATGTAAAAGTTAGAGAGATGTACTTAATTGTTCTTAAGCCTCTGACAGAGCTGTTCATGGTGTGTGCCTTTAACAGGGCCAAATTGGGTAACTCCACAAGGGTATATGACTGCAGCTTATGTAACATCCTGTATCTGTGCCTTATTACCTTATGGCCTTTAGGATGAAAGGCACTAGAGGAACATTCAGCTGGTTCATTTGCTTCTAAATGATCACAAGGCATCCATTTTTTCCATGGCATGCCAAGACTTGGAGCTCTCCTTCCCCAAACTGTCTCTCCCTTTCCCCTCATCAATTCAACTGTTTACCTTCAATGCAGGAAAATAGTGCTAGAGTATTTTTCCTTTTAACTGGTAAGAAAGATGTTATTTTAACATTTCTCTAGATCCTGGAATTCTTAATCATCTGAGAAGGGTGGTTGGTAGCTGTGAAATGCAGGTGACATCCTATGAGGTGTGAGGTGTAGTGCCTGGGAAGGTTCAGAAGTTGAAAAATGGAGAAAGGAAGGAGCTAAGGGTGTAAAACCAAATAAGAAGGGGATGGGAGAGATAAAAAAAAAATAACCTGCTTCTTACCTGATTAATGGACCCATTCAGGAGATTTTTAATTTTGGAAGGAGGTCTTATGGAACTGCTGTTTTCTACTCTTCTGTTACTTGGAGCTGAGGGTAAGCACTCTTCTCTATGTGGTGGCAGATCTCAACTGCTCTCTTCTCTCAGCCTCTTCCTCCTCCCACCCCACCCTCTTGCATGGAGTTCCTCAGGGCTTCTGGGAAATCTGAGACGGGTTTGTTTTTTTTTTAAAGATTGGGAAGATCATTATGAGGGAGCAGTCTGAGGGAATCTGGATCATGGCCATTCCAGAAAAGGATGTTTTCATTTGGAGAAGCTATAGCTCTTTCTCACCTCTAATGAGCTTTGGGTACATCAGAGGCTCATCTTTGCTACTTCAGAGATGAGAATACTAATTATTATTTATCTCTAGGCAGATGATTCTCAGATCTGCTTATCCAGCTCTGACCTCCAGCCTCACATCTCCAGTTGCCTAATGGACATGTAGAACTGGATGTCCTGTAGACATCTCCAACTCAAAATATTCAAAACAGATCTCATTGTCTTTCCCCAAACTCACTTCTGAATTTCCTCATCAGTATCAGTATCTCCATCCTCCTAGTCACCTAGGCTTAAAACCTCAACATCATCCTCAACTCTTTACTCTCACATATTCACACGTAGCCAGTCCACCGTCAGACCTTGTTTCTGCCTTCACAGCATCTCTCCTAAATGTCCGCTTTGTTCTCATATACCTGCCACCTTGGTGTAGGCCAGCAATAGTTGGATTATCACAATACCCTTCAGGTAGGTCTTGCATACCTAAGTATTTTCTCCTTCCAATCCATCTTCCACTCAGCTGTCAACATGATCTTTCTAAAGAGAGGGTCTAACTATGTCCCAGTTTTGCCTTCTGGGGTTAAATAGCACAAATCTGAACTCCCACCCTTGCCATTGTTCCTGGAAAGACTCAGTCGGACACTGTTCTGTGTAGAAGAGGTCTGGCATCTTTATTAAACTGTAGCAGCAAGGTTTCTGAACAGGCCCCCACCCCTCAATCAGCCACCCTCCTCCCTACTTGCCCCTGAGTACCAGTGTCTATGCTTGTAGTCTGAAAACTAGGCTGCCCAGTGGGAGGACAGCAGGACCACATTGAGCCCTGTAGCTGTAGGACAGGTTGGGACAATGGCCCTTTCTTCTGCACATAGGTCAGTCTCTCCTGCTGGAGCCCAGGAAGCCTTATTCTTCCAGTTCCCAATAACAAGGACTGATGGTTGAATGGCCTGACATCAGGCTTTTATTGTTTACTTGTTCTTAATTAAAAATTTAAAAGCAGCAGGACTTGGAAATTCCCATTTCTCTCTTATTTCAACAAAATACAGAAGTTTCATGCTTATGGGATAGTGCTGCTCCTGGCAGCCACAGATTTAGCAGTATGGGGGATGGTAGAGAGGAATTGGAAGTACTGGGAGAATTTGGAGAGACTGAGGTGACATTTGTGCACACAATGTCATACCTACCATTGTGCTGCTGGTGGTGGGGTTCCAACCTGTGATGTCATTGATGTAGGGAATTCTTGGTGAGGAAATTCCATCTACCAGCACAGATCAGGAACTTTTCAGCAATTTAGAGATTTCCTGGGCCCCTGAGTAGTGACTTCTCTAAGGTCACGATCTATGTCAGAGGCCAGTCCTGATCCAAATTATTAATGTAAATTGGGTACCTGAGAAACTACTCCCTTCTGACCACAGTTTGTCCGTGGCAAGTTTTGGCATATTCCAGTTTTTTGGGGGGGATGGGGAAATGTGGAGGAGAAAGCAATTTCCTTATTACATGCAAAGGGTAGCCAATAATGCTACTATCATTTAAATTGGTTCTTAACCTTTTTGTGTGTCATGAATACCTTTGGCAATCCGGTGAAGCCTATAGACTCTCTCAAAGAGTAATGATTCATTGTCTACAGTCATAATAGGAGGAAATGCTAAATTTCAGTTAGAGGTCAGTGAAAATAAAGATGTAGTTTTTTTTTCTCCACCCAAGGTCACAGACTAAGTGAAATCTATCTAAGAATTCTTTAAGGGTCCTGAGTTACTTTAATCTCCACTAATGGGTGGCATGGCAGTGATGTTAAGAGGGAGAGACAGGGAGGGTATCCTGGAGAGTTAATGAGGTGATTGTGGCTTTTGTTGATCCTACACCATGGGTTGAATGGTTGCTTCCCTGGAGTTGAGGGCTTTTGGTGTGAGGAGGGGAGAAATTAGCAAACCCTCCTTGGGTATATATCAGTGGTTCTCAACCTTCCTAATGCCGCAACCCTTTAATACAGTTCCTCATGTTGTGGTGACCCCCAACCATAAAATTATTTTCATTGCTACTTCATAACTGTAATTTTGCTACTGTTATGAATCTATCTGATATGCAGGATGTATTTTCATTGTTACAAATTGAACATAACCCATAGGTTGAAAACCGCTGGTATATATGAATTTATTACCATTTGGAGGAGGTGAGAGGGCTGGGTATTTTTTCCCTCATCTAAGAGCAGGTGCTAATTAAGCGACTAGGCAGAAAATTAAGCGGCCATCTTTGCTCAGGAGCAATGTATCTGCAAGAAGAAAAGTACCTACAGTACAGCAAGTCAAGCTAGTCTAGACTGTTGAATCATAGTCTTAAATTTCCTAAAGCGTTTGGAATTTATTTAGGGGGAATTATGGATTTTTTTTTTAAATGGAAGTAGGAAGAGAACAAGGCCTATGATCTGCTTTTAGAAAGACTGTTTACTCTCAAAACCCAGGTCTGTCTTTGACATGCCACCTCCTCATTAAGAAGGCCAACTGCTGAGAGGTTGGGTGTCTGCCTGGATAGGCTGGGTTCAACAGCAGCCAGAGCTTAATAGAGCGATACACATGTTTACTAAATTTATGCATAACTACCAAGAGCCAGGCTCAGACCTGTCAGCAGGTGGCTGTGTTTCCAAAGCCTGGTTCTCTCCCCCATTCCCCTTTTTCTGGGGCTGTCAGGAAATGGCTTTGTCTAAGTGGTTAGCCTTATTTTTAAAGGTAGTAGGGAGGGGTTACATTTTCTTGGTCTTGGGGCAAAGTCCATAAATGGGCTCCAGTCCACATTTCATCTCAGGGTGACTTCACTGAAAAGCTTATATACAGTGGAGCCGGATACATATTGGTGCTGAACTAAAGCTCAGAAAATACCTTGTTTTTCAAAATGATCTTCCCTAGTTGTAATTTCTCTCTCCTGTCTCCCTTGGCCACAGGCTAATTTATACACAATGCCGACTATGTAGTCTTAGAGGCTGAGGAAGAAATGGCTCCTCTTTTCCCATTGCTTTGGGGGCTGGCTTTGCCATGCCCTTCATGGCTTTCCATCAGCAGCTCCTTCTGGAGGCATGATTTGCTAGTGCCCACTGTTGCTCCAGGGCAGCTGCAGCTGCAGGTCCCCCGGGTAGGAAGGAGCTATCCATTGTCTGAGAACTGTCTTCTGTGTGGGACCTGGTGCTTTCTTCCAAGAGATGCATCTCATGATTTGCAGCTCGCTGCTGCTGTTCTTTTAGCTCCGTGTAGGAACGTGAGAAGGTATGGAAGATGGAGGTAACTGGGAAGGCCATCAGCAGGATGCCACTGAGGATACTGCTTAGAGCAACCACTTGGCCAGGGATGCTCCGGGGTACCATGTCTCCATAACCCACAGTGGTCATGGAGATGACTGCCCACCAGTAGCTGGTAGGGATGCTGGTGAACTCCTTCCCAGCTCCTAGTTCACTTTCTGCCAGGTAAACCAATGGGGAGAAGAGGGCCATAGCCACACAGAGGAAGAGGAGAAGGAGCCCAAATTCACGGGTGCAGCGGCGCACAGTCAGTCCCAGGGTCTGGAGGCCCAGGGAGTGGCGGGCCAGCCGCATGACATACAGGATGCGCAGAGCTCGAAGAAAACGCAGCACAAGTCCCACTCGCTCCAGGTATTTATTTCCAGCCCCACCTGGCTTGCTATTCCGGGCAGAAGCCAGATCCACAATAAGGGAGATGTAGAAAGGCAGGATGGCCAAGATATCAATGATGTTGAGCGGTGTTCGGAGGAAGGCGCACTTGCTCTCAGCCTGGATTGAGCGGAGGAGGAACTCGAAGGAGAACCAGGCCACGCAGACAGTTTCCAGCACAAAGAGGTTGTGGCATTTGGGGGAGCATTCACCCTGAGGAGGAGAGGTACAGAGAGTTGGCCATGGAGAAGAAAAAAGGAGGCAGGGAACAGCAGGGAGATGAACCCTGGGTTCATGCTTCCCCGGTGTGAGAGGATTAACTTTTCATCATACTCCTCCCTCCCCATTCCCCCCTCACATGGTTACCTCCCCAATTCCCTTAACCCTGAGTGCTATTCAAGACAAGGAAATAGAAAAATGATTACTATGCCTTATGTTTCCTTTGTGAACGTGCAGTTCCCTTGTTTTTATTTAGATATCTGCAAGATTCAATATTGTAATAATAACATAATAAACCTGTATCTAGGAGTCAATGTGGTTATGATATATACAGAGCCAGAGTCCGGGAGATGTTGGTTTGAGTCCTACATGACACATGATGACCCTGGGGTCATCCCTTAACCTCCCTCCCAGGGTTCCAGACAACTCTCTGAGCCTCTAAATTGCCAAATAAATATTCACCTGTACTGGTAGAAGTTTCTTTATCAGGATTTCCCCTTATCAATGAAATCACAGGTCAGGTTTATTCCTTGTGTGACTCCCATCTTCTCTTTCATGTTGGAGTAATAAGATCAGCTACCAAACTTGAACTGAGAAGTATGGGATAGAGCAGGGACTTTGAAAATCAGAGGGAAGTCTCCACTTCTCTCCCCTGGACCCAGGGCTAGTGGATGCTTGCAGTCATTGTGTAATGCCCATATATAAAGGGCCTTGTCATTTTCTCAGTAGTTGGGTTAAAATACAAATTGTTATTGGAAAGGTGACTTTTAGTCACGCTGTGCTGTGCTGCTTGGCTGTCAGTTTGCCACACTGAGATAAGTTATATTTTATGTACACTGCCTTATCTTTAATATCCTGTTTAGGTCCATTTTGGCTCATCAGGAGAGTTTTATTTGGAATCTTCCCCATTTCAGCAAAGCAGAGCACTTTCAGAAAAACAACCCAATGGCCTCTTCAGACAGAGACTGCTGTCATGTTCAGTAACTAACCTCTGTTCTCATTCATTCTTTTCTAAAATCTTGGTTTGGTATTGTCTAAACAGGACCCAAAATTCTCTTTTTTGTAGGTTTAAGCAATTAGTGGGTGAGGGAACAGAGTCAAAATTTATTATGCTTTGTGCCAATTTTTTAAAATGGCATTACCTTCTATTCAAGAGTTATCATTGACCATGCCAGCAACATGTGTTATCCCAAAAAGTAATAGCAGTGATTTGACTGTTTGTAGGTCAGGAGCTCCCTCATTCTCCAAACAAGCGTGAAACCCGGTCAGTGGCCTTTCTGCCAATGCTCACATTCAAGTCTCTTCCTTTAGGATTCAAATGCAGGTTGCACGAGGAAAATGGAAGCTGGCAACAACATAGCAACCCTCCCCTGAGCAAATGCCTACTTTCTTTCCTTTGAGGAACAGGTCCTCATCAGTATTTGTGCCAGTAACTGACTCCAAAGCATGACCCCTGAAATAGTGAGTGGCACACTACCATTGTTCTTTTGTCTAGAGGGGAGGGTTTGGGCTGATTTGGCCAGTTAGGTGACAAGGCCTCAGCATGGAGCTGATGGTTCCTTCCAACTAATTAGACAGTCGGTGGAAAACAACTGGAGGTTGGCAGAGAACTCTGTGTTCCAATGAGGAGCTGGTAGGGGGGTGGCTAAACGGTGAGATGGACCAGGAACTGAATCCGCTCAAAATGAGAGGGAACAATCTGAGAGAAGTTGTTGTTGGTTGTTAACCTTGCTTGTGACCCAGTCCAACTTTGATTTTATGTCTCTATCCTATGGGCTAACCTTGTGCTCTGAACACAGCAGACCAGACTAAATAAAGGTTAAATTTACTCATAGTACTACACCCGCTGCTAGAAAAGTCCTTTGCTGATGCTGGGAGGGCCAACATATTTATATCTCATCCGTGTTCCCTCTTCAGACTAAACATTTTTATAGGGCTCATGGGCTCATGGTTGGATCTTCTGTAAAATGATTTCTTTAGGAACAAAAGTCCCCACAAACAGTGCTTCAAAAGCTTACTTAAGTAGCTTAATCAGCTAATAGAATATGAGAACTGCAGAGGACCATGGAGATTATCTTGTCCAACCATCTCATTTTACAGATGAGGAAACTGAGTCTTAGGCAAGTGACCTATTCAGAGTCACATAGAGGTTCGGGATAAGAATCCAGATCACCGGCCTATTTGTTTAGCAACCTTCCATAATACCATGCTACCTTTCCAGGTCAGCCTTTTTCCTTTATTCTGACTCCTGTGGGCTCCCCTTTCAGATTAAGTCTAGAAAGGTTTAGCCATGGAGTCCTTCAGGAGTCTGAGAACAGAGAAACAAGTTATCCATTCAGATCATTACATTTAGTGTAGAAGAAAAAAGATTGCAGTACTGCAGCCTCTTCATAACTGATGATGTTCATACATGCATTATCTTTTTTGATTTTTTTGTGAATTATTATTCCTCTTTACAGTGGAGGAAACTGAGACTGAGAGTTTGAGTGACTTGAGGGTTACACTCCTAGAAAATGACTTAGTCAGGATTCGAAACTGGATTTTGATTCAGATTTATACCTCAGGTCTCCCCTCACTCCAAACCATTCTCCATGCAATCGCTAAAGTGGTTATATTAAATTATAGGTTGGACCGTATCACTTCTCTACTCCACAAATTCCACTAACTCTATTACATCTGGAAACAAATACAAGCCCCTCTACTCGGCATTCAAAACCCTTCCAGCTGGGCCCCAACCTACCTTTCCAGGCTTATCACACATTATTGCTATCCAAGCACCCTAATTTCCAGCCCAACTGGTCTTTTTACTGTTCTTCATACATGACATGCCATCTCCTGCCCCCACGCAGAAATGCTCTTCCTCCTCCCCTACAGCAGAGAATTTCATAGAATTTGCTTCAAGACTCCACTAAAGTGCTGTCTTTTATGTGAAGCCTTTCCTCATCTTCTGGCTGCTAGTGCCTCCCCTCCAATGTTGACCTCTATCTGTTTCGTATATACATGTATTATGTGTATACACAACAAGCATGTTATTTCTGCATGTGTGTATATACACATACAGCCATGCATACATGAATATTATAAGGAATGTTTGTATATACACATGCATAATGTATATTATGTGCACACATATGCTTAATGCCTATTATGTGAATTTATGCATATAATGTTTGTGTGTACATTATATGCACAATATACATGTTTTAGACACACGTGTTGTGTGTGCATAGGCACAATAATTTGTGTGCGTGTAATATGTACGTCGTGTGTATGTATAGATATTTAGATGGGTAATCTAAATGTGTAAATATATATACATGTAAAACGTGTGTATAAACACGTCTATTATAGAATGTAAGTTTCTTAAGGGCAGGTCCTGCTTTTGATTAAAAAAACCGGAAACCACAAACCCTGGTCCCAGGATGGCACTTTGCACATAGTAAGAATTTAATATTTCTTTGCTGATTGACTGCTAGTACTCTTTCCCCAAACTAGGGCATACAAATGTACAAATAAAGAGGCAGCACGGTGTAGTAAATGAATCCCCTTACTCAGTAAACTTGGGTTCTAGTTATGCTTCTCACCTACATTAACTATGTAATCCTGTGCAACTTACTTAGCTTCTTGGTACAAAACCATTGTAACTCAGCAGCTGGGTGTCACAGTGGATAAAGAACTGGACCTGGGGTCAGGGAGACTTGAGTTCAAATCCAGCTTCAGACACTTGTTAGCTGTGTGACCCTGGGCAAGTCACTTAACCTCTGTTTGCCTCGGTTTCCTCATCTGTAAAATGGGAATAAAGTATCACCTAACTCCAAGGACTTTTTTGGGAATCAAATTAAGCAGTATTTGTAAAATGCTTTGCAAACTTTGAAGTAAGGTATAAATGCTAGCTAGCTAGCAGAGGAGTTTTCTCTCTGGGAGTTTTCTACACTAATGAAATTACAATCCAGATTTTTTTTTTTAAGCACAAATACCAAAAGTACACTAACTTTGATTCTCTTGGTCAAATAGATATTATTTGTAAAAAGCACTTAGCATTGTGCCTGCCACATAGAAAGTACTATATAAATGCTCGTTCCCTCCCCTCCCCTCTTGAATAGTGATGGCTTTTGAGTTAAACTCCTGCTCTAGCTTCTGGGCGAGGCCTCTGTCACTACACTGTTCTATACACTTACACACTTGACCATTTATGCACATAGAGTAAATATCTATGGCCAAAGTAGAGCTACTAATTTGTCACTTTGTGAGGACTCAGGGAGCTAATTCCATTCTAGTTAACTTCTCTTCAAGTATTTTTTTTTAAAAAGGCCTTCACCACCGCATTGCTTCAGGGGATTTATGTGTGTATTGAACATATCTGGGCTCTTTCCATTAACTTTAGCATTGTTAATTAGCTTTCAAAATCTAATATCCTACCCTCTACATAAATCATCATCTCCTCTTGCTTAATGTTAAATATCGTACAAATGCTTATTACTTTGCTCAGAGGCAGTGCCAACTGGACTTCTAGATGGTGCTTAAGTTAGTCACCTGGGGATTGATACTGTTTGGCTGAGGAGCGCCTGACTGTGATACTGTTCTCAGCAATAAATTCCTCTTCCTTAGCATTCTCCTTGCCCTCCCCTACTCCCCAAATCTCTTGGCCAGTGAAAACATTTGGGTTCTAAGATAGGGTTGCCCGTTGGTGTAGGTTACTTGGGTTGTTGCTTCCATGTTGTGATTTGGGTTGTGATGAGAAAAGTGCTTGTTCCCCAAATCTCTTTTTGTCTTCCAAACTAAAATAAATTCCTTATTAATATCTTTGCACTAAATTCTAGCTAGAGGGGATGATGTGGGGTGGGGAAAGAGGAGAGGATGGTAGTAAAGGTATCAAGTTATGATGTCTTGCCAGCACCTTAATAGTGTGTGCAGATCCCCTTTACTAGATATGGAACTAACATGGGGACTTTGAGAGAAAGGAAGTTGTGAGGGAAAAGAGAGATCTGATCCTTAAAACAGCATATACTGGCTTAGAAATGTCAGGCTTGAAGGTAAGGTGTTACAGTAGGCACAATGAAGACAACAGGAAAGGAAAGAAAGAGAATAATGGCATGCAGAGAGGGCAGTGAAGGGACAATGAATATGTATTTCACCTACTCCACAATTTTTCTGTAGGGTTCCCATCTAAGCCCAGTAATATCTACAATAGGTGGGGCAACCCATGTAGATATTAGTAGTCACTTCATAGGATTTATATTCAGCTTGTCTTATTGAACACGCTTCTAAGGACAGCTTGTCTTAGCAGTTTCTACAAAACTCACAGTGGCTTGAGGTCTAGATAAATGGGCTACCTTGTTTTAGAAATTAACTTCTGCTGGTGTTCTCCATGAGCTGGCAAAGAGTGTATAAGGTAGTTTTTCAGAGATTAGTAACTACGTGGTTTTCAACCTCTTCATTTTACAAATGAGGAAATTAAAGACTAGAGAAGTAAAATAATTTTCTCAAGGTTACACAGATAATATGTAGCAGAGTCGAGTGGAATTTGAACCCCAATCCTCTGACTCCAAATTTGATGCTTTTTTCCAATATGTCATATGGTTTCCTGCTCCTAAGATTCATTTGTAGGGATTTCCTTGTAGGGAGATCACTCTGTACCTCCATTTTCCCCACTTGAGCTTTGGGGAAAAAAAAAGATGTGGAACTAACAGAAATATTTAAGGCCAAAATTATTTCCTAAGTGACCAAAGGATGTGAACAATTCTCAAATGAAGAATTACAAAGTGTAGCCAAGTATGTCAAAGAGTAATAAAAAAAGATATGCAAAGCAAAATACTTCTGAGGTTTTATCTCATACCCAGATGAAAAAGATGAAAATAATCAATGTTGAAGGGGCTATGGAGAGACAGGCACATGTATTGGTGGATCTCTGACTTGGTCCAATCATTTCAGGAAAAAATTTAAATTATTCAAAGACATTAAAAAATGTCCATACCCTTTGACTTAAAGATTCCATTCCTAGGCATATATCCCAAGAAGGTCAATGACAGAAAGAAAGGCCTCATACACACCAAAATATTTGTAGCAACAAAGAACTAGAAATAAAGTAAATGCCTATCAGTTGGGAAATGGCTAAACAAGTTGTGGTCCTTGAATATAATGAATATAGTCAACTGATGAATACAGAGAAAAATGAGAAAATTTACATGAACTGATACATACTAAAGTAAGTAAAACCATGAAAACAATTTGCAAAATGACTACAACATTGCAAATGGAAATGACAACAAAATGTTTGAAACAACCTTCTTGTTTTTCCTCTAACAAACACAATGCTCCATCTTCTTGACTGGGTATTTTCACTGGCTGTACAGCCATGCCTGGAACTCCCTCCCTGCTCATCTCTGTCTACCAGCTTCTCTGCCTTCCTTCAAGACTCAGCTAAAGATCTTGATTCTACAAGAAGCCTTCCCCCGAGATCATTTCCAACTTATCCTGTATTTGAGTCCTGTTTATAAATAGTTATTTACATGTTTTCTCCCCCGTTAGATTGTGAGCTTCTTGAGAGATATTTTTTTTTTTACTTTTTTTTGTACCTAATGGCTGTTGCATAGTAATCACCTAATAAATGCTCCTGGACGTGTTGGCTTGAAATTGAAAGCTGCAAAATTATAACCAAGCATGGCTACTTAGAAGAAATATGAAAAGCCACCTTCTGCAGAAGCAGAGGGCCATGGGTATGGAACACTGAATATTTTGTCAGATATTTTCTGATATTTTGGTTAGTTTTGCTGAACTATCTTTATCTTCCTCTTCTTTCAAAATAAGGGATGATCGCTGGGGAAGAGGAGGAGGGATATTTTAGGAAAATGTAAGTGATATAAAAACGAGAGATACAAATAAAATGTATTTTTATTGGTGAACCAATCATTTACTATTTTTTCCTATTTTTCTTCTATATCATCAGTCTGAAAGAACCTTAGGCAATCTAATCTAATCTCCTGCCTAATGCACAAACCTTTCTGTAAATATCTCTGAAAGGTGTTCATCTAGCTTCTGTTTGAATACCTTCAATAAAAAGATGTTCCCTACATCATGAGGTAGCTGATCCCAATTTTAATTATTAGGAAGTTTCCCCACCTAGTTTTGATTCATATGACCAATAAGATGGAAAGCTTTTTTCTGACCCTCATGACCTCTCAAATCTCTCTGAAATAAAAATAACAAGAGGTAAATTGAATATAGCTGTTTCTACATGCTGAGATACCAAGAACCTAACAGATAACATCCTGAAGAGTTAATAGCAGAGAAGGCTACTTGCTAATGTAATAACTCAGCAGCCAGTCCCCCACCAGCCCTGATGTTCTACATGGGTTGTACAATAGGACTATGGCTTTAGGCTCTAGGATCCACTCAGCTGAAATCTCCTCTGTAAGTACATTCTTTCCCCCCTGCTTCTGTGTCAGAAAGCAACAGAACTCAACTCTGTTCCTTCCTAACGCACACATACCCTGTGTGGAAGAGGTGGAGGTATAGGAAAGTAAGCACTCATCCACCAAGCCTAAAGGAAAGGGACTATCATTCAGCTGAAAACCACTTCCATCCCCTAGAAGTTGCTCTTGGCAGAAACGGAGGCTTGTGAACCATGAATTGCCCATCAGGGGAGGAGTCTATATTAGCTTCAAGGTCCACCTCTCAGGAGATTAACCGTCAAAGGAAAAAGATTCAGAAAAGTGAAAAATAGGGGAAGGTTGAAATTACGAAAGATCTCAGGAGTAAGAAAACTCAGTGAAAAACCTTTAGTATAAGCAAATAAATCAACAAGGAAGATATTAGTAACAGAAGGGAAGATGATCTCCAGGATACCTAAATTAGTCCTAACATCTCTGAATAAATATTTTGAGATTAAGGAAAATGAATCAACACCTAAAGAAGCAGATGACACTGTGGATTCTCAAGAGAGCATGTAATCACAGCAGAATGTTTCTGAACGACTTAAAAGAGAAATTAGAATTTTAAAAGCAGGATTTGTATCTTGAACAACAAAAATATCTAGCAGAATAAAAAACTTGAATTCATGGTGGCAAATCTTGCCAAAGAAACAAAAGAACAGTGGATTGGGAATGCAAATATACAGGAGCAAAGGATAATCTGGGAAAAGGAAAGGGCAATAAAAAGAAACAAAATATGATCTCTCAGTAAGCAAAGCAGACTAATCTTGACATGATATGTAGAGAAAACTTAAACATCAAACTTAAACATTAAACAATAAATTAAAATCAAATACAAGAAATCAAATGTAATCAAATACAAGAAAACTGTGCAGAACTTCTGAATGTAGAAAATAAAGTGCCAATTAAAATAATTCACAAATTTCCCCCAGTAAAACAAACAAAAAGCTCTATGCCACGTACTCTAGGGCATACAGTGGTTAAGCTGAACAATTTCAATGACAACAAAATCTATAAATGACCAGGAGAAATATCTTCAAATACAATGCAAAGGAAATATGAAAAATACAAGACTATTTTGCATCCAACAGGAACTACAGAAGAGACGGGAATAATGTGTTCTAAAGAGCAACAGAACTCAAGATGCAACCCAAGGTGGCATGCCCTGCAAACCTGAGTCTAATTGTCAGTGAAAATAGATGAATTTTGAGTAAGATACATTTGAAGGATTTCTATAAAACCCAGATATGAGTAAATTATTTGCTTTGCAAATTTTGTTATTGTTGTCATTGAGTCATTTTAGTTGTGTCTGACTCTCTCTGACTCCATTTGGGATTTTCTTGACAAAGATACTGGAGTAGTTTGGCATTTCCTTCTCCAGCTCATTTTTCAGATGAGGAACTGAGATAAATGGGGTTAAGTGACTTTCCTAGGGTCACACAGCTAGTAAGTGTCTACGATTGAATTTGCACACAGGTCCTCTTGACTCCAGGGCTCTATCCACTGTGGTACTTGGCTGCCTCTGCTCTGCAAATACACATACAATAGAAATTCAAGAAGCAAAGTAAACAAATTTAGCATCCTAGGAAGGCACAAATAATTTGGGGAAAATCACCCAGAGAAAAGGGAAAAAACTATTAAGAAAAAGTTACCCATGGAGTTAAATACAATAATAACAACAAAATAACCAAAGGAATCGTTAAGAGGTTTTATTCTGAAAGTATTCAAGGAAACAAAAAGAAAAGTGGAACTTAAATAGAAGAAGTTATAGAGGAACAGGTTTGATACACCTGATGGACTAAACATCACAACACTCAGTCTGCAGGTGAATCTGTGCGTGTGTGTGTGTGTGTTTTGTGGGATTAAATTGCAGAATTGGGAGGTGCATAAAACAGAGGTGAGGAAGAAGATTGAGGGGAATGTGTGATGTACTTTGATCAATTCAGTGGTAAAAAATAAAAGGAGAATATCCTTTGTCTCTCTAGAAGATAGGAAAATGGGGAAGGTGACAAAGGGAAGAATTTAACAGGGGGGAAAAGTGGGAGAAAATATCAGGTCAGTTGTGGGAGAGGGTCTCACTTAAAAATGTTCTGACTGGGGGAGGGAACACTGCTCTGTCTCAAGAGAAGAGGAATGAGAACCTCTGAGGGCAAATGACATCTGGAAGGATGGGAAGACATGAACCCAGAAGGGAGATTTCTTGGCAAATGGGGGGAAAATTATCATGGGAAGGGCAGCGGGTAGTAATGAATTGCACTATTAACAACAGAGGAAAATCATTACCAAGGAATAATTCTTCTATCCCTCTGTGTCTTGCAAGAATTGAGACTTCCAAGAATGAGGCACAACAGAAAAGTAAGGCAGAGGTAAGGATCTACAAAGCAACAATAGGGAAACTTCTGAAGAGAAATTCAAGAGAGGCACCTTCAAATTTTTGATTATAGGAGGAATAGAGGCTAAAGAAGGAATAAGTATAATGATAACCAAAGAATAAAAGTATAGAACAGATAGAAAGGAAAGAGCATTAATGAAAAGAATGTGGGGAAGTAGTTTTTTTAATTAAAAAAATTTTTTTTATATAATTGATTTGTTTATTTACTTTTAGTTTACAAGATTCAGTTCCAGAGTCCCTTGAGTTTCAAGTTTTCTCCCCTCTCCACCCCCCACCCCCCCTTGGCGGCATGCTGTCAAGTATAGAGTCTGCAAATACTTTCACATTGGATATTAGTCTGGTTGTATAGAAGGGTTGTAACCAATGGAGTGGACAATGGGAAAAAGGAAACAAAACCAAACGTGGAAAAGAGCAATAGCCTGTAGATTGCTTCAGTCTCCATTTAAACTCTGTTCTTTCTAGATCTTTCTCTCAATGTAGGTATCTCCTTCCATCTTGAGACTTGTAGAGTTGTCTTATAGCTGTGCATTGCTGAGAAGAGTCCAGTTTATCAAGGTTGGTCATCATACATATAATGTGTCTGTGATTGTGTACAAGTTTTTCCTGGTTCTGGTCTTCTCACTCAGCATCAATTTGTATAAGCCTCTCAGGGTGAATATGAAGTCCATCTCCTCCCCATTTCTTATAGCGCAATAGTCCCATTCACATTCACAGTTATGATTACTATCTGTGTCTTTCCTTCCATCCTCTTCCCTCCCCTGTTTGTGCTTTTGTTTTCCCTCTTCTCCCTTCCCCTTGTTAAGAGTTTTCCTTTTGACTGCTGCCTCCCTCAGTATTCCCTTCTTATCTGCCCCCTCCCTTTTCCTACCCTTCTCCCTTACTAAAAAGTAGTTTTATTTAGAAAAAGGCACAAAATGAAAAAAAAAACTGAGGAAAATAATTGATGGGGAGGAGAAAAGTGAAAAAAAGAAACAGGTGGTGGTACAATTAGATAATTAAATTAAAGGAAGAAAAGATTAAGTTAAATAAGACCAAAACTAGGGAAAGAAGTGACAACTGGGAAGTCAGGGGCTTGAGATTGTAGGAAAGTCCTTGGAAACAGTTGCTTTAAAATTAAATTAATAACAAATAACTGAAATGAGACAAAGTACTTTCTTCACAGAGGAAATTCTTAGATTAAAATCTGCCTCTTAATTTCTGCCCAAGTTGGTCTTATTTTTGTTTTCTGTAGCTACACAGAATAAGCACAATCCCTTTTTCTATAAGCAAATCTTCACAGAGCTATAACTACAATGGGACAACCAGCACTGAATGCCAAAGCACTAAAATTTAGAGGGAACTTATGTCACTTGCTTTTCTTCAGCAAAGTAGAAACTGAACTTAGTGCCTAGTTAGCAAAATAATTATTATAGTTACATATGAAATATTAAAATAGGAAGCTACCTGATGGTAGGATTTCCCCTAACTCCCTATTAGTTACATCCCAAGTGAATCTCTTCCTATTTTGCTTCCTCTCTAAGCAGCCACAAAGTGTTCCAGGGTATCTGTCTTCCTGCCATCACGCAATACTTCAGGGTATATCTTCCTTGCATTTACCAAACTAAATTTGTCTTAAATTGAGTTAAGGATTCATTTAAAATTACTTAAATTTAGATTTATTTGTGCCACTTGCCATGAGTGCAAAAAATGCTAGTTATATCTCTTTTTTCTTTAAATAGTTCAAGACAGGAATCATGTCCCATAAAACTCATTGTCAGCTGATCCTGTAACATACTATGAGAGTTTTCTGAAGCAAATATTGCTGATCTGCTGTCTATCCCACCTTTATAGAGAGTAGGAGGAAGAATGTACCAGCTCCTCCAGCAGCCTCGTTGGGGAGAGGAGCAGACAGGATCCAGAAATGCCAAGGCTCAAATTAATTTGTGTAACCATTGAACTCAGAGGTGGAAAACTTCTACCTGCAAAAGTGTTGTTACTAGGGGCGGCTAGGTGGTGCAGTGAATAGAGCACCAGCCCTGGAGTCAGGAGGACCCGAGTTCAAATCCAGCCTCAGACATTTAACACTTACTAGCTGTGTGACCTTGGCGAGTCACTTAACCCCAATGGCCCTACCTTCCCCCTCCAAAAAGCAAAAAAAAAAAGTGTTGTTACTTCCCAATAGCACCTGATCCTCCTAAAGGACTTGGAATCAGAGTAGAAACTTTGGAAACAATAACAAGATCAGAAAACCCTCTATATCAAATGTAAAAAATTCGAACAGGGCTCTTGCCTTATTCATTTTCCCCTATTCTGGCATCATCTTTACTTCTCCCTATATTTGGGCCCTGCAGATTGAACTTGCTTGTCAAATTTCTGTCTTCTAGACATTCATTTATAATTGGTAGCAAACAGTGGGTACCAGTCCATGTCCAGCCCTCATTCCATGGATGAAACTATCCTTGGTTCCAGTCAAACTCCTTTCTGGGAACCCCTACAGGCAAGGACTGCTTTATAGTCCTTGCCAGTAAGAAGCAGTTTCAGAAGCCAAGACCTTTGCCTCTTACCCCAAAAGAGTTTGGGTCCCATTTGTTTGAGAGGGGAATGATGGGGCAAATGATGGACCCCTAAAAGGTCCTGAAATTTCCCAGAAATTCCCAGTAGCTTAGATCACTGGTGCCTCTACCCCAGGCATCTGGCCCAGGGCAGCCCACCTAGATTACTTAATTAGTTTACTTGACACTCCTTAACCCCCATTCAGGCCTCTTTTTTTGTTACCTCCCCACTACCTCTGGCTACTTGCCATTCCTAGATCCCATGCAGATCTTCCCATAGTCTTTCTGTATAAAAATATCAGTCATCCTCATCAAATGCTCAGATTCTTAGAATCTGGCCCACTTGTATTGATGTGACAAATACTATAGACCACTAAGAATTTTGTCCACTCATCTGGTGTCTTAATAAACTATTTGGAGTTTATCACCCCTCTCATTCAATTTGGTACTATAAATATTAGCCGTAGCAATAAGAGAAGAAAAAGAAATAGAAGGAATTAGGTTAGGCAAAGAAGAGACTAAGCTATCATTCTTTGCAGATGATATGATGATATACTTAGAGAATCCTAGAGAATCAAGTAAAAAACTACTTGAGATAATAAATAAATTTAGCATAGTTGCAGGATATAAAATAAGCCTTCATAAATCCTCAGCATTCCTATATATTTGTAACGAAGTCCAGCAGCAAGAAATAGAAAGAGAAATTCCATTTAAAGTTACTGTAGACATTATAAAATATTTGGGAATCTACCTGCCAAAACAATCCCAGGAACTATATGAACACAATTATGAAACATTTTTCACACAAATAAAATTAGATCTAAGTAACTGGAAAAACTTAGTTGCTCACGGCTAGGTTGAGCTAATATAATAAAAATGACAATTTTTACCCAAATTAATATACCTATTTTGTGTCATACCAATAAATGTACCAGAAAATTATTTTATAGAGCTAGAAAAAAATAGTAACAAAATTCATCTGGAAGAACAAAAGGTCCAGAATATCAAGGGAATTAATAAAAAGAAATGCTAGGGAAGGTGGCCTGGCCATACCAGATTTTAAACTGTATTATAAAGAAGCAGTCATCAAAACTGCTTGGTACTGGGTGAGGAATAGATTGGGTACACGAGACACAGCAGTCAATGACTATAGTAATCACTGTTTGACAAAGCCAAAGACTCCAGCTTCTGGGATAAGAACTCACTATATGACAAATACTGCTGGGAAAACTGGAAAATAGCATGGCAGAAACTGGGCATAGACCAATATCTTATACTATATACCAAAATAAAATCTGAATGGGTACACAGTGTAGATATAAAGGCTGAGACTGTAAGTAATCTGGGAGAGCAAGGACTAGTTTACTTGTCAGATTTATGGAGAAGGGAGGAATTTCTGACCAAACAAGAGATAGAGAGCATTACAAAATGCAAAATGGATAATTTTGATTACATTAAATTGAAAAGTTTTTGTACAAATAAAATTAATGTAACCAACATTAGGAGGGAAGCGGAAAATTGGGAAAGAATTTTTACAACCAGTGTCTCTGATAAAGGCCTCATTTCTAAAATATACAGAGAATTGAGTGAAATTTATAAGAATACAAGTCATTCCCCAGTTGACAAATGGCCAAAGAATATAAACAGGCAGTTTTCAGAGGAAGAAATTAAAGATATCTATAAATACATGAAAAAATGCTCTAAATCACTATTGATTAGAGAAATGCAAATCAAAACAACTCTGAGGTACCACATCTCACCAGTCAGATTGGCTCAGATGACAAAATAGGAAAATGGTAAATGTTGGAATGTTGGAGAGGATGTGGCAAAATTGGAACACTAATGCATTGTTGGTGGAGTTGTGAACTGATCCAACCATTCCAGAGAGCAATTTGGAACTATGCCCAAAGGGCTATAAAAAAGTCCATACCCTTCTAGAGTTATATCCTAAAAAGATCATACAAGTGGGAGAAACACCTGTTTGCACAAAAATAATTATAGTAGCTCTTTTTGTGGTGGCAAAGAATTTGAAATCGAGGGGATGTCCATCAATTAGGGAGTGGCTAAACAAGTTATGGTATTTGAATATAATGGAATACTATTGTGCTATAAGAAATGAGGAGCAGACAAACTTCACAATAACCTGGAGAGACTTATATAAACTGATACTGAGCGAAGAGAGAAGAACCAGGAGAACTTTGTACACAATTACAGACAATGTTATGTGTGATGACTAACTTTGATAAGGGCTCCTCTCAGCAATACAGGGTTAGAAGACAACTCCAGAAGACTCATAATAGAAAGGATAGCCACATCCAGAGAAAAGAACTACGGGGTTTGAATGCAGATTGAAGCAAAGTACTTGCTCTCTCTCTTTTGTGTTTCGTTTTGTTTCATTCTTTCTTTTTTGTTGTTCACCTCATTGGCTATAATTCTTCTTTACAACCTGACTAATGCTTAATGTGAAGGTATTTGTAGAACCTGTATTGGATTGCATGCCGCCATGGGGGAAGGGAGAAGGACAGAGAAATGGGGAGAAAATTTGGAACTCACGGGATTGTGGAACTGAATGTTGTAAACTAAAAGTAAAAACAAATTTAATAAAATAACAACTTTAATAAAATAAAATTGGAAAAAAAAAACTACTTGGACTGAAAAAAAATGCCAAGGCTCAGAGATCTCTTCTCTAATCTGCAAGAGGGGAAATCATGCCAGAATTGTATTTATCTGTCACCCTTCAAATTGTATCTATCTGAGGGCTACTGTCTACCATTCAAAAGTTTATGTCTTATCTTCTTTCCTCTACCATCTCCCTTAAAGTGCTCTTTCAATGTGTCTTTGCATCCAATTAAGTCCTTTATGGTTTAGCATTCTCTCAGCTAATCAGAAGTCACGACCCACTTTTCACGCCCCCATTTTGGGTTTTTCTTGGCAAAGGTACTAGAGTGGTTTTCCATTTCCTTCTCCAGCTCATCTTACATATGAAGAAACTGAAGCAAACAGGGTAAAGTGATTTGCCCAGGGTCACACAGCTAGTAAGTGTACAAGGCCAGATTTGAA
The DNA here is from genome assembly GCA_028627135.1 of Pseudochirops cupreus. Classification (NCBI taxonomy): domain Eukaryota; kingdom Metazoa; phylum Chordata; class Mammalia; order Diprotodontia; family Pseudocheiridae; genus Pseudochirops; species Pseudochirops cupreus. Next base: position 433,516,207 of record CM053580.1, on the reverse strand, counting down.
CTTAGGAAGATGAGTTTTATTGACTGTAGGCCTGACACTCTATCCACTGGGCCACCTAGTGTTATACCTCCCTTTATACATGCAACATGCAGCCTAGGGGATCTCCTCTACCTCACTGTTGGTGGATGTTGATGTTACATATAAAACACAAAGAGAAAGGAAAAGTGGGAAGACACCTGGCAATTTTCCAGTTTATCATGTCAGAGCTGTCATGCTGCTGAGTGGAAAGAGCATAAAACTTGAAGAAACCTGGGTTCAAAATTTTCCTCTGACACAATTGACATCTCTTAGCTATATCTTCCTCACTTGTAAAATGGTGACTTTATCTGTTGCTACCTACAAGGTGTTGTAAGGTAAG
>CM053580.1:433471033-433498025 GCA_028627135.1 Pseudochirops cupreus | reverse complement strand
GAAAGCTTTTGAGATTCTTTTTCCATCTGGCAAATTTGACTTTTGAAGGCATTCTTCTCCTCATTGGCTTTTTGGGCCTCTTTTGCCATTTGAGTCAATCTGTTTTTTAAGGTGTTATTTTCTTCAGTCAGCTTGTTGACTCTCCTTTCATGATTTTCTTGCATCATTCTCATTTCTCTTCCCAATTTTTCCTCCACTTCTCTTATTTGGTTTTCAAAATCCTCCTTAAGCTGCTCTATGGCTTGTAACAAGTCTACATTTTTCTTGGAAGCTTTTGGTGTGGGAGTTCTGACTGTGTTGTCTTCCTCCCATTCCATGCTTTGATATTTTTGTCCCCAAAAAAGGAATCTAAAGTTGGATTGCTGGGTTTGTTTTGCTTCCTTTGCCTGCTAATGTTGCCAGTCAATTACTTGACTTTTGGGCTCATTAGAACTCTGCTTCTAGAGGTCCCAAAGTGCTGGGGTTTTCACAGCTGCTGGGCTATCAGGAGGCTGGCTGTCTCTGCAGCCCCCACTAGCTTTGGCTCACTGATCACACACCTCAGGACCACCATCCAAGACCGCAATCCCAATCCAGGCTGGTTAAGGCAAGAGCATTTAGCCTCTGAATGGTCACTTGGCCCCCCTGCAATCTGCAGGCTGGGAGCTCTGAAGCAGCCACATGGCGGCAGCTGCAGGGCTGCCACTGCTGCTTCTCGCCCTGGAGGCAGATGGCCGGACTCTCTCCCCCAAATTTAGCTGAGTTCCAGTGACCTTTCACTTAGTCCTTGTTTCTTATGGGTTTATAATTCTGGAAATCACCACAGCTGCTGGTGATCTGCTCTCCTGAAGGGTCCAGCCACAGCTTGTTCTGGCCACCCTAGAGCTCCAGCCACAGGTTCATGTGGTGCTAGTCTGGGCTCCCAACGCACTGCAATGAACCCCTACCTGTCAGCCTGCCAGACTGCCTTCAGCGGGAGCTTCATTACTCTGTAATTTTGTAGGTTCTAGAGCTCTAAAATTTGTTTAGAGCGATATTTTATAGGTATTTGAAGTGGTTATGGGGGGAGCCACAGAGTTCTCCTCCTTCTAAGCCACCATCTTGAATCTGCTGATAAATGTCAATTGTCAGAGGTTATGGAAGATCATGGCAAAATTTAGTTGCCCAGAGAAGTTTATGAGTATTGTATGCCAGTTTCATCATGGCATGCTTGCACAGGTTCTGGATAATGAATGATGCACCTGTGCTTTCCCAGTCACCAATGGAATGAAGTAGGTCTATGTGCTTGCTTCCATGCTTAGCATGATGTTTTCAGTGATGTTGTCAGATGCTTTAAATGAGAACAAAAATGATGTCAATATCAGTGGATTTACTGTTAATAAGTTATTTATTTTGAAAAGGCTACAAGCCAAGACTAAAGTAGAGGGAGAGTTAGTGTGTGATTTTCCCCCCCAAAATATAAAATGCCTTTATTTTCAAAACAAGAAAGAGAATTTAAATAAACCAAATTCAGAAACAGAAATTGGACTTGCCATAAATATACTTCTAATATCAAATAAAAATTCAAGTCCTTTTGAATTTGTAGATGAATTCTATACATTTTTCATGGAACCAACGACCACAGTATTCATAAAAAAAAGAGAAAAGTGCAACCTACCAAATTTCTTATAATGTACAAAGAAATCACTGTAACCTAGGCTAAAAAGAGGTAAAGCAGAGGGGAAAACAAGCAAACGCACCTTTAGACCATCATCTGTAATGCATATTAATACCAATATATTAAATATATAAATTAATTTCTTGAAAAATTAATATATTTTTAAAAAGCTATTAGCAAGTGTGCTATAAGACTGTTTAAAATTATTATAGATAATAAGCACATTGGGTTTACCAGAAATGAGTATTATACATTGGGAATTTTACTAACATGATAGAACATATTCATAACAATAAAATTTGATATCTGTGTGATTTTTTGTTTGTTTGTGGATGATTGTGCACTCAATGTAGTCTCTGAGATAGAGATGCAAGAAAGTGTGGATTGATTCTCTGCTGCTTGTGCTAATTTTGGTTCTCCACCAGCCAACACCACACCACCCATACATGGAACCATTAGTTACAACAAATGCAGAAATTGTATGGATAAATTTCACTTAGCTTGACAGTATTCTTTCCTTGGATGTATACATAAATGATGAGGTTGATTGCCAGAGCTTGCTAATTTTTTGGAGGCTCCAAAGGAAAGTGTGGGAGAGAAGCGGTATTAGGTTACCTACTAAACTGAAGGTCTACAGAGTTACTATGCTGACCTCGTTGTTGTATGCCTATCAACCTGGACAATCTACCAGAGCTATGCCAAGAAACTGAATTGCTCCCATTTGGATTGTCTTAGGAATACTCTGAAGACCACCTGGAAAGATAAGGTACTGGACACTGAGGTACTTTCTCTAGTTAAACTGCCAAGCCTTCAAACTCTAATGCAGAGAGTGCAACACCGGAAGATGAGTCTTCCTGACTCCAGGTCTGGCACTCTGTCCACTGCTCCACTTATCTGCCCATCATGCATGAGGGCCAAACAAATAAATACCATTTGTGGCTAGAATGAACACATGGAGGGAACAACTCACATTCCTAACAAAGCAGGACTTTCCATATTATCATGCTGCTTTCACTACATCTGCTTCTTTACTAGGTATTTCATCTCTACTGGTACTGAGACATCTGTTAGGACCTGATGGGCAGATCTCAGCTCATAATCTCAGCAAGGCATTGCTTTGCCAAGAAAATCGTGTTTTGATGGACATAGAATCATTGGTCTCAGACAATCTCAATAATGTTAAGTAACATATAACACAGAAGTCTGTAAAGCACTCTACATATATTATCTCTTTTAATCTTAAGATAAACAGTGGCTACTATGTATAACTCACTGCTACCCATTGTACTCCTCATGTTCAGAGTTATCCAACTGTTACCTTAGCTCCATTATGCAATGGCATAGTGACAGGACCTTTTCAGATATGAGAGAAAGCTGATAGCTATTAACTCAAAGTTACCATATATGGTGAACAAAAGGCAGAAATCATTGTTCTTTTCAAAGATGAAGCCCTTTCTCTGCAATTCATTGTAATGAAGACTGTCTTTTGTAGACAACTATTTAACTTAGGGTTATACATACTCAAGAACCTTTCTGTTTTAATGTGAAAATGAGCCAGAGTCGGAATAAAAGGTAAGCCTAGGGAGATAAAGTTCTCTATGAACATTTTCTATAGTCTTGCCTTTATTATTCATACTTGCCAGCAAATAAGCCATGGTTGATCAGGGTTTCTTGACTAGTGAAAACCAAAATGTGAGCTATAGAATACGTAGTCTTTGTTCTCCAGAGATATAGTTGATATTCCTGCCTGTGCCATCCATCTCAGCCAGCTGACTATTCAAACACCAATGAGTAATCAATCAATCAAAAATGCTTATTATATGCCAGAAACTATGCTTGGCACTGGGGTTACAAAGGCAAAAATGAAACAGTCCCTGCTTTCAAGGGGCTTACATATTATAGATAAAGGCAACATATACATAAATAACTACATATGAAATTTTAAAACAAGATAATATTTGAAGGCAGTCACTAGCAGGTGAGGGGCTCATGGAAAAGAACTAAAGGACTTCTAGCCAAGACAGCTGCCTAGATGAAACACACCACTTAGCTCCCACATGCCACTCTAGTAAAAACCTGAAATTAGCACTAGACCAAATAATGACGAAGAAATTCAATGAGAAGGTACAGTAAGTCTCAGAAATGTGTGTATGCATGCATGTGCACATGTGTGCACAAACACTGTCATCCAGAAGACCATAGGAGGGGCAGCTAGGTGAGCACTGGCCCTAGAGTCAGGAGGACCTGAGTTTAAACCGGGGCTCAGACACTTGACACTTACTAGCCATGTGACCTTGGGCAAGTCACTTAACTCCAGTTGCTCTGCTTTCCCCCTTCAAAAGGAAAAAAAAAAGACCCCAGGAAGGGAGACCACCAGCATAGCTGATGCTAGTGCTGCCAAACAAGATAGCACCCTCCCACTGTGACAAGAAAAAGGCCATAGACACATGTAGCCTGAATGTCTTTGTGCACAGAAGCAGCAAGGGTAGGTTTTCCCTTAACCATAAGAAAGACCTAGACAAGTTGGAGAGCCCCAGGGTAGGAATATTGCAAGTCCAGAGGAATGCTAGTGACCACAGTGGCACAGTAGCCCTCAGACTAAGACAGATTAGGCCCAAAGGTTCTAAGAACCCTAGTGTTCTTTCCTGAGATTCTATAGAGGGCCATGAAGATTCAGAATTCAGAACATCAAATATTCAGGGGGATCCAAAAGTAATGATTTGAAAAGTAGTATCAGCAATCAAGGCCAACCAGCCCACCTGGAAGTATAGCAAGATATTGAGTCTGGTGATGGCCCAAAGTCCAAATCAGGAACTAAAGTTAGAGAAATAAGTGAATAAAACAAGAATGCCAATCATTATAAAAATTGTTGAGGACTTAGAAATGTCCCAAAAGAAGGAATGAGTAACTCATAATAACTACAAGTAGTAACTGAGAAAAAAAGAATTTTCCACAAGAACTATATGAATACCTAGAAAAATAAAACTTTAAAAAAATAAAATCTTTGGTGGAAAGAACTTGAAGGAGACTACATAGTTTAGAAGAGAAAGTTGTAAACCTTACCCAAGTAACAGATTCCTTTAAAGCCAGAATAGACATAAATTAATTATTCCATTAGACAACAAGAAATATTAAAACAAAACCAAAAGACTGATAAAATGGTGAGAAAAATCTAAGATATCTGCAGTCAAGCACAAGTAACCTGAAAATTAGGTCAAAGAGAGATACTTTAAGAAATATTAAACTCTGTGAAAACCCCAATTAAAAAAAAAAAGCCAGGCACCAAATTTCAAGAAATTGCAAATGAAAACTGTCCAGATCTTAGAACTGGAAGGCAAAGTAAAGATAGAAAGTATCCATTGATCACCTCTTAAAAGAGATTCCAAGAGGAAAAGTCCCTGAAATGTCATAGCCAAAATCCAGAACTTTTAAGTCACAGAATAAATACTATAAGAATTTAGAAAGAAGCTGTTTAATACTACCATCACCCCCTTCCCCCCCAAAAAGAAAGAATAAATGGTAAGGATCACACAAGATGTGGTGACTTCTACCACTAATGAAAGGAGACCTTGGAATACAATATTACAAAAGAAAGGAATATAGAATTAAACCAAGAATAACTTACCTTACAACACTGAGGATAGTTCATAGGGGGAAATGGGCCTTGAAAGGTCAGAAGACTTTTAAGCATTCTTGATGAGAAGATAAGAGCTGAGTAGGAATACTGAAATATAAAAACAGGGAGCCAGAGAAACCTAGGATGGAATACAATTGGAAAGAACTGTATGAGTGAAGTCAATTCTAAAAGCATTAATGAAATGCCTACTGTATGCCAGGCACTGTACTAAGTGCTTTACAAATATTATCTCATTTATTCCTCACAACAAAACCTCAGAGGTGTATGTTCTATTATTATTTATACTTTACAGTTACAGAACCTAAGGCAGACAGAGATTAAATGCCTTGCTCAAGGTTACATAGTATTGGAAAAGTCTTCTTATAAAAGGCAGGATCTTAGCTGGGACCTAAACAAAGTCAGGGAATCCAGAAGGTGGAGATGAGGAAGAAGAGAGTTCCAGATATGGGGGACAGTCAGTGACAATGTCTGGAATTGAGAGAGAATGTCATATGCAAGGAACAGCAAAGAGTCAAGTGTCACTCAATCACAGAGTAAATAAAAGGGAGTAAAGTGCAAGAAGACCGGAAAGGTAGGAAGGGACCAGGTTATGACGGGCTTTAAAAGTAAAATAGATTTTATATTTGTTTCTAGAGGTAATAGGTAGCTACTGGAGTTTGTTGAAAAAAGAGGGAGAAAGAAAAGAAGGAAATGAGCATTTATTAAGTACCTACCATGTTCTAGGCATGGAGCTAAGTACTTTTACAAATATTATCTTATTTGGTTTTAACAATAACCTTGTGAGGTAGATGCTATTTTTGTTCCCATTTTATAAATGAGAAAACCAAGGCAGACCATGGTTAAGTGACTTTCCCACAGTCAGAAAGCTAGTAACCGAGAGGGGATTTGATCTTGGCTTCTGACTTTGGGCCCAACGCTATTTGATATATCAGCTAGCTAACTCAGAGGGTGCAGTGGCATGGTCAGACCTTCTGATGTGGAGTGGAAAGAGATTTGTGGTAGGAAAATAAACCAGAAGGCTATTGCAAAAGTTTAGGTGTGAGATGGTGAGGGCTTGGACCAGGCAGTGTCAGAGAAGTGTAAGAGACATATATGAGGTGTATTTTGAAGGTAAAATTGAAAGGACTTGGCAACAAATTGGATATGGGGAAGATGAGAGAGTGAGGAATTGAGAATGCCACTTAGGTTGCAAACGTGGGTAACCAGAAAGATGGTGGTATCCTCAAGAGTAATAGAGAAATTAGGGAAAGGGAAGGTTAAGGTGAAGGGAAGGACGCAAGATTAATTCTGGACATACTGAGTTTAATATAGGCAATCCTCAATGTTTGCATGTTTAACTTTCACAACTTCAAGGACTGATATTAGCATTGTATCATTAAGTAACTTCATTTTCACTTTTTGTGGGCACATTTGCAACTACACATAGTAGAGAAAAAAATGAGAGGTGGGATGTGCACAAGTTCGTGGAGTGGCTGGTGTCCTACTAGGTGCTTCACTGGTCTTGTTCACCCTACTGTTGCAAATAGCTCCCTGGGCATTTGTTGCCTGTTTTCATTGTCTACCCTTAAAACTTAAGTTTTGTGTTGCAATTATGGCACCAAAGCATAGTTCTAAGCCCTAGTTTGCAAAGTGAGTGATGCAGCCCATATAATGACTCAGAGATGGGAGACAGAATTTATGTGTGAGGAACAGCAAGAAGTCTAGTTTGGCTGCATGAAGAGGAGTATGACTACAAACAGAGGTAGGAGCCAGGTTGTAAAGAGCTTTAAATACCCAACAAAACAGTTTGTATTGATCCTAGGGAAAATAGGAAGTCACCAGAGTTTTTGTGCAGGGAAAGATAAATCACACAAGGAAATCATTCTCTGCATAAATAGCCCACATTCATGCCTTTACTATGCATATCAATCAGCATCAAAGGAGGAGAGTTATATCTAGGTTATAGTGAAAACTTAAGCTATAAAATCCCCCAGAGACTTGCCATTCAATTGGTGCCAATGCTTTCATCTCTACACTGCTAGAGGATAGTGGTGAGAATTGCTCACAGAAAATTATAGGCTAGATGGTGCAGTGAATAGAACACCGACCCTGAAAACAGGAGGACCTGAGCTCAAATTTGTCCTCGGACACTTAACACCTACTAGCTGTGTGACCTTGGGCAAGTCACTTGGGCAATTGCCCTGCCTTCACCCCTCCAAAAAGCAAAAATAAAAAAATCAGAGGCTGACAGTTTTTTAGACAAAAGTGCCACATTCATAAAAAAACAAAAAACCATAGCAAACAGCACCCACAAAGTTGAAATTAAATCTTCCTGCTTCCATTATTCTGTCTTGGGAGAGGTCAAAGCCCTCTATCACAAACAGCTCTCTAATACAGAGTTAGGCATTCCCAAAATCTTGACTGAATTAGCATACAAATGAATCAAACTTCTAGTTCAAGTAGGCGAGGACTTGGCTGCTATACTTTGGTTTGCAAAAAAGTAGGCTAGGATTTTGCTGCTGAATTTTACCTAGCAAACAACAACAAACAAACAAAGCATAAGGAGACAAGGGCATTGATATCTACATTATGAGCCCATTTTTATTTTGGGGAGGGGAGTGGGAACAAGATCTATGATTTTGTTAGTATAGTGAAATTTAAGTTAGGAAGCTCTGTCTACCACTGTAAACTTGTGACTTAAGTCTTGGAAAGTTTCCTGAGGCATGGATAGGTTAAGTAACTTACCTGGAGTCACATAGCCATCAGGTGATAGAGGCAGGACTAGAGTCCAGGCCTTCCTGATGCCTAAGCTAACTCTTTCCTCTCTGACATGAGGCTTATTGCTAGGATAAGACTTAAACTTAACCAATCAATGGGGTCAATCAATAAGCATTTATTAAGTGCCAGGCACTGTGCTAAGCACTGGGGATATGGAAAGAAGCAAAACCCAATTAAATTTAATTCAATAAACATTTATTAAGTGCCTACTATGTGCCTGTCACTGTGCTAAGTGCTGGGGATACAAAAAGAGTCAGAAGACTAACCTTGCCCTCAAGGAGCTTATAGTCTAATGGAGGAGACAACTTGCAAACAAATATGTACAAAGCAAGTTATATACAGGATAAATCAAAACTAATTAAAAGAGGGTAAGCACTGGAATTAAGAGAGTTTAGGGAAAGGCCTCCTGTAGAAGGAAGGTGGAATTTTAGTTGGGACATAAAAAGTATGTATAATGGTTATACCCATACTAAACTCATTATTGACTTTATCCTGCAAATCTATCAGCAGCAAACTCCCTTTCTTTGGTATGATACTTTATCACAAGGACAATATTTACTACAGAATGTGAACAAGAAGGCACTTGCCATTTCATTTCTTCTCTGCCAAAGTATAAATAGAAAATTTGGCCTCAAAGTCAGGAAGATCTGGGTTTAAGGTCCACCCCTAACACATATTGACTCAGTGACCCAGGGAAAATCATTAAACCTCTCTATGCTCTAGACAATTCTCTAAAGCTACAGAGAAAGGAAAAAAAGTTTGCTCTGCCAGGGATTCCTGATATCCATGAAATTACAGGTCTTATCTCTATCCTACTACACATATCTGTCAGTAGCAGAACTCCTCTTCCCTATGGCCCTTCCCTTTCTCCATTTGCTATAATCTTATGGGCCAGGGGATAACCTCACTGATCTATCAAGCAAGACTCCATCCTCAACAGCCAACATCTTACTCATCTCATGTCTCATAGGGCACAGTAGTTAGAAATTCTCTCTGGCTCATGACAGATGATAGTTCTTGAGCTATAACCAACACACGCTGCTTACAAATGCCAGGCAGTGTAATCTAGGTACAGATGAAGTCTCTTCTTCACCAATTACATACAGAAATATACAACTTGCCCGATAGTAATAGTGCATCTATAACATTGCATAATAGTACATTGGATGATGGCTTTTAATACAACAATGAAAGTATATTGCATAGCAAACATATCATGTGCAACACCTAATAACATATGTTGTCAGTAGGTACTAAGTACAAATTATTTGCACCATGATGATTGACACCATTTGTCTACATGAATAAGTCCTTATCTCATTTCTCCCAAAGTGTCATACCTGAGCCTGGTTACTGACCTAACAGGGCTAGCACTTCTACAAAGACTTTCTTTACTTGAGTCTGTCTGCATCTGCTAACAGTCACAATTCTGATCTCATACATGGTTTGGCTTAACTATCATTGGCCTCTGACTCTAACGTATGTACCCTCTATTTACTAGGCAGCCTCACAAATGAAACAGGAGACCACTAGTCAGCAGTCTCACACCAGCTGGCCTCCAGTCCCAAACCTGGATTTGTGGATATCTCAGGCTAACAATCCCTGTTGTTGGGCTTTATGGGTACCCTCTATTCCTTGGAAGTGATTCTTTTTCTTTTCTTTCCCCTCTATCTATGTGGAGATCTAAGACCTTTGATATAGAAAAACCATCTAATTTAGGGTTAGACTTCCCAAAGACCCAGGGTACCCCCAGCACACAAATAAAATGGAGCCAGAACAGAAGGTAAATTTGATGAGGCAAGGACATTGTTCTCCACTCACTTAGTCCACATTCCTCCCTTTATTATGCATTTGTTAGTAACAAAGACAGTTGCTTTTTCTGTATTTTGGCTAGGGAAATAGTTTTCTCTCTAAGTATTTAAAGGATTTGAAACAGAGCCGCCAGAGTTTCATCTTTCCCTTTGTCTAATGCTTTCAGAATTATAGAAGTCATCTTATCTGCTCCTGGAGTTCCGTCAGTCCTTGTTGTCTATCTGGTCTGATCTTAGGTTTTTTTCCTTCCTCTACTTTTGTTTCATAGGAGAAAGAGGTCTGTCCCTGACATGTCACCCATTCTCTTCTCTAAATGCTGAAGCAAAAAGAGCCAGTCTCTTTTGTCAATCTCTCCTTTTGTCAGCAAATCACCCTTGAAATCTCCATGCCCCTTTCTGATTTGCTGATCTCTTGTGACTTATGTAATGTGCTTGAAAACATTTATTTTCTGATTCTATTTTCTGATTCTTCTTTCTCTTTAGTTCTTGGTCTCAGCATTTTTGTGTCTCCAGATTTCGGTACGCAATGTCTCCTATTTCTAAAGTTGTGTGTCTTTCCCATGTTTTCACCTCTGCCACTGGCTACTTTGAGGTTTCTGTTTTCATTTACTTTGTCATTCCCATTTATTGCTAGAACAAACACATAGCACCACAGGGCATAAACAATCTATCTTTGGATTTTTTTTCATTTTCCTTTTGTGTCTTTGGATTTTATTTCTTTTTTCCCATTTAAATTCTCTAGCACTAGCTGTTTCTAAAATTTGCTGTTGTTCTATTTCTCTACTTCAGCCTAAGTTCTAAGTAGAAATATAACTAACATTTAGACACAGTCTCTTCAGTATTTCTTCCGGTCTGCTTACCATGTTCTTCAGGAAGTCAAGGACTGCTTTTTGCTTTGTCCTTGTATTTATACATGATGCAAAAAGTAAGAAAGCAGATATGTTCCTTAAACACCATGTGGAATCTGAATTTTGATAAGTTGAACCATATTTTAAGTGTGGTAAGGAATGCTCACTATTTAAAGTAACTCCATAGTGAAGCCTTTGTAGCGTGAATAATTAGACTCCAATTTATGGGTTGGGCAACTTCCAATCTGCAAAGTTTGGATTTTTCTCAACCAAAGGAGTACCTTAGTCATATCATCGACTTATTTTAACCAGTTCTAATCTTTACTTCAAGTAAGCAAATTGCATGTTCTTAAAGTTGATTCCTTTTGCCTGTATTGCTTCACACATTTTGATTTCTATATTTTCAAAATGATATACCTGAGTAATCTACATAACATACATCTGCTTTCATTAGTCAGTCATGATTCAGTTGGTGCAACTGGAATTCATCTATTGTCTTCTATCATATAGTTTAAATTTACTGTATACTAAAAAAGTTCTTTCATTATCTCCAGGAATTTCTTACTTACAAATACCATGTTCATTTTTTCCCTAGCTTATAATAGGAAATAATTCAGCCTATTTATAGGAAATAGACCCACATTTAATGGAATATGTTTTAAAATTAGCTAAATTGTTTATTCCTATGTTCCATACAAAATTATCTTTTATTGATTTGGGGATTTGTTGTCGTTGTTTGGTCACATCTAACTCTTTTTGGCTCCTTTTGGAGTTTTCTTGGCAAAGATACTAGAATGGTTTGCCATTTCCTTCTTCAACTCATTTTAGAGATGAGAAAATTGAGATAGAGTCAAATGACTTGCCCAGGGGTCATGTAGCTAGTAAGTGTCTGAGGTCAAATTTGAACTCAGGTCTTCCTGATTCCAGGCCCAGGGTTCTATCCATTGTGCCACTCAGCTGGGGTTTACTTTTCTCTTAATCATGTAGGAAGGACTAGCATAAAAGCATCTTTTGCCAAAAGCTTCATCATGTCTTTAATGCTGGTGGTAAAGAATAGGTTGTTGGCTAAGGCTAAGCAATTTAGTTAAACAAATAATAAATGTATAATAACTAGAACTTATATTGCACTTTGTGATTTGCAAAGTACTTTGTACGGTATGTGCTTTTATTATTCCTGTTTTATAGGAGAGGAAGCTGAGACTAAGAAAGGTTAAATGACTTACTCAGGGCTATTAGGTATCTATCAGGCACTGTGCTAGACTCTGGCAATAAAATGAAAATCAAGAGGTTCCTAATGTGGAAGAATTTTCTATTCTTTTATTCCATAAATTATATCAAGCTTCTGCGGTATTCAGTTTTATGGTTCTGGGAAGATTTCTTTTGCTCTTTTGTGTATGTAAATCTGGAGCAGCTAAGTTGCACAGTGGATAGAGCAAGGGGTCTGGAGTCAGGAAAACCCGAGTTCAAATCCAGCCCCAGCTATATGCTAGTTGTGTGACCTTGGGCAATTAACTTTACCCTGTTTGCCTCAGTTTCCTCATCTGTCAATCAAACTGGAAAAGGAAATAACAAACCATTCCAGGATCTCTGCCAAGCAAATCTCAAATAGGATCCAGAAGAGTCTGACATGATTGAACAGCAACAAATAAGAAAATCCACATATTAATGGATTTCCTCTACCTTCCAATGACTGTGCTTTAATATATATACATATGTACATATACATATACATATACATACACATACACATGCACACACATCTAGTGTGACTTAGCTGGGGTTTACTTTTTTCTTAATCATATAGGAAGGAGTACCATAAAAGCATCTTTTGCCAAAAGGTATATCATGTCTTTCATCAATGGTGGTGGCAGGGAATAGGCTGCTGGTTAAGATTAAGCAATTTAATTCAACGAATATAGATATATTTATAATTATACATATCAAATAACATAATGTTATATGATATATTAATATAGAACCAATATATTACTATATAACATTAATATAAGGTTTATATTATATAATTTATGGATTATAATTAATGTATAATAATTTCCAAATTTTCTTACATGTTTCTTCAGGGCAGCTGGTAGTTACAGTGTTTACCTCAGTTTCCTCATATGTAAAATGAGCTGAAGAAGGAAGTGACAAATCACTCCAGTATCTTTGCCAAGAAAACCTCCACCGGGGTCACCAAGGGTTGGACATGACTGAACAATAATAATATCCTCGCTTCTGGATAAAAGGGTTCCTCTGCTTTGGTTAAACCAGTCTGCTCACTGTACCACAGATACATCTAATGAATTCCTTCTTACCTCTGTGTTTGTTCACTGTTAATGTTCTTCTGAAATGCCCCACCTCTGCCTCCTCTCTTCATTTATCTAAATCAAAGAAAAGTGCAAATCTTACCTTCTCCCTAACCCATTTCTGGGAATCCTGCCCTCACTGCCCACCCCTGACTTCTTAGAATCCACAACACTTGCTTTCTGCACTATTTATTATCTGCCTGGCTGTGATGCAGTGGAAAGAGTATGTACCCTTGGGAGTAGCTTGGGAGGTAGAGGGCTTGCTTCTGGTGCTCTCTGCGTATGGGAGAGATCTTCCTGGGTTTCAGTTTCCTTATCTATAAAATCCCTTCTAGTTCTATGCCTTGGTTTTTAAAAACAATCTTTCTAATGTTCTGTCTTCCCAACTAGGTTGTTAGTCCCCCAGTGCAGAGAATCTAACCTACACCTCGATATATCCTCAACAAACTCAATGCTCCACAAATAGAAGTTGTACAGTAAATGCTTATATTATTTCTACCTCTACTCATAATATTTCAATCTCTGTTATTATAGTTGATTATGCAAAGTGTTCACTTTTCAGTTAAGGATGTTCTCTTACTCAGCTACTTAAGGGTCCCCCAGTTTTATCTAACCAACACTGATAACATCCATTTTAAGCCCCAAATTGGCATGCCAGAAACACATTCCTTTAGAACCCAGTCCAGCAAATGTGAAAAATTTTTGTTTATATGTAACTGAGGGGAAAAAATAATTTTTAAAATTTATTTGATATATTTTATTTTTCCCCAATTACATGTAAAAACAATTTTTATTAAAATAAAGATTAAACTAAAATAAAGTCCTAACGTGAAAGGTCTCCTCTGTTTACAAAATATGTGAGATATTTCTTGATTATAAAAGTTATTTTAAGTAGAAATTTTTTAAAAGAATCTAACCCTACAAATGTTAAAAAATTTTGTTTACATGCAATTGAGAAAAAACAAAATAATTAAATGAAAATCATTCTAAAGTGGAAAGTCTATTCTTGTCACAAAACCTGTGAGATCTTCCTTGATTATAAATGTTATTTTAAATAGAAAAAAAAATTTAGAAAGAACCCATCCCTACAGGGGCGAGGGGTTACTCACCGGACCACACTCCAGTCCACTGTCCTGGTCTCAATAGTGAAATGGGGAAGTCCTCTGGTTTTCCCAGCCAAGGGGAAGAATAGCCGTGGTTGTGGGTGAAGAAAAAGGGATATATAGGAGAGGTGTTGCAAAGGGAGCTGATTGTATATGTGCAGTAAATGAGAATACAGAGAGACTGGGGTTGCAAACCTGGGCAACTGGTTTGCCTTTAACAGTAATGGGGACAGGTGACAGAAGAGAGGAAAGTTTGCGGAAGTATGGAGAAAAGAGATGGCTTGTCTTGTATGAACACAATGCTTCTAGCACTTAGCGCAGTTTTGGGCACATAGTCACTTAATAAGAATAAATGTTTATCGATTGAAAGCTGATTTGGCTGGACTGAAAAATGCTTAAAGGGAAGTAAAGTATAATAAGCCCAGAAAATTAGGTTTGAGTTAGTTTGGGAAGGGTTTTAATGGCCAAACAAAAGTTTATTTGGTCCTTAGAGGACATAGGGAGCCACTACAGCTCTTTGGACAGGGAAATGATATGAACAGGTCACGCTGGTAGCTGCCCAGAGGATGCACTGGAGAGTAGTGACTTGAGGCAAGGAGACCAATTAGGAGTCTATTTTACTAGTTGAGGCAAGAAGTGATGAAGAGTTAAATGAGGGTGGTGGCTGTGTAAGTAGAGGGAAATAGTTATCTATACTTGTTGCTTCCATGTCTCTTACTCATTCCTCAGACCTTTCCTTTATTTTTAATTTCTTACAATATGTTTTTATTCATGTCTTTTGTTTATTTACATCACCATCATTTCCCCCCTCCTTCTCCCAGAGAGTCATCCTAAGTAATAAATAGTAATTTTTAAAAAGGAAAAAAATAAGTATAACTCATCAATATATCAAAAAAAAAGTCTGAAAATACATGCATTTACAACCCTTGTGGACCTTCTACCTCTACAAAGTGTGATGTTGGAGATATCTTCTCGTTTCTCATCTTTTAAGTCATGCTTATTCTTTATAATTAAGCAACATTCACTTATAGTTTTTTTGGGGGGCGGATTGTCTTTTCCATTCAGATTGTTATACTCATTGTGTATATTGTTTTCTTGGCTTCTACACAAACAAAATTAATATACCTACGCTAAGAATGGAAATAGTCACATGGGAAAAAAATCTTTGTGTCAAATTTTCTAATAAGGGTTTGATAACCAAAAATTTTTTAGATATATGTGCACATATGCATACATATATGCATGCACACAGACACTGGCATACCCACACACATGCACATGCTTGCACACAGACAGAAGGGATCAAAGGATATAAATATAAATAGTTATCAAGAAAGAATGTTCCAAATCAACAGTATGAAAAATGTAAATCAAAATAAGCCTGGTGTTTCATCTCATACCCTGCAAACTGGCAAACATGACAAAAATGAGAATTATGAATACTGTCGGGGTTCAGGGAAGATAGGCACACTAGTACATTGTTGGTGGAGCTGTGAATTGGTACAACCATTTTGGAAAGTGATGTGAAATTATGTAAATTAAATGACAAAAATATATACACACTTTGATCAGGCTTATACCCCACAGAGGCTATTGATTTGAAGAAAGTCTCCATTTATGCCAAAAATATCTATAGCATCACTTTTTGTGATAGCAAATTGGACACACTTGATTCAGGAATAAGTACTGTGCTGTAAGAAATGATGAATGTGATGAATACAGAGCAACATAAAAAGTTCTACAGGAAGAGATGCAGATTAAGTAAGTAAAGCCAAGAAAAAAGTATACACAATTACTTCTCCACTCTTCAATCTTGCTTCTGACCTTGACGCTCAGCTGAAATGTCCCTATCCTAAATTACCAATGACCTCTCAATTTCCAAATCTTATGGGTTTCTTTTTTCCAGTCCTCATCATTCAGGACCTTGACTGTATTTCACACTGTTGACCACCCTTTCTCTGGGTACCCTCTCTTTTCTCTCAGTTTTCATGACATTGGTCTCATAGTAGTCCTCCTACCTGCAGGGACACTCCTCAGTCTCCTTTGCTTGCTCATCATTCCTATCATAAACCTAATTGTGGGTGTTCTCCAAGGTTCTCTTCTGTGTTCTGGACCCTCTCTTTTGACATTCCCTCTCTTGATGACCTCATCAGCTCCCATGGGGTTAATTATTACATAGATGCAGATGATTCACAGTTTACACACACACGCGCGCGCGCACACACACACACACACACACACACACACACACACACAATCTCTCCCCTGAGCTTTGGAATCATATTCACTAGTTGCCTATTTTCAAACTAGATGTCCCAGACACATCTTAAACTCAACCTGTCTAAAGCAGAATTTTCCATCCAAACTCATCCCCTTTTCAAACTTCCCTCTTTCTTTTGCGAGCACCACCATTCTTAGTATCTTAGGTCTTTAATCTCAGTTTTATTCTCAACTCTTCACTTTCCCTTAGCGTACATATTTAATCAATTGTGAATCTTACTGTTTCTACTTCCACAACATCTTTTGTACCTTTTTTCTTCTCTGCTCACACAGCAACTGTCTTAGTTTAGATCCTTATTACCTTATTATCACCCTGCCTCAAGTCTCTCTCTGCTCTAGTGAACCCTCCACGCAGTGGCCAAAATGATTTTTCTTGATATTGCCATGTTACTCCCACCCATATATGTATGTATGCATACAGGCACACATGTATTCACATGTTTATATGTATATAAGTACATGTGTATCTATACATATACACATGTGTTTCTATATTTGTTCATGTATACACACAGACACACATACCCAAAATACATGGAAGTACATGTGTATGTGTACACACTCACATATATGAAGTGCATATGTGTGCATGCACTCACATATATGTTTGTATATATACACATTATACACATATAGGTTACAGATGTAGAATATATGCATATGCATATACATATATTATTTCTATAAATATATAAATACATGCATATGTCTCATTTGTAAGGTATATGTACATGTATTTATGCATATGTATATTCATACATACATTTTAGGTATATTTATGTTTGTGTGTATATATGGATAGGAGAGGCATTGTCATATTTGTGCTTAAGAAAAATCACATACACTTGGAGCAAGGAGAAACTTCAGGCAAGGGAGTCAATAGTTATACATATGTAACACCCCTTTGGGCTCACTCTCCTAATTCCTACTCCCACAGGTAGTTTGTGTCCCTAGGGCTGATACTGTTGCCCTCAGTATTACCCATAGAACTTTTAGGGTTTTATGGCTAACCAAGGGATTGTGGGTTCTAATATTAGTGATTATGAGTACCATATCCTTTGTGCTCCCTACAATATCAATGAACATCAATGAATTAATATCAATTAGTTTTCATAAAGTTATCTTTATTGAGGAAGTGTAGCTAACACAAAGTTACAAGTTACAAACACCCCCATATTTGGGATAAACTTTCCTCTCTGCATACTCAGTCCCTGAGGAGACTGGGCTCCAATTTGAAGCACAAAGGTACTGAGGTACCAATGAATGGAACAGGATGGCTGAGGGGCACTGCCCAGCTCTGGGAAGCTTTTTCTCCCTTCTTGGAATCCTCAACCAAATTTACTTCTGGCTTGATTTCTTCTATGAAAGCCAGAGTCTTAGCTGTGGGTTACCCCACTGCTGGGCTGAGTCAAGCAGGCCATTCAGTTGCTGCATAGGATCCTCCCCAGATCTGGCTACTATGGTCATCAGCAGAGTAGGCTCCTGACTCTGAACCTCTGATTTGCTGGACATCTGATGATTCTTCCAACCTTTTGAAGCTCGTGAGGTTGTCACTTAATCAATTATGTTCTTGAATACTCAGTCACTTGCAATTAGAAAAGAACAAACCCAAGAGAAAAAATAAACAGAGACTGTATCCATTCATGGACACTGATCTCCCTTCCCCTTCCAGGGCTCACGGCAGTTTCCTTCACTCGAAATCTTCCAGAGACAAGAGGGATCCTCTACTCACACCTGTTGCTTGCACACTCAGTTCCAGCTCAGCAGCCAGTTTTCATTTGCTTTCCATCACCAGATATTCATGGCTCCTCAGTTACTCATGGCCAGAAAATGGTTCCCTAACATTCTGTGTGTTAGATTGTCAGTAGGCAGAGAATACTGTGAATACTCTGAATAACCCACCAGGCAGGCAAATTGGAACATGCTCAAAGGATCAGGCCCTCAGAAGTCAGTCCCCCTTTATATTACAGGCATATGTCTATAAATACACATATATGTACATATACATGCAGATGTATATATGTGCATGTTTCTATACACACACACACATAAGCTACTTGAGAGAGAATAGGGATTGTTTCCTTCGTTGTATCTGTATGTCAAGTGCCTAACATAGTTCCTGGTATACAGTAAGGGTTTAATAAAAATTGGTAGATTGAAGCATGCAAGACTTGGAATCACTAAGATTTAGAAACAGATCAGATTGAGGCGTTAACATTTACATGCTGTTTTAAGGTTTTGAAAGCACCTTACATGCATTACCTTTGTTTGATGCTCGTGACAACCCTGAGAAGCAGATGCTATTATTATCCCCTTTCACAGACAGGGAAACTCAAGCTACAAAGGTGACTTCCCCAGGGTCACAGAGCTAATAGATGCCTGAGAGAGGATTTGAACTCAAGTCTTGCTGACTCTAAGATAAGAAGTGAATCCACTAAGTCACAAGGCCTTCATTGGGAAGATTATGTCTAGTAATTGCCTCCCTCTTCTCCTATTTTCATGTATAGGTTTTCCATAAATTTGATATTCATCTTTCTTCCCTTTTTCTTTTGCTTAAAAATCCCTCCACACTAGTAAATGGCATTTATGTAGGGTTTTAAGTTTTGCAAAGCATTTCATATATGCACTGTAAGGGACAGGTAAGTGGTGCAGTGGATAGAGTGCTAGGCTTAGAAAACATGAGTCTAAATCTGGCCTGACACTTACTAGCTGTGTGACCCTGGGTAAGTCATTTAACCTCTGTTTGCCTCAGTTTCCCCATCTGTAAAATGAGGGTAATTTACTCCTACCTCCCAGGGTTGCTGCAGGGATCAGATGAGAACATTATTTCAAAGCACTTAGCAGAGTGTCTGGCACATAGTAAGCACTATATACATGGCAGATATTATTATGTAATCTCATATGATCCTTATAACAACCCTGTGAAGTAGATGCTGCTATTACCCTCATTTCACAGATGGGGAAACTCAGGCTAAAAAAGTGACTTACCCAGGGACATACAACTAGTAAGTGCTTAAGGCAGGATTTGAACTCCAGTCTTCCTAACTCAAAACCCAACATTTCTATTTTCAGTATGCCACCTATATGATAATTGGTCATTTTTTTTGTCCATTCTTTTGGAGATAAATTTTTTTGATTTAGGTTTTGATTAGAGATTTTAAAAAATGTATAAATTTTCAGGAGAAGAAATGTTAAAATTCTTTGTCAAAAATGTCTTATTTTGGGGCAGCTAGATAGCACAGTGAATGGAGCACTGGTCCTGGAGTCAGAAGGACCTGAGTTCAAATGTGACTCAGACACTTGACACACTTACTAGCTGTGTGACCTTGGACAAGTCACTTAACCCCAATTGCCCTGCCTTCCCTCCTCCAAAAAAAAAAAGCAAAAAAAATGTCTTATTTTCCTTCACACCTACTAAACAACAAATTTCCTTCTTACCTACCTTTCCTACCTAACAAACAACAGATTCATTAAGGTTTACAGATAGAGGGCAAAGAAACCAAAACAGTATCATGCCTAGTGAGTGTAGTCAGTTAAGAAAAATTTGTCCTGGTAATATATTTGCCATTTGTTAGTTGAGAATTACATTCAATCCAGTTGGGAAACATTGTAAGTAGAAGAGGCAAGAAGCTCTTCTCTTCGTGAGACATGGATGCTGAAATGAAATCTCATCACACACTCAGTCACTGTGTTTCCTAATTACTTTTTGTTCTAAGTTCAATCCTTTGGTGGCAGTGATGGGATTGATAGATGCTTAAAAAAAAGGTGATCACAAGATTTCAAAAGCAAAGAAAATTGAGAGAAAATGTTCTCTTCAGTAATAAGCCTCTGGGTAGCTTTAGTGGATTTTAATTTACTTAAGAAAAATGTCTCAGACAAAATATAGCTTTAGAGACAACAGACGATAGCTGTTGAAAAATGGTCAGAGTCTATCAAAACTTGATTCTTGGGAGCCGATTTGAGAATTTTGTAGAACAGTGAAGAAATCAATTTTTAAAATGTTTAGAATATTTTATTGCAGAGACAATGAAGTTATGGAATATTACCTTTAAAGAGAATTTGCCTTGAAAAACATTACTTTTCATCTTATATATTGATTAAATCAGCTCACAACATGATGATAATTTACTGTACTCAAAGCTGCCACCTTGCCATTTTTTTCCTGCAATTTTGGCACTAAAAAAGTTGGTTTTCGTTTTCGTTTTGGCTTCTCTACTTTAGGTCCACTACCCCTAGAGGGGCAGTAGTGTGTGACAGTCAGAAGATCCAAGATTCAAGGTGTTTACAGTCTCTAAAATTCAAAATGATATCTCTCCCTTCATTTGCTCATTCATCCAACAAATATTTGTTGAAGACAGGTATTCTGCAAAGCACCGTGACAGGTACTGTGGCACATACAGAGGAAAATAAGACATAATCCTTGCCCTCCAGAAGTTTCCAACCACACGAATAAATATATTAAGTGAGATGGATAACCATGCAAACAACTAAAATAATAATAAGAACCATAAGAGACACACAAAGTTTTGGGTACCCAGTGGGTTTCCAAATAAGGCCAAAGACAGAGACATCAAACTCCCTAAGCCCTACTTACCACTGATGAGATCATGAAAAGATTTATGTTTTTAATCTTTATCAGTAGACACAAGGTTTGAAGAATGATAAAGAAAGAGGTTAAAGGGTAGACAAGGAATTTGGCTGCAAAAAGGAAATATGTTCAGAATTCTAGTCCAGGACAATTCCCATAAATCTGGGGAGTTGGTAGAGAAGTAGAGGCATTATATTAATTTCTCTTTACCATCATCATCATTACTTCTGGGTGATAGGGCCATGTCCCATTTCTCTCTCAACTAATATTGTTAACTATTCCAGTTGTTTTTGTATCAAAAATTGCTTATTAAAAAGTTACTCTCAGGAAAATTTTATATGATGACCAGAGCACATAATTTTTAAATCATCCCAGTTTGAAGGAAGTAAAATTCCCAAGATCTAGGGATGTATATTTCTTCTTCTTTTTTTTTTTTTAAGAACTTCTCCTTTTTTTTTTTTCTTGGATGGGGAAAAGCAAGGCAATTGCGGTTAACTGACGTGCCCGAAGTCACACAGCTAGTAAGTGTGTCTGAGGCCAGATTTGAACTGAGGTCCTCCTGATGCCAGGGTCAGTGCTCTATTCACTGTACCACCTACCTGGAATGTATATTTCTTTGCCTTACTAATTGCTAAATCTTTCTTCAATAGATCATTTAACAGGGATAAATGTAAAGTCTTAACACTTAGGTTTAAGAAATCAACTTTGCAAGTATGGGATGAAGGGAACATGGCCAGACAGCAGCTCACCTGAAGAAAGTTTTACAATTTTCATGTCATTCAAGCTCAGCATAAGTCAAGATTAAAATGTAACCTCTGGCCTGATCCAGGGGTCTGACCCATAAACACTTCTTAAACACCTACCGTGTGCTAGGCATGGTGCTAAGTGCCAGGAATCCAAAGAAAGGCAAAAAGAGTTCCTGTGGTCAAAAAGCTCATAGTCTAACAGAACCTCTTTGACTATCATCCCTGCCTGCAGTGTTCCAGGAAAACTTCTAAATATATTCAAATATATTTATATAAATATATATAAATATATAATATATAATACAAATATGTATAAATATATATTCAAATATATATATGTATATCTAAATATATCTAGATTTCCCAAAATATGGATAGTAATGTTCCCAATACCAGCACAGGTACTAAATATACATCCTTAAGGCTGCATGAGAGAGCCTTTATTTCACCACCACAGCAAATGTCTATGAATCCAAAGACTTTAAGGAATCCCTAAAAAGATACAGAAACACATGACAATCAAATTGTTAGGCCTCCCACAAAAAGTAATCTACTTTGGGGGTCCTGCTGAACAAATAATCCCTTTACCATTAGACCTACACAGTCTGAGTTAGCTCATTTCAGCAGTGGTAAAGATGACAAGGTTCGTATATTCTGGTCTCCAATGACAAAGCTCCAATTTCCCAGTTATAGGAACCATGTTGACAATACTCTTTTTTATCCAAAAAAAAACATACGCTCAAGAGAAATCTTTTTCTCCCTAGGAGACTGATGCCTGAACTCTCAAGCTTAGAAATTCTCATATTTGGGAAATTAAAAATTTGAGATCATTCAAAAGATATTAGAAAAGTTCACTTTTGGGGGAGCTAGGTGGAACAATGAATAGAGCCCTGGTCCTGGAGTCAGGAAGACCTGAGTTCAAATCCAGCCTCAGACACTTACCACTTACTAGCCGTGGGATCTTGGGCAAGTCACTTAACCCCAATTGCCCTACCTTCCCCCCTCCAAAAAAAAAAAAGAAAGAAAGAAAAGTTCGCTTTCAGTCTCTTTTCTCTCAGGATGTATGCAAGCACATGTCTACCTCTTCATATACTTTTGCAGGAACTCTGACTAATCCCCTGGCTGCTACCATATCTTGGGCAAGCAAAGTCTGTTCTTAGGAACTCTAGCCTCTCACATGTGCTTGGAAAAGAAAATCTATAGGCAGAAGAGAGTCTAGGTACTCTTCTATTAGGTTACATGGACAAGCACATGCAACTCACTTGTAGGTCATTATTATACTCCTTAGGTGGAGAAGAAAGGGTAAATATCCTTTTCTTCTATGCAATTGCTTCATTCTGGAAGAAGATACAAGGAAAAGGTGAAGAGGAAATCCGGAAAAGAGTGAGAGCCTATGCCAGATTGCTTAGAATAGACCAAGAAGGGGTGGTTCCTTGGAAAAGAGTCTCTCCCTTGATTCAAGAGATTCAGGAGACAGCTTCCACTCCCTCCCAGCCTTCCATCCGTCTTCACCGCTGTTAGAGCGATTACTCTGCTCCCACTGTCAGCCAGGTGTGTTTCCACCTTCCCCAGGGTTCTCCATAGATACTTAAATGGTTGGGGAGGTGGGGAGCCAGGGGGGCAGGGGAGGGGAAGGTGTCTCCTTTCTACCATTGACTCAAGCCCCACTGATTATGCTCTCCCCAAATTTAGGGGTTCAAACACCCCCAGCTCCATTTTACCACTTAACAATCAAATTTGTTTTTTTTTTTACAAAGGAATCTTTGCTTTAAAGGTGTAACAAGAGTAAAATATAAACAATTTATATTGAGGGTAAATTGTTTACCCCCAATACTTCAGGGTGAAATCCCCCCCAGCTCGCCTCATTCTTTGAGGAACTGATAGGGATGACATTCACAATTGATCTCAGTTCCTGTATAGCATTATTCTTGCCAAGTTGCAAGTCCAAAGTTCCCCTTGGGCTTACATTCTAGGACTCTGGCTTCTCAGGGTCTCCCTATAGGGTTGGTTGCAACATCTAGCCTGGAATACTGGGTTCCAAGGTCCCCATGGCTCAATCTTCCACATCTGGAGATTCCATATCCTGCTCCTGGAACTGAAAATGACAAATGAAACAAGGCCAAAACCCCAAGTCCATTTCTCTGTTAAATTTTATTTAGTATTTTATTTTTCCCCAACTACATGTAAAAAACAACTTTTAACATTCATTTTTAAAACTTTGAGTTCCAAATTCTTTCCCTTATTCCCTCCCCAGGTCCCTCATTGAGAAGGCAAGCAATTTGATACAGGTTATACGTGTATAGTCATATTTAAGAAAACACAGACCAAAAACAAAAACAAAAAAACCAAACCTCAAGAAAGGTAAAGAAGGCTTAAAAAGTATGTTTTGGTTTGTATTCAGACACCATCAGTTCTTTCTCTGGGGATAGTTAGCATTTTTCATCATAAGTCCTTCAGAGCCAGATCATTGTATTGCTGAGAATAGCCCAGTGATTCACATCTGGTTATCTTAAATGTACACAGTACATTTCACTTTGCATTAGCCCATGTAAGTCTTTCCAGGTTTTTCTGAGAGCATCCTGCTCATTCCCAAGCCCATTTCTCGGGATCACTTGGCCTGGGGAAAAAGAAAGGTGGCCCTCAGGTCTTTGTGCCTTACTATATGGAGTCCATGCACCATCTGCTATAAGTGAATGAGCCCTGCAAGCCACTGAAGGGAGAGAGGGAGACAAAGACAGAGAGAGGAAAATGGAGATGGGAAGAGGGAGAGGGAGGGAAGGAGGGAGAAAAGCAGAGAGAGAGAGAGAGAGAGAGAGAGAGAGAGAAAGAGAGAGATATGGTGTCTTATCTAGGTAGATTAAAGGCCACAGTTCTAAGTATGTGGCTGAAGGAAAGAGGCTATTCCATGATAGTATACCAGCACAAGAATGAACCAGTGTTCCTGTCTCACAGGAGCAGGTCCCAAGAATCTCTCACATGAATGTCTCCATTTAGGTGATCTGGATATGCTCCAAACTCCAAATTATACTGGGGATCAGAGGAGGAGGTCTCAACAGGACACTTGTATGCATGCTTTTCCTCCATGGTGAGATGCTCCTTAGATGCCTACGTCTTGCAATTTTGCCAGGTATATTGGAGAAACTCATCAAGATGACCAGGATTTCCCTTGATTCCTTCTTTCAATATGGCCCCCAAGAAAGCTAAGGCATTCTTAGATTACATTATAAGTGACACAGCTCCAGGAACACAGAGGTGATTCTTTGCCTTGGTTAAACAAACTGCTTCTGGAATACTTTGTTCAGTTTTGGATACCATATTTAAATAACATCAAAAAGCTGTAGTGAATGCAAAATAGAGTATCTAGGATGGTAAAGGGTCAAGGTGAGATCATGCCATAGTAGTTGAGTCATTTTTCAGTCTTGTCTGACTAAGTATTGGAGTGGTTCACTATTTAGCACTCAACTAATTTTACAGATGAGGAACTGAGGCGAACAGGGTAAGATGACTTGCCAAGGTACTTGAACTCTGGGAGATGAAGAGAGCAATCATCCCCCTCTCACATTTGTCCTCCATTATTGCAGCCTCCTCTGTCTACTTCCAAAACTCTGGGTCTAATTTCTTTTATCTCACAGTTTAGATAAAGAATTTCAAGTGTTACTTCTCACAATAGAACACCATATTGGATAGAAAGGTAAACACGAAATAACTTGTTTTATCACAGTGTTGTACTTTGAAGAAAAAACAACAACAACAAAACTTTATGTACAAAAACCCAAACAAGTATCTGTCATTGTTCCTGGAAAGACTCTATCAGTAGTTCTCCCAGGGCTCCACTCACCCTCCTTGACCACCACTCTTCTCTGTGTGTTGTCTTCTCTTATTAGAGTATATGCTCCTTGAGGGCAGGGATAATTTTCTAGATTTGTATCCCCAGCACTTACAGTTCTGCTTGGCACATAGTGAAAGCTTAATAAATGCTTTTTCATTCATCTATTCATTCCTTTTCAAAACAAAAGAGTTATTTGATTAACACAATGGTTCACCTTAGGTTGTCTTTAAATAATAAACTCTTGTACTGTGTTCAAAACATAATTCAATTTACAAAAATTCTATTTCTCTATAACTCTTTTTTCCAGGAAGATGTCTATTACATCAAGCTAGGTATTTCTGATATCAGTTTTCCTATACAGTTAATTCACCCAGAATTCTCTCTGAGCATAAACAGGAATCAAATAAAGTCTCAAAATAACTCACATAAAATTCAGCTGTGTGGTAGAAGCAAAGGGGGAAACTGACTTATTTTCACTGTTACAGGATTAGTTTTTGATCTTGAGAATGTACATGGTGGAGAAATAATGGGATAAATAGGCTATAGAAATAAAACCATGTCCAGGCATGCTTCCCTCATAGTCCACAATCAATGAGAAAGTGGCCATCTAAGGTAAAAAAAAAAAAATGCTTCCTAATAGTCCTCCAAATTCCCAAGCCTTCAAAATAGGAATTGCAGAGACTAAAAATAGAGATGTGCGACATTGTAGGTAATGAATACAGCCTGTCTTATCTCTTCTCTAGGAGAAATAATTCAATTCTCTTAGCAATTCCTCACAAGATTTATCTGCCAGCTTTTTAATCATTCTTGCCATTCTCCACTAGACTCACTCCAAGTTCTCCCTTGTCCCTCCAAGTTGTGGGGTCCAGAGCCAGACCCTATGTTTAACGAGTGCTCAACTACTGCTGAATATAACTGGAAGAGTGAACTCCCTCTTCCTGTTAGGAGTTTGTTTGGACTGAAGTAGATTTTTGACTAAGGTAACTCAGAGAAAAATTTCTCACAGAATTATCTACAATGAGAATCTGGCACTATATGATTTCTTTCTTGTGCAGACATGCATACGTGAAGCAAAGAAGAGTGAAATGACTTGAGCTGCCACAGAATAACTCCCATTACTATGTGACCAGATTTTCTGACTCTTACTATTTTTTCCTTACGCTGCAATACTTTCAAAATATGTGTCTTTATTCCGTTGATAACTGCATATGTATTTATTTTAAAATTAGTGCAATCACAGAAAGTCTCAGGCAACTAAAATGAACCACAACTTTACTATAATGAAACAAGCCCAAAATCGATTTGAAAGAATTATAGGGTCATTGAATGAAGGCAGGCAAGGCCACACAGGAAACATCTTGTGATTAGTTGAAAGAATGAGCTATACCTATGTATAAAAATAAGAAGTTAGTCAAGTGGTAAACCACTCAAGTCCCCAAGGACTCCAAGTT
>CM053580.1:433412511-433470533 GCA_028627135.1 Pseudochirops cupreus | reverse complement strand
CCCAAAGGGCTATAAATAATTGCAGACCCTTTAACCCAGTAATACCACTTCTGGGGTTGTATCCCAAAGATATCATAGAAGTGGGAGGAAGACCCATATGTACAAAAATATTTATTGCAACTATCTTTGTAGTTGCAAAAAACTGAAAATTAAGGGGATGCCCATCAATTGGGGAACGGCTAAACATGTTGTGGTATATGAATGTAATGGAATACTATTGCGCTATAAGAAATGGGGAGGCTTATATCTGGAGAGGCTTACACAAACTGATGCTAAGTGAGAAGAGCAGAACCAGGAGAAATTTGTGCACAATCACAGACACATCGTATGTGTGATGACCAACCTTGATGAACTGGACTCTTCTCAGCAACGCACAGCTATAAGACAACTCTACAAGTCTCAGGATGGAAGGAGATATCTACATTCAGAGAAAGATCTAGAAAGAACAGAGTTTAAATGGAGACTGAAGCATCTACACGCTATCATTCTTTTCCATGTCTGGTTTTCTTTCTTCTTTCCCATTGTTTACACCATTGGTTACAACCCTTCTATACAACCAGACTAATATGAAAGTATTTGCAGATCCTACACTTGATTGCATGCTGCCATGGGGGGCGGAGGGAAGAAGGAGGGGAGAAAATTTGAAACTCAAGAGATTGTGGAACTGAATCTTGTAAACCAAAAGTAAATAAATGAATCAATTAAAAAAAGGAATTGAATTTCTAGCTCTCATATTCTGTGATTCTAAAACTTTTAAAAAGTATATTGCACTTGGATACCAACAGAATATCTTCTAGAATTTCTCTGGTTTATTTTTGGTTGGATAATCCCCAATCCCTGTATAATCTAACCCCATGAACCAACACTGCTGCTTTCTGAGGGAAGAGCTGAATTTCCCTTCAAGTCCGTTGCAAAACGGTTGACTGTTGCTGACCTTTAGTACTCTTTCTCAATCATTCATTTTGATCCTATAATGGCATTCCTATCGCCAACTTATTTCTAGACAGAGATGAAATAAGCCCCAGGTAAGAAGCCCTAAATAAAAATCTCCTTTAGTTCATGGCAGAAGGTCAGGCTCTAAGATTATTGTTTTTGATATTAAATTTACTTTCTGAGATAGTGGTATGATAAATTTTAAAAAAACAGTATAGCTTTCTTTCAAGCAAATTCAGTGGCCCTCCAGCATTTTTCCCTTATGTCTCAGATGTAAAATAATCTAAATCCACAGACTGCTATATTTCTAGCTTGAGAATTCCTTCAGGGCAGGGACCATATTAATCTTTGTATCCTAGAGAAACCAGTATAATGTCTTATCTCCTATAAATGTTCAGTTAAGTTGCTTTAGGGTATATATAAATATATATATGTATATACACATATATATACATATGCATACATATATGTGTGTAATAATTCAAACAAAACAGGTAAGCTTTCCTATATAGAGTAGATATACAAAATTTAAGTGGGATTGTACGTGAATATACCAGGAAAGCACGAATATACCAGAAACCACAGGGCATTCTGTTTTAAAGAATCTTTAGCAAAGCATCTACTGATTTATCTGCTTGTAAAATTCAATTTCTGTATATTGAAGTATGGGGTCCAGCAGCAAGATATTTGGCCTGGTGGGTCAGGAGAGTCACATGTTTCTTCTGCCACTTAATAGCTGTATAATTTTAGGCAAGTCACTTAGGCAGCTAGATGATATAGTGGAGAGAGCCCTAGGCCTGAAGTCAGAAAGACCTGAGTTCAAATCCATCCTCAGACATTTACTAGCTATGTGACCTTGTATAAGTCACTTAACCGCTCTCTGCCTCGGTTTCCTCATATGTAAAATGGGGATAATAAAAGCACCTACCTCCAGGTGGTTGTTGTGTTGATAACATGAGATAATGATTGTATAGCACTTGGTATAGCATCTAGCAAGTGCCATATAAAAGATAGCAGTTATTCTTATTATCATTATCAATAAAATGAAAGTACTTGTCCTACTTTCTTCACAAAATTATTGTAAAGAAGTTATTTCAGAAGCAATCTGAAAAAGGAAATTGTCCCATACTTTTGGTTCTATGGTGGCCCCATGATTTCATCAGTATAGGTGTCCTTGACTGATACAGACCAATCCCCTTCCATCCACTGTCATTGTATAGGATAAGGATGAGGACTGGACCTATGGCTTAATTGTTATAGGGGAATCTTAGATGAGGAAAATACCTCTACCAATGTAAGTTGCAATCTCTCTTCCAGTTATAGTCTCAGAGAGTCTTAGAACACTGAGAGTTTAGTGACTGGCCCAGGATCACACTATCGCCATGTGTCAAAGATGAAACTTGAACCTAAATCTTCGTGGCTCTAGGTTGGCTCTTTACAATTTCCTGTTGGCTCAATTCTTTTATATCTCTTTATAACTCTTCCATACAGGAGTCACATAGTGTGGTCTTCCTAACATTCTTTTAGCATCTCATGGGTGCTCACGTCTCACTAGGACTATCTAACTGTTGTCTATCATTCTTGATACATGACTGGCCCACCTCCTCTCATGGTCATATGCAGTCTTTCATTTTTATATTGCTTCTAACTTGCAAGGCGTCATTGGTAACATGCCTACTAATGCCATCATATATCTCTCCATTGCCTTTTGGATGATTCATAGTTTTAATTCTTTTGAGGGAGTGATATTCCATTATATTAAGGCATTTAGCTCCTGCAGGAAAACATTGGTATTAAAGAGATGGACTTTAACAGCAATGAGAAGATTTGAGTTGGTGAAAATATTGCCATTTCTTCAACACATCTAGCCTACTCTCTCAATTTTGTGCTCTGCTCACAATCCATCTTTAGTGCTCCGTCAAGCTACACATAACAGACTGACTCAGAGAACTTCCTCTTCAGCTCTCTGCCACAATCTGAGCAACACAAGTTTCTTACTTATTTTATTTCCTTCACATTCCCAGATTGAATGATTTGATGTATCTCTTTCACACTGGCATGCATTACACTGAGGAGACTTGAGCGTCTACTAGATATCAAAGCAAGTAGCACAATGTTTTCTCTAGCTCTCAACATTTGGAGAACTTTACCTATCAATAACAGATCCTCCCTTTGTTGGGATACCAGACAAGAAATTTTCCATGCCATGCCATCAGTGAACACCATTTGTGAATGGATAACTCGTGTTTTATGTCTCATTTGATGATAATATTTATTAAATTAAAGTATCTTGAAAAACACATCTGTCATAGTCTTATGTGATTCTTAACTATACATGGAAGATACCTTGTCTTTAGAAAAACTTAAAGGCCACATTTTGTTCTATTGAGTCAAATGCTTTAAAAAGACGATAAATAGGGGCAGCTAGGTAACACAGTGAACAGAGCACCAGGCCTGGAGTCAGGAGGACCTGAGTTTAAATCCAGCCTCAGACACTTAACACTTACTAGCCCTGTGACCTTAGGCAAGTCACTTAACCCCAACTGCCCTCCAAAAAGAAAAAAAAGACGATAAATAATAAACAGCAGAATATTATTTATTCAGTACACTTCTGAGTATTGTGATTGAAAAGATGTGCTCTGCTGTTTACTAGCTGAAGAAAAACCTGGAAAACCTATAGAAAGTCTACGAATTTATTCCTTTCTCATATTTTTGTCAAGTATACCCTCAGAGTATATATTGATCCTTTTCATAAATATTTTATAGAGTTGGGAAAGTAGCTACAAAAGTCAATTATCATCTGATCATGTCACTTCCTTTCAATAAATTCCCATTCAAGAAACTCTAATCATCTCCAGGATCAATATCAAATCCTCTGTTTGGCATTTAAAGTCCCTTCTTACCTGACCCCTACCTACCTTTCCAGTCTTCTTACACCTTACTCTTCCTATGTACTCTGTATTCTGGGATGACTGGTCTTCTTGCTGTTCCTTGCCCCAGACACTCCATCTCCAGACTGGGCATTTCCAGTGACTGTTTGAATGCCTGGTATACTTTTCCTTCTTATCTCTGCTTCCTTGCTTCCCTGTTTTTTTTTTCAAGTCTTGGCTAAAATCCCATTTTTTACGAGAACTTTTCCTAGTCATCCTTAATTTAAGGAGGCTAATGCCCTCCCTCTGAATATTTCCAATTTATCCTGTATTTATCCTGCTTGTACATAGATGTCTATATGTTATCTTCCCCATTATCCCAAGAGTTCCTGACAGAAGGAGTCTTGAGAGCAAGGTCTTTGCCTTTCTTTCTATTTACAGCATTTAACACAATGCTTAGCACACAATAGGTACTTAATAAATGCGTATTGACTTATTGGTTGTAACTTTTTGGTTGCTTTTCTTCAGTAAAGATATCATTAGTGATCTCTTTGGACTTTATGATGTGCCCCTCATTTTGATATCTTGAGAATTTATCCTTGGTGCCATTTAAAAATGTTTGTGCTCGGGTAGCTAGGTGATGCAGTGAATAGAGCACCAGAGCTGGAGTCAGGAGGACCTGAGTTCAAATCTGGCCTCAGACACTTGACACACTTAATAGCTGTGTGACCCTGGGCAAGTCACTTAACTCCAGTCGCCCTGCCTTCCCTCCTCCAAAAAGCAAAAAAAAAGTTTCATCTCCATTAATGTCTTCCTATAATTCCTCATCAAATGAGCACTTGATTCTTAAAGATTATGTAAGTGG
Source organism: Pseudochirops cupreus (assembly GCA_028627135.1). NCBI lineage: Eukaryota > Metazoa > Chordata > Mammalia > Diprotodontia > Pseudocheiridae > Pseudochirops > Pseudochirops cupreus. The sequence continues at coordinate 433,465,865 of CM053580.1, read as the reverse complement.
AATGCAAGTTCTTGAAGCTTCAAACAAATTTGTTTTGGGCGAGGAGGAAAGGCAAGGCAATGACTTGCCCAAGGTCACACAGCTAGTAAGTGTGTCAAATGTCTGAGGCCGGATTTGAACTCAGGTCCTCCTGACTCCAGAGCCAGTGCTTTATTCACTGCATCACCTAGCTGCCCTTGTTCTTTATAGCTTCAGCGTGGCCAAAAAAGATTTGAGTATGGACCTGATAACAGACTATTTCTGCTATTGTAGGCCAGCTCAGCGAAGTTTGGAGAAGATTACTGTGGAGTCAGCAACTAAGTGATGACTTTGAGTGTGTGTGTGTGTGTGCACGCATGTGTGTGTGCGTGTGTGTGTGTGCATGTGTGTGTGTGCGTGCGTGTGTGCGCACGTGCGTGTGTGTGCGTGTGTGTGCACGCATGTGTGTGCGCGTGTGTGTGTGCATGTGTGTGCGTGTGTGCACACGCGCGTGTGTGTGCATGCGTGTGTGTGTGCACACGTGCATTATGATGCACGAGATGGACACAGAAAGTTGTATTGTATTATTGTTCTTGTTGTCTACACAGTATCTAAGACATAGTAGATGTAATAAATGGTGTATTGAATATTTTAAATATTTTCATGTTTTTGAAACAAACATCTCTATTAAAGACAAAACTTTACATTTTGAAAGGTAATAATTCTTATTCTTATTGATAACATGTAAAATAACATTTAACTGAAAAATAGCAAAAAAAAAACCTCCATTGCTAAACCCAAAGAAAAAAAACCAAAATCATGAAATATCACTATATTAAAATAAAGACCACCAAAAACAAGAGTAAAAAGTGCCCCCCCCATGTTGCTATGCCAGCAAAACAAAACAATCTAATTCCACTTGAATTTTCCTTTAAACATTTCTCTGCAGCAACTCCAGAATAGCCAAAGCAATTAGGGAAACATTTCACCATCACTGACAGAAAAAAAAAATCAAATGCTGCTAGATTTCAATTTTATGAAAAATTGGAATCTAGCCATGTTATAAAGCTTGGAAAATATGGTTTTTTAAAAAGAAATACAATAGATCATAAGTTCAGAAGTAATTCCAGGTCTTGCAGGAAGATAAAACACTGTTCAGAGAGAGAACAAAAGAAGAAATATCTCATGAATTGGTGTTTCTTATTTTTTCCATAAATAATCTATGCATATTTGAAAAAAAGGTTTTTTCCATGTTATTTATAATCATTATAACTCTAGATATGTCTGTCAGTTCTCCTTTCTCCAAGGAGATTTGTAACCTATCCAAAACTGCTATCTTATATGCTCCCCAGAGGTCTCTGGAAGTTCTCATGTTATTTTGTTATTCAGTCATTTTTCAGTTGGTTCTGACTCTTTGTGACCCCATTTGAGGTTTTCTTGGCAAAGATACTGGAGTGATTTTCAATTTCCTTCTCCAGCTCTTTTTACAGATCTGGAAATTGAGGCAAAGCAGGTAAAGTGATTTGTATTGGGTCACATAGCTGGTAAGTGTCTAAGGCTGGATTTGAACTCAGTAAGATGAGTTTTCCTAACTCTAGACCTACCGCTCTATCCACTAATTTAAGATAAAACATTCACATATTCTTAGCCAAAGATATAAGGAATGTAGGTTGTATGTGGTCAATTCTATTGTACCCCTGAAACCAATCAAAGAATACTGGGAATCCGTTTTAAAAACAATTATTCCTTCTTATTAAACCTTCTTATTGCCTCCTATTAAACCTGCCACAAGAAATAATAGGTTTCCACTTTTTATCACATCTTTAAGTGAAGGCTGTTTGATGTTTTGTAAGGAATATTACAATTTTTATTGTTATTAGGTTATCTATTTTGGGGGAAATGTTTTCCTGGTAATTGGAGCCTTAAAACAATTTGATTTGGTTATATATTGTATTCACAGGGCACTTTCTCAACTTCTGAAACTAAAGAAATCTACAGTTTCATAAAACACAGAACAGAAGTTTTCCTGTAGGATAATGTAAGATTTTTTTCTTTTTTAGAAAGTATAGCAAAGCTTTCCACACACATTTATGGAGATCTTAGGAACATACCTAGCAGGAGTATAACATTCCCTTTCTTCCTCTTAATTCATAAGTAATGGGTAGATTATTACTGCTAAAATGAAACCCTGAAGAAAGTGAAGAATATATAGTTTTTAAAAATTAATTTCAAAAGTTGAGATTACTTTTCTACTATAAAAAAGTTTTGCATAATGCGTGTCATCGAACTAAAAATTTGAAAAATTTTTAGATGAGAAACATTCCCATTTAAGTAAAGATTTCTTTACACTTCTAGTAATTCTATTGTTTATCTATGTAATACTTTTTTTTGGAAACTAACTGAAATTTTGAATAAATGTTAGAAAGTGAGAAGAGGTTATACAAAAAGGAGAAAAAAATGGAAGAGGACACAAAAAATTTTTTAAAGGAAGAAAAAAAGATAAGAGAATAGAAAAGAGTGATTTCAGTCTTAAGAAAAGCAGATTATTTCTTGAGATATTTCTTCTCTACCATATTTGGCATGCACTTAACACATTTTCTCTACTGTAAAATGAATTGTGAAAGAAACACTAAGTTTCTGAGACCATTCTGATAGTGTGACAATTTAATTATGATGGTATTTCCCAAGGGTCCACAGTGTACTACAAACTTTAAAAAATTAACGGGACACTTTTGAAGCCATTCTAATTCACAAATGATATGTAGTATCTATGGCTCTCCTTCATCTGTGGACCACAAGAAATACTACCCATCTCAAGACACTGTGTGAACCAAGATCCAGTCAAAACTATAGTTAATGAAACCTAGCATTATGTTTTATTTTTACCAACCAACCAGAGGACATGTTAATAAGTGAAAGATACAGAGTTATCCCTTCCACATCGCAATTTTCTCCATTGTGGTTTCAGTATCTCATGGGTTGGCACAAGAAATTAAATGAGGATTTTGAGGGAGTTTTGTGGAACCCACAGATGACAAGCAAAGGCCAGCCAATGACACAGAAAAGTTTAAAACTCAGAAATGCATGTAATATATGTATAGTATTGTACAATATCACATATTTTATCTTTTAATATCATAAATGTACACAATTTTTTCTCCTCTGGTATGAACAGAGGGCCAAAAAATTTTATGCAGATTTTCCAGAACTTGGGGAAGACAGGGCATGCTCCTAACTTCCACGATGTGGAAGGGATAACTATATAATCAAACACTGTAGCATAGAAAAAGAACATAGAATATATTGTAGCATGGCAAGAAATTATTCCTTCCACGTACACATTGAGTGAACTTCCTCAGAGAATTATTTCCATGCCATCAGTGGGAAAGCGCCCATAATAACCAGAACACACATGGATGGCATTACATAGGGAATATATGGCCAAGGAGAATATGAGGAGTACACACAAGAAATCTTAGTAGTCGGGGAATGTATGTGGAGCATGTATGTCAGGAATCCCAATAGCCAGAGCTCATGCATGGCCAGGGCAAATTACACTTCTAATGGTACAGAGCTGCTGGTGTCCTCTGGTTTTATCATTTCATTGTTCTCTGCTAAATGATGCATTTCTGTTCACCACATGGCATCTCCTGGTCTTACCATCGTGAGGCTCCTCTCTGCTACTATTCACTGAGTTTCAGTTATCTAGTCACTTCTGTAGGACCTACTCTAATGCTTATTCAAAGGGGAATAGAGAAAAGAAAGTCCCTGGTGTGGACAGCTTTAGTGTTTTGACGACTTAGTTAAGGATCATAGGCTTATAGATTTATAGTTGGAGTGGGCCTCAGAAATTATTTAGTCCAACTCATTGTTTTATAGATGAGGAGACAAGACTAAAAGGAATGAACTGACTTTTCCAAGTTCACATAGGTAGATGGCATCAAGATCAGGACTTAAAACCAGATCTTCTGTGCCCAAAGTCAGTACTCTTCTCTAAGCCTTCATCTTCATTTAGGCAGCCAAAAGAACCAGCATAATTCTCCAGGATAAAATTAATGGTATTTAGTAAGGGTCCATAGTATACCATAAACTTCACAGAATAAAATTAAATCTACATGAAATTATAAAGGTCATATAAAAATTAAGTCTAACCTTTTGACCATTGTTTCTCTGGTGCCAACTCCTTTACACTCCTATTAAATCCATGATAATGAGACTATAAGTCTAAAATCTATTTTGGGGAATTTTCCCCAAACCCCCACAGAAGTTGTATAGAATCTGTAGAAATGGGGCATTCTTCTATCCAGAGATCCTCTTTGGCTTGCAAATGAAGCTAGAGGTAAGGATTAAAACCAAGCTACGATCCATTTTCTGCCTTAATTATGCATTTCTGTCAACAACAAAAATGCTAATCCTTTATTGTGCTACATTTAGCCCTATCACCACCTTGATAGTTTCCCTACTTCATATATGTTCTCCCTGCTACCTATATATATATTGTACGTGTATGCATATACACAAAATATGTACCTAAATGATATTATATCTCTATTATATCCCTTCTGATTCTAAATATTATTTTCTAATGTTTGTCTGCATATTTATATGGGAAAATAGTAGAAAAGTTCCTAGACTGATAGGCCTAACATTTCCAGAGTCTGAATACCCCAAGTTACAACTGTATATTTCCATTTAGGTGTTTTTTCCTCATTTCAAATTCAACATGCTTTTAATAAAAGCAAAACCCTCCTCACCTATTCCAGTCACCCAGTTATAGGCTTTAGGAACCATCTTTGGCTCCCCCCTCTCCTTTATACCTCTCTTCCAATTTATCAATAAGCCCTGCCAATTTTGTCTTGGGAGATATGCCTCGCATGTACTGCTTGCCCCATTCCCATTGCTATTGTCAGTAACCTCATCACTTCATGTCCAGATTATTGTAGTAAGTTCATAGAATCTGAGTTAGCAGAGACCACCACAGTAGTCATCTACTGAGACTTCCCAAAGAATTCCTATGCCAAAATACTTGTTAAATGATGATCTAGCTTCTGCTTGAATGCCTTCAGTGGGTAAGAACCCATTTCCTATCTAGTCAGCCTCTCATTTTTTGATGCTCTAATTGCTAGGAAGTACTTCCCTAAAAAACAAAACAAAACAAAACAAAACAAATAGGGTGGCTAGGCAGCACAGTGAATAGAGCACCAGCCCTGGAGTCAGGAGGACCTGAGTTCAAATCCAGCCTCAGACACTTAACACTTACTAGCTGTGTTACCCTGAGCAAGTCACTTAACCCCAATTGCTCTGCCTTCCCCTCCTCCAAAAAAAAGTGTTAAAGTTCCACATCAAGAATATAATAGAAGCCCACTTATCACTTTTTTTGACATCTGGAAAAGGTGAGAATCAATATAGTGGCCAGAGAACTGGCCTTGGGGGTGAGAAAACCTGAGTTCAGTCCTTGAAGAGAAGGTGCCAGACTGCATTGTTAGTGGGAGTTTCCTAATTTCATTGAAATTGCAGGTCTGGTCCCTTTCTTGATTGCTGAAATGATGAGATTTCAGACTGAGTAGATTGTGTGTGTGTGTGTGTGTGTGTGTGTGTGTGTGTGTGTGTGTGTGTGTGTGTGTGTGTGTGTGATGGCCTGTCAGATATCTCCAGAAATGGAGAGGTCTGAGGGCATGCCAGCCTTCTCTCTCTCCCTGAAACTATACTGCACATATCACCTCCTACTTTTATAGAAAGACAGAGCCAACTTTCCTTGAGTGGATCTCTTTAACAGTGAATTTTAATTTCAATTTCTAAATTGAAAAATGACATCTCTTATAATTCCCTAAGTTCTCCTGGTTTAAATATTTCTGAAGATTTCTTCTTATCATACCAGAGCTGAGATTTAGTTAGCATAGGATACTCTCCTTAGGATTGCAGATTGCACCCTGTCTATACCCAACTGGATCATAGGCTATAGAACTAGAACTGCAAAGGCCTTTAGAGGCCAGACAGTCCAGCCACCATACTCTACAGATAAGCAAACTGAGGATCAAGGAATTTAAAGTGTGTCTAAAGTGACCCAGGTAGTGAGCATCAGAGGTACAATCTGAACTTGAGTCTTCCAAACTCTTAAGCCCAGAGCTCCATCTTTGGTACAGCCTCTATTATTATTACTCAATTCTAGGTGTAGACTCATACCTGATCCATTCAGTCTATGTCCTTCTACTTAGTTTACTGTCAGAAAGTCAATAAACATGGATTAAACACCTGCAGAATGCCAAGCACTATGCTAAATTCTGGGGATGAAAAAGATAGTCTCCCTTAGCCCTTCTCAGCAATGCAAGGACTGAAACAATCCCAAAGGACTCTTGATGGAAAATGCCATCCACCATCCACATACAGAGAAAGAACTATGGAGTCGGAATGCAGAGCAAAGCATACTAGTTTCTTTTTTAGTTTTGTTTTCTTTCCCATGACTTCTCCTATTCATTATCATTCTTCTATGCAACATGACTAATGTGAAAATGTGCTTAGTAGGAATGTATGTGTACAGCACATATCAGATGGCATGCTGTCATGGGGAGGGAGTGCGGGGGGGGTGGAATTTTTAAATCTTATGAAAGTGGCTGTTGAAAACTTAAAAAAAATTAATTAATTAATTAATTTTTGAAAAGATAGTCTCTGCTGTCATGGAGCTCACAGTCTAATAGAAGAGAAAACAAACAAACAAACATATACAAAATAGTTCTGTATAGGATGAATAGGAAATTAGAAAGGCAAGGCACTAGAATTAAGGGAAAGGCTTCCTGTAGAGGATGGGATTTTAGTTTGGACTTAAAAGAGGTCAGGAAATTCAGTAGGCAGATATGAGAAGGGAGATCATTGCAGTCATGGGAACAGCCAGAGAAAACATCCAGAACTGAAAGATGGAGTATCTTGTTCATGGAACATCCAGCAGGCCACCCTCACTGGATCAAAGGGAATGTACTGGGGAGTCAGTTGGGGGAAGACTGGAATGGTAGGAGGAGGTTAGGTTGTGAAGGGCTTTGAACACCAAATAGAGAGTTTTAAATTTGATCCTAGAGAGGACAGGGAGCCCTTGGAGTTGATTGGGTAGGAGGTGATGACATGGTTGGACCTAAACTTTAGGAAAATCATTTTGGTGGCTGAATGGAGGATAGATTGGACTGGGGAGAGAATAGAGGAGGCTATTGAATAGTCCAGGTGTGAGGGGATAAAGACCTACACTGGAGAGATGGCACTGTCAAAGGAGAGAAGGGAGCATATTTGAGAGACGTTGCACAGGTAAAATCAGCAGGTCTTAGCAACAGATTAGACAGAGGGGAAAGGGAAAGGGATAGTGAGGAGTCAAGAATGAGACCTAGGTTGTGAGCCTGAGAGACTGGGAGAATGATATTTCACTCTACTATAATAGGGAAGGCAGGAAGAGGAAGGATTTAGGGAGAAAGATAACGAGTTCTATTCTGGACATGACAAATTTAAGATGTCTACCGATATCCAGTTTGAGAAGTCCGAAAGGCAGCTGGAGATCTGAGATTGGAGGTCAACAGAGAGATTTGGGGTAGGATAGACAGATTTAAGAATCATAAGCAAAGAGATGATAACTAAATTCATGGAAGCTGATGAGATCAACAAGTGAAGTAGTATGGAAGAAGAAGAGAATAAAGCCCTGCTAGAGGACATGATTTGGAGGAGAACCCATTGAAGAAGACTGAGGAATGGTTAGACAGGTAATTGGAGAACCAGGAAAAAGTAGTGTCCTAAAAATCTAGAGAGAAGAGAGTACTAAGTAGGAAAGAGTGATCAACAGTGTTAAAGGTGACAGAGGTGAATGATAATGAGGATTGAGAAAAGGCCACTGGATATAGAAATTAAGAGATCATTTGTAACTTTAGAGAGAGCAGTTCAGTGGAATGATGAAGTCAGGAGTCACATTGTAAGGAGTTAAGAGAATGAGGGGAGAAAAAGTGTAGGCATCTGTTGTAGACAACCTTTTCGAGGAATTTAACTACAAATCACAAAAGGGATATAGGATGGTAGTTAACAAAAATGGAAGGGTCAAATAAGGGTTTTGTTTTGTTTTTTTTGAAGACAGAGGAAACATGACCACATTTTGAAGTAGTAGGGAATGAGCCAGTAGAATGGAATGGGATCTCTTGAGCATGTAGAGATTAGCCTTGGTGAGGAGTACGGCCACCTCATCATGTTAGATAAGGGGAGATAATACCAGAAGCCAAATAAGGGTTATGAGATGAGGAAGAAGGGAGAAGAGGAAGCTCATAGGACATGACCTCAATTTTTTTTTCTGTAAAATATAACACAAAGTTCTTACATGAGAGGGAAAGGGACGAGGAAGCCAGGGGAGGTTTGAGGAGGGATGAAAAGGTTTGGAGGAGCCACTGCAGAGGGTAGGCTAGTGAGCTGGTGAGTTAAAAGATCAGACTGTATTGTTACTAATTGTTTCAAAGATAGATAACATTCTTGATAAATATTTTGGACTACTTCTTTTAAGCTTTTATTTATTTAGTTTTAGTTTTCAACATTCATTTTTATAAGATTTTGAGTTCTAAATTTTCCCCCACTCTCCCTTCTCCCCTCCACAAGATGGCCAGCAATCTGATATAGGCTAGACATATACAATTACATTCTACATATTTCCACATTAGTCACATTGTAAAAGAAGAATCAGAACAAAAGGAAAAACCATGAGAAAAAAAGAGAAAGTAGGCTGCTTCAATCTGCATTCATATTCCATAGTTTTTTCTCTGGTTGTGGATAGCATTTTCCATCATGAGTCTTTTGGAATTGCCTTAGATCATGGTATTTCAGAGAAGAGCTAAGTCTAGCAAAGTTGATTATCACCCAATGTTGCTGTTACTGTGTACGATGTTCTGGTTCTGCTCACGTCACTCAGCAGTGGTTCATATAAGTCTTTCCAGGTTTTTCTGAAATCATCCTGCTTATCATTGCTTATGGAACAATAATAGTCCATTACATTCCTATGCCACAACTTGTTCAGTCATTCCTCCATTGATGGGCATTCCCTCAATTTGCCGCCACAAAAAGAGCTTCTCTAAATAGTTTTATACATGTGTGTCCTTTTCTCATTTTTATGATCTCTTTAAGTTATAGCCCTAGAAGAGGTATTGCTGGGTTAAAGGGTATGTACAGTTTTATAACCCTTTTGCCTAGTTCCAAATTGCTCTCCAGAGTGATTGGATCAGTTTACAACTCCACCAACAATGCGCTAGTGTTCCAATTTTCCCACATCTTCTCCAATATTTATCATTTTCCTGTTTTGTCATATTAGCCAATCTGATAGGTTTGATGTGGTACCTCAGAGTTGTTTTAATTTGCATTTTCTCTAATCAATAGTGATTTAGAGCATTTTTTCATATGATTATAGACAGCTTTAATTTCTTCATCTGAAAACTGCATATTCATCTCCTTTGACAATTGTGATAAATATTTGTTGCAAATGATTGTATATATGTAGGGTAGATATTGTTTTTATTAGCAGGCTACTCTCTGTATATTGTGAGAATAAGCACATTTCAACTGTCTTTTAGTACAATGTGCACATATGTGTGTATGTTATATCTGTGATATACACAGATATAAAATGTATGTTCATATAGTTAAAATTTTCCTCTTTGTAGCCTCTGAAGTTCATATGGGAAATTAGTGCTAAGTATATACATGGTCTACTGTGACATCTGTCGTGTATGTGTTGTTCTGATGTCAAGCTGTTTCAATAGATTTCAAATAGCATTAGTATAGAACTTGTGATGAGGAACATTTAAAAAGATCATATAAATCTTGCCATGTAGTGATTTATGTCTGCCATTTTTTGTGAGACCTCTCAGATTTTCCCCCCCATCTCTTACAAAAAAAGAAATGACTCTTTGTGGTGGAAAGATCAGCCCTGAGAGAATGGTAGCTTTGTAGTTTCCTCCTTCATTAGACAGTATCTGTATTACAACTCTGCTGAAAGCCACCGTGAAGAATTGAGGGAGTGAAATCTTCTTTCCCTAGTTCCAGTTCCAAGAATTGTAGTGGGCAGAATAGAGGTTGCTGTCCTGCTCCCACTGAAGGAAGATGTATTGGATCTTAGAGCCTTAAATAAAAAGGCCATCCTCAAAATAGAATATGCTTTAAAAAAAATAAAATCTGCTTCACAGAAGACTAAATAGGTTCCTTTTCAGTAAATTTTCTGTTCAAGGTAATGAGGTAAAAATTTTCTTGAGCCAAGAACAACAGCTAAGCAATTCTGCCAGGGGAAGCAATAACCGAACTCATAGAATGAGGTTGGTCCAACAAAACTCCACAGCAGCCCACTGAATTGTCACAGTTATTTTGCAGAAGGCAAGGTAGGCAGAGGGGAGATGGACTCGGCTGTCATCCAAGAGCAATAATTCTATAGAGATCCCTAATATTTTCAAACCTATCATTGCTTCTTTTCCTAAAGTAAGGATTCTCTTGAATGATTTCTTTTTAACAGCAATTCAACAGATATTTATTAAAGATCTACTAAGTACAAATTCCTATGATACATGTTAGGGATACAGAGAAGTAAAAAGCTGCAGTCCCTGCCCTCATGGAGCTCACAACAATAATTAGAATTTAATTGAAGTTTTGTTAATGTAAACTATGTTTTTAAAATTATTTTTATTTAGTTAAATATTTCCCAATTATATATAAAATTTTCTCATTTAAAAAAAATTGAGTTCCAAATTTTTTTCTTTTCTCCTACTCCTCCCTGCTCCTTGAGATGGCATGCAGTTTGATAGGGATTGTACATGCAAAGTCATGCAAAACATATTAGTCATGTTGCAAAAGAAAATATGAACAAAATAAAACAAAAAAAATTAAATTTTCTTTTCAAAAAGTATGTTTCTCTGAATTTAGAGTCCATCAGTTCTCTCTCTGGAGGTGGACAATGTTTTTCATCATGTGTCCTTTGGAACTGTCTTAGATCATTGTCTTGATTAGAGTAGCCAAGTCGTTTACAGTTGATCATCCTCATAATATTGCTGTCACAGCGTACAATATTCTCCTGGTTCTGTTCATCCCACCTTGCATTAGTTGATCTTGGTCCCAGTATTTTTTTTTTCAGAAACCATCCCTCTTATAATTTCCATATATATATTCCATACCACAACTTGTTCAGATATTCCCCAATTGATGGGCATCCCCTCCATTTCCAATTTTTTGCCACCATAGAAAGAGCTGCTATGAATATTTTTGTACAAATGGATCCTTTTCTCTTTTCTTTGATCTCTTTAGGGTACAGACTTAGTATTGGTATTGCTGGGTCAAAGGATATTATATTCCCAAGTTGTAAAAATTTTTTTCTTTACAACCATATGAGGTAGGTAGTGCACATTTTATTGTTCCTGTCTTATGGTTGGAGAAACGGAAACTCTGAAAAGTAAAGTGTCATGCTCAACATCGTAAAACTAGTAAATATTAAGCATCAGCATTTCACTTCAGGTCTCCTGACTCTTAATTTAGGACATTAAAAAAAAATAACTATATAACAGGGACAGCTAGAGGGCACAGCAGATAGAGTACTGGGCCTGTAGTCGGGAAAACCTGAGTTCAAATCCAGCCTTAGACACTTACTAGTTGAGTGAACCTGGGCAACTCACTTAACTCTGTTAGCTTCAGTTTTTTCATCTGAAAAGAAGTTGAAAAAAATGGCAAACCATTCAGTATGTCTGCCAAGAAAACCCCAAATAGGGCCACAAAGAGTTGGACGTGACTGAAAACAACTCACAGACTAAGAGAGTGAGAGTGTGAGGTAGTGAGTAAAACACTGGACTTGGACTCAGAAGTTTTAAGTTCAAATCCTGTCCCTAAAGACCTTCCAGCAGAATGGTCATGAGCACATTATTTTATGCCTCTAAGTCTCAGTTTCGTCATCTGGGAAATAGAAATAACAACATTTTCACTACATACCTTTCAGGGTTGTTATAAGGAAAGCATGTTACAGTCATTAATATATAGAAATATAAGCCATCAATAGGGGGAATATGTGACACACACACAGGGATGATATAACGCAAAGTAGACCAAAAGGGCTAAAAGTTGCTGTGAGCACAAGTAAGGAGGGACTCCTGTGGTTTTTTTTTTTCTTCTTATTGTTGGAGATCAGTTTCCCAGACTCAGGCTAAATTATGAACATCTGAAGGATTGATCTCCTTTGAATGCGGATAATTCACAGCTGTGCTGAGTGATTTAAGTTTCATGCCTACTGTCTCTGAGTCTTTGTTATATATTCTGGGAGATAGGCATTTTTGCTTTGGGGGTTCACTCATGAGAAGAATCTTTTGATTTCCTGGTCGAGACTCAGAGTAGCCATATGTTCAGAGCCACCCAACTAACTATCAAATGTCTGCGTTTCCTTGATCCAGTGATATATGTAAAGTGTACAGGAATATTGCTATATTCAGACAACTGGAACCTTGTCTGTTGGTCTTTGTGTTAATTTCTCTGCTTATATTTTCTCTGTTTGTATTTTCTCCAAGTTCAAGGTGCTGACCTTTCCCCTGAACTAGTGAATATAATTAGAAGTAGGATTGTTAACCCCTTTTTGAGCAGTCTTTCCTTTAAAAGCAGATCAAATCTATACTTGACTGCATGCCACCATGGGTGGGGGTGGGGAGAGGGAGGGGAAATAACTTGAAACTCAAGGGACTCTGGAACTGAATCTTGTAAACTAAAAGTAAATAAACAAATCAATTTAATTTAAAAAATAAATAAAATTAAATTAAAAAAATAAAAGCAGATCAAAGAATCTGTGCTAGCAGGACATCCTGGGTGCGTTAGGGCGCTTGCTGTTACAGGTACAAGCAATATAAAATGCTATAGGAAAATTTGATGAGGGAGAGGCCTTTTAGATACATAGGGTGAGAACCTTTATTAAAGGGTTCATTGGCTGAGTATGGTCATTTAGGCTATCTCACTGCCTCTGAGTAGGACTGTGCTTTAGTGATCTCAAACAAATTGTCAAAAAATGGAATCAAAATGCTGTCCTTTGTGAGCTCCTACTCTGTCACATACATTGGAAGAGTGCATCTTGAGAAAAGGATTAACTTGAACCTTCATGAGAGTGATGAAATCGGCACAGAAGTCTGTGTGGAAGATACATGTTGTCAGCAGAGATTTAAAGGTGGGTGGGAAAAATGAACAGAAGATGAGAAATGGCAAGCTGTTCTTAGAATAGGAGGCAGGCCAAATGGGTTAGGGAGAAGAAAACAAATATGATAGTGAAAAGGACAGAGAGGGGGAAAAAAAAAGAAACAAGGACAGAGATGCTCCTAGGAGTCCAGTTATGGGATACTTGGTGGGTGAGAATATCAGCCACTTTTTGCCTTTTATCTCATTCTTAAATCTAAATTGTTTTGATAGAGCATGATCCACTGCCTCACAGTGTAGTGGGGGATGCTCTGAATGTGAGGGAATAAGCTTTGGATTGTAGTCGTGGCTTAATCAAGTTAAATCCTATGAATTCAATCTCTACCACACTTCTCACAACTGTCCTCTTTTTCCATTCTCATGGCTGTCATGCTCATTTGGGCATTTTTGCCTCTATTGTAGTCTACTTAATAACCTATTTTTATCCTTTCCTCAATGCCTCCCTTCTCTCAACCTCCATACATCTTTCTAATTGTTCCTAAGGGACAGATCTGGCCATGTTACTCTCCTGACTCGTTATTTCCTCTAGGATTCCTCTAAATCCTCTGGCATTTAAAGCACTTCATGATCTTACTCTTATGTCTTTCTAGACTAATTTCACAAAATACTTCCTCTCCAAAGTAGTCTACCTCCTCCTTCCATGCCTTTGTATAGGTTACTCCTGTGGCTAAAGTGCCCTTCTTTCTCCATTGTGTCTCCTAAAAACCCTGACTTCCTTTGAAGCTCAGCTGAAGTGCTGCTTCCTATACTGATTCCCCTAATTGTCTGTGATCTTTCTCTTGGCTTGAATATTACACTGTGTTTACTTCTCATATTTAACATGTGCATGGGATGGTTATCCATGCTGTATCCCACACCTTTCACATACACTCACTTTTCTGGTCTGGCTAGGTTATTCCAATCTGCTCTCACACTGTCAGGCCTAGGTTTTCAGAAAAGAACCACAACTATTTAGTTCTACTCAAATTCTCTTGAATCCTAGGTTTTGTGGGGAAACGTTCCTATTCCCCTCAACCATAAAGCCCTAACTAATGCATTTCCATTTATACAAATCCAGCTACTCACAAAACAATGACACTGTTAGATCTTAATTGTAACTACCTAACAAGACAAAAGAAATAATAAAAACATCAACTGCATTCACATGTTAAAGCAAATGCAGGAATAATTAACATAGTTCATGATAAACTTGGGTCACATTCTCCAATCAATGCTCTGAATATATTTGAGAGAAAGCAGGCCCATACTGACAGAAACCTGCCCTAGAGGTACACAAGCAAGAAAAATCCAGGTGTCCATAATAACTAATAACTCTGGAACTGTAAGCTTGTTTGTCCTCTTTCTGTCTCAACTAGTGTCCATAAAAGTTTCTCGATGAACACGTCTTCAGTGCTGAATAGATTCTTCACTGCTAAGCTGATCCATGCTGTACATAACTCACCCTTTTCTAGGCATAGTATCTCAGCTGAATCAGTTCATCCACTGGAAGACTTCTCTGATTCTCTGCTTCCAAGTTGTTTCTCTGCTCAACTAGATTAATTCTTTAATTGCAGCTGTAACATCCATCACTTCTAGCTTCAAATTTAGCTGACACAGGTCTGAAATCTATTCTTTCATCTCTTCCACCTTTTATCTTTCTGGATTCAGGCTTTGGGTCCTCTCTATGAATGATCCAACTTAGGTTAAGGTTAGTAACCCAGTTCTCATCTTTTGTCTATAATCAGAGAAACTACATATTTGTTCCATAATTGCAGAGCAGTTCTGGTATCCAGTTCTCTAGTATAATACTATTTGTCATATTCAAAATGCAACGATCATCTCAGAACTCTGAAACAGAATAATTGTTTCTTTTAGAACTCTGGACAAAATAGATTTAACTCAGTAAACAAACTTCTTCCCATGAAAGGATAGCACCTTAAAGGGCTAGCAATACACACATGTACACACACACACACACACACTCCATATTTACTAATATGAATACATTTCATTTCATTCCAGTAGAATGCAAGCCCCCTTGAGGGAAAGATTGTTTTGTTTTTGTCTTTATTCCTACCCATTGCCTAAATTTTACAGGGGTGGGGAACCTGTAGCCTTGAGGTGACATGTGGCCTTCTAGGTCCTCAAGTGTGGTCCTTTGACTGAATCTAAACTTCACAGAACAAATCCTTTTAATACAAGGATTTATTCTGTAAAACTTGGACTCAGTCAAAAGACTGCACTTAAGGACCTAGAAGGCCACACACACGACCTAGAGACTACAGGTTCCCCATCCCTGGAACTCACAATAGGAACTTCATAAATATTTGCTAATTGAGCTGATCTTATTTGTTAGTTATGTGAGTTTGGGCAAGGCACTTCATCTCTCTGAGATTCAGTTTTCCTTACTCACAAAATGAGAATGACAGTTTGTAATGGCAAGCAAAGTAGTACTTTGCTGCTTGTTTCAGCTATTCAAGTGCCTTTGAGCCTCAACTTGGATTATGTCAACCTTTTGTTGGAAACAGTATACATTGAGTTGTCTTTAATGGGCTTTAGGGAGTTTGGAGACCTTCTTTGCCCTTAACAGGCCTAACATCATCACACGGAGCCCGCTGTGGGAGGAGCTTGCTGAAAGAGCAGAACAGGAAGAGTGGAACAGGAGAGAGCAGAGCAGATAAAAGCTTGAGCACAAGCTGGGATCAAGCAGAACTGGGAGAGAGAATGTTTGTGATGTCTAGGACTCTGTCTGTTCTGTCTGTGTTGATGTTACTTTGTCAAAATGAAGCATTCCATCTTTTGAAAGAGAACTTCACTAGAAGCCCTGAAAGAGTACTTTACTGCTAATACAGAAGTCCTGAAAGAGAGCTTTTTTGCTGTTTATAGAACTCCTGGGACTTTATTATTGATTTGTGTTTGGTTTCTCAGACAGAAGCTTTGTTTGTTGGTTTGTGTTACTTTGTTAGACAGAAAGCTAATTGAGATGATAATGCTGGCAATGTGTATAAATATTGTTGTAGTTCTGTTAAGTTTTGTCTTCCTAGCAACAAAAACTGTAAAGGGCTTGGAGAAGAATAGTTCCTATGAACTGAAAGCTGAAAGCTGCTTGTGTGTGAATCCAGGTAAGAGCTGGGAGAAGAGCCATGGGGTTTGGGAATCAGCCTCAAGTTAAGATGAAAGAAGACTTTACTTGGGTACTCAGTGCTGACTGATGACATTGTAACTTACTGTGACCTAGGGGTGGATAGTGTTTGTACTTTCTGCTACCCCTTAAGGATGTGTTATGCTAGGGAAACCCTAGCCTGGGACCCACTGACTTGGGGGATGCAATAATATATGCTGTGTGGGGATTCTGAGAAATGTTTTGCTTTACCTTATTGAACAATGTTTAGTTCTAAATAAATAGAGAGTTCACTATACTATGAGATTAGATCCTTAAAGTTATTCACAGCAGCAGTCCTCAGGAGAGCTGCTCATGACTGGCTTTACACAGCACTTATTGTACGAAAATCAAGTGAGTTGCCAAGAAACTCTAAAGCATTACCTAAATGTGAGTTATTATCATTCATTTTGATATTTCAAAAAATTCATGAACTCATGCCCTTGGACCCCTCGCATTGGGAACCAATCCTCATGAAGAAAGGTAGCACAATCTCCACTAACACTGCTGATCAACAATAGATCAGGCAAGCCAACTGAAGTCCATTATTTACTGTAATCTAGAACTGATTGACCCCTCCACATTGTTATCAATATAACACTTGCTAAGGACCAAAGGCTGGCATTACTGGGAGGTGGCTTGTTTCCTGGCAATAAGAGGGAGGTGAAAGTGTCTACACAGCACCCACAGAAAAGGGGGAGTCTGTTAGAGGCTTCTCACAGGGAAAGATTTTGTCTTCCCCTCCCCTTTTGGGGCTCCCAGTGAGGAGAAAGGTCCTTTTTGGTGAGTAAGAGAACACTAAGTACATTGTGGATGATAGAGGGTAATTCTCCCTGATCTGTAATGAGAACTGGCAACTATGCAGGAAATGCAATCCTTTTCGCAGTAGTCCTGATATTCCTAGTGCTGCTTCTGCATATGGTCCCCTATTTACATTGAGATCGCCACTGTGAACTGCAAAGATCTGGCATCACTCATTATCACATGGAAATGGTTTTCAGACTAGGAATTAGGCCCTTTCAAAGATGGAGGGAAGGCAAAGTCTGGGATTTCTTAAATTTGTTTTCCTGTATTTAGTCACTCCTTGAGGCTGTTATATTGTTTATTTATTATATATTTATTTTTTGTTTAGTTTTTCTTTTCTTCTATTAGTGCTACTGATACTAGGCTTCTCAATTGCCAGAAATCAGGGTTGATTAGTAACAGCTCTGAAGTCATTTAAATGGTGGAAAGTCCTTTAGAAAATATTAAAGAAGGGATGGAGTGTGGTGAGAAGAAGCTCCTATCTCCATGTAAATTAGTTTTTCCTTAAAAGGTATTGAAACTAATGGGGCAGCTAGGTGGCACAGTGAATAGAACACCGTTCCTGGAGTCAGGAGAACCTAAGTTTGATTCCAGCCCCAGACATTTGACACACTTACTAGCTGTGTGACCTTGGGCAAGTCACTTAACCCAATTGCCTTGCCTTCTCCCCTCAGAAAAAAAAAAAGTATTGAAACTAATGCTTAAGACTTGACTGGCTCAAGGGAATAAAGGTTCAGTTTGTTGACATTGTCTCCTGGTCACTTCAGTACAAAATAAGCATGAGAAACTGCAGATATGACCTGACCACAAGGAGCAATTCAAGCTCAGCTTAATCAACTCGGAGGTGTCCTCAACACATATCCTTGTTAAATATCATCCATCTGCTATGGCTGAGCAAATTTCCTTTTGTTACCTATTGAAAGACCTATGAGTGTCTCATTTTATTCCTATACTAAACACAAACTATGCAGAAATTGGCCTGAGTCAGGCCTAACTCAGAACTATATCCTAGGTGAGATAATCAGAAGGAAAAATGGGATCTTTTATGAATGGTTTTCTACAACAGACAAGATCTTTATTGGCATAAGATTTCATTGTTTTAATCATTGATCTTGTTGCTTCACAAATGACTGGTAATAACTCAGTCTGACTTTTAGGTTCAAAATTGGTCTTCCAATTTGGACTTTACCTCCTTTACCCCATCTGAGGCTTGCCTTTAGTTCCAAACAGGTATTTGCCTAGTCATGGCCTTTGTCAACTTTGCCTTAAGTGGGTGTTGCAGCAACAACACTGGCATACCCAGAAAGGCTGCTAGCACGGATTCTTAAATCTGTTTTACTAGGAAAGATTCAAGGGGTCATCAATCTTTTTAAAATTACATTCATTAGTTCAGGGGAAAAAAATCACCCTGAACTTCAGAGAAAATCCAAACAAAGAAAAAAGAGAAAATACAAGCAGAGAAATAAAGACCAACAGATTGGGCTTCTAATTGTCCAAGAAATTAGCACAGATCTACAGACAGATTCAACTGTCTGACCAAGGCAGTACATACATAGTTACCAGAGAGAGAAGCACCAACATCTGGGTATTTCAAAACTGGGGGGCTTTTTAACAGCTACTCAGAGTCTCATCTGGTCAAATCACAAGACCACTCTTCCAATAAGTGAGCCCCATCACAAACCTCGTGACTCAGTGCCCAATTAGAAATTAATAAAAGATACAAAAGCCTTCCAACAAGCAAGCCTCCCCTAAGCAAGCTTCCCTTAATGGGCTCCACCTCAGGCCTATTAATGGGCTGGGAAGATCTTAAATTCCATTAACATTACAGTGGGACACCACTCTCTTAGCTCTAAAACGTGTCTCTGAGGTATAAAACAAGGAGATATAATCCAGTCATAAGGTCCATATAATGTCTTCACCAGTGAGGTGAAAGATGTCTTTCACAGAGTCCAGTGAAAGTATTACCTATTTTTCCCCTTCGTACCATATCACTTTTTTGGGACGTGAATGGTGATAGTTTTTTGATATAGATTATGAAAAGGTAAAAGAAACAAAATATCCATTCACTGAAACACAGTAAAGAGTCACACCCACAGTTCACAGTTGAGAGGGGAACCAGATTAAGGTGTATCTCTTAATGTTACTGTTTACAAGGGTGTGCTTGTGGAAAAGATATTCTGCTATGCCAAAATCAAGCCCCTATTTTGTACAGGTTGGTTATGTGACCACTTAGTTCTTTGATATATTTTACTTCTTCATCCAGGTATCAGTTTTCAATTAAATCACATAAATGGGGGTCATTTTGGACAGCTGCCAGCTAATACAATTTCAGTAACACATGATTGACATCCCCCTGCCCCAGGACAGGCCACAGTCCATTGCATCCACTCCACTTTGTGAATGATTGCCTTCTGATTTCTTGGGGTCCAGAAAACACATTCTGCAACCTCCTAGGCTTTGAAGTTTCATCAGCTTCTGAGCATGTTCCCTATTGTTATGTACTGGTGTGGAAAATATTTGGCAAAATTCTTCAGTGCCACATCATCCTGGTAGAAGTAGTAAAACAGACTAGTAGACAGACCTAGTACTACAGGCTGGTATATTGGTTGATGGTGGTCTCTTGAGTCCTGCTGGTAGTTCTATCTCACCTACAAGAGGGATGAGGTAGTCATAGAAGTGACTGTGGTGAGGAGGAAGTGGTGGTAGTAAGTCTGAGGAGACTGAGGAGCCTGGGGCAGTGGCCACCAGGGGCAGTTGAAGCAGATGGCTGCTATTCAAAAGGTGGGGAGATGGATAAGGGTAGCTCCGATCAAGAACTGAGCAGAGTTCTCATCAAAAATTGCAGAATCAGGGAACCAGAGTGATTTTCCTTCCCTGTAATTCTGGCCAAAGCATTCACTATCAATGCTGATACTTCATTTATACCATTTCATAACACAGATGATATTGTACTAACTGGATAAAACCCTAGAAAACTTCAAGGTCTTCTTTTTTGTTTGTTTGGTTTTTTGGAGGAAGGCAAGGCAACTGGGGTTAAGTGACTTGTCTAAGGTCACATAACTAGTAAGTGTGTCAAGTGTCTGAGGTCAGTTTTGAACTCAAGTCCTCCTGACTTCAGGGCCAGTGCTCTATTCACTGTGCCACCTAGCTGCCAGCTTCAAGGTCTTCTTAAAGAAATCTGAGCTAATGCTGGTCATTTAGTTTAAGCATCCACACTGGAAAAACAAAGTGTATAAAACAAATCTAATTACTCCTCTCAGACTCTTGCTAGTTCTTCCAAGATTCTGGTCTGGGCCCTCTTCTCTTTTCTGTCTATGCTGTTTCACTTGCGGGATACCATGGGTATAACCATTACTTCTATGCTTATGATTTGCAGATCTATCTGACCTAATTTCTCTCATGATTTTCAGTCCCATATAACCTCCCACAGCCTTCTAAACATCTCACTATTGTCTACTAAGCAGAGTTCGAACTCATTAACCTGGCATCATTGGGTCCCACTCTATCTCTCTGGTCTTATTTTATACCAGTACCCTCTAGGACAGCAGTTCTCAACCTGTGGATGATGTTCCATTTAAATACATCCTGCCTATCAGATAGATTCATAACAGTAGCAAAATCACAGTTATGAAGTAGCAATGAAAATAATTTTATGGTTGGGGGTCACCACAACATGAGGAACTGTATTAAAGGGTCGCGGCATTAGGAAGGTTGAGAAACACTGTTCTAGGAATACTGTAATTCTGTATTACAGTATCTGCAAATTTCACCCTCAATACCTCTGTTTATATTGTCTCCCATACCTAGAATATCTTTCCAAGTAATCTTCCCTGCTTCTAGTCTGTTGAATTCCTGAACCCAACTTTTAAAAACCCAATGCAATCTCTCCCTACCTAGTGACCCTCTCACTGCTACCTAGAAACATGACCATATTTCCCTCATCTTAAAGTAAAAAAACAAAACAAAAGCAAAAACCCTCATTTAATCCTGCCATTTTTGTTATCACCTTATTTCTTCTCTTCCTAACTAAACTCCTTGAGAAAGCCATACACATTTGTGCTTCCTCCCCCTCTCTTCTAACCTCTCTGCAACCTAACTGTTGCTCACACACAGTGATCCACCTTCCGTCTCAGTCCCTTTGCACTGGCTATTCCCTATGTCTGGGAAGTTTTGCTTCCCCACCTTTATCTCATAGAGTCCTTGGCTTTCTCGAGACTCAAGTCAAATGTCACTTTCTGCAAGAAATGGTTTCAAGTGTTCCATTGATTTGTGCCTTCCTTCTGAGATTACCTTCCAAACACCCTGAATGAATATATATATATACACACATATAAGTCATATATACACATATGTGAATATAGGTATATGTATATAGATATGTGTATATATGCACATACATGTGTATATGTATGTATGTATTTTGGTTATTTGCATGTTGTTCCTCACATTAAAATGTAAGCTCCTTGAGGGCAGGGATGCAGGGAGATGGATTTCAGGAGAATTGTGATGATGTGCAAAGGAGGTGCCTTGGAAAGATTACAAAACATGTATAGACACATGGTAACTGGTTTTGGTTGGTTGACTATGTGATTGGAGGGAGTCTTTTTCCACTGGCTGCAAAGCCAGAACTGTCAGAGTCTGAATGAACTTTGGCAACTCTTTTACTGAATTTGAGTTGAGGGTGGGGGTTAGGGGGTGGGGAGTGGGAGATGGGAGGATTAGGGTGTGTGACTCCACTCCTTAAGTGAGAAACTGTACTGTCAGGGGAAAGGCCTCAGGGCCATCTTCCTCCTCTGAGGCTATATGGACGCTGAGAAAACAGCCCTGGTTGGCCTTTTCATTCATTCTTTTCTATTCTAGGTGAAGGGAGTTTTAACTGTAAAGGGAGAGTCACAGGAAACAGGATGTCAGAATGCAGGTCCAGTGTTGTAACCAGCTCAGTGTGAATGCCCTGCAAAGCATCTAGTAATCTTTCTGAGTGTCCTTTGAGACCTCTTCAGGCCACCTTGGGACATGAACTTGATGGAATCAAAGTGATGTAGCAAGTAAGTGAAGTTTGAGTCTATTCCCCTATTGAGGAAGAGGGAGAACTGTCCCAGGGGTGTTGTGCAAAACGTGTGTTTATTCTTGCCATATCTTTGAAGTAAACATCCCTTTGTCAAAGCCACTCAGAGTTAAGTTGTTACATAGAACTGGGGAACTAGTCACTGGCCCTAACAATGAGGGTGTGGGTGTGGAGAAACAGATCAGGTAGGCCCTTTAACTAATGGAAGAGAAGAAACACTCTACAATCCATTCCAGGTACCCAAGAACTGTGAGGGAAGTTGTAGTCACCCTGGTTCTGGAACAGAGGGCCAGCATGCACATGCTGCAAAGACTCATAAAGATAATTTGATACAGCATTTGCACAACTCCTTTTTTTCCCCAAGGTAGTTAATCTTTTTCCCCCTCCCAGAGACTGGTCTTTTTAACATTCATTGATTTGGGGGGAGGTAGCTAGCTGAGATGAGTGGGCTGTATATTCATTATTCATTCATTAAATATACATGTTTTGACATCTTGAATAGAAATGACTTAATCTAGTAACTATGTTTATGTGATGCTCCTCCACAGAAGTTTCTATTAAGCCCATCCACAAGGTAAGAACCTGACAGAAGAAAATTTGGTTTTCAATAGATTGAATCCCTTAATTTTGAATTCTTTTTGAGGAAAATCACTGAGTTAATCTACTATTGCATCTCCTGTACAAATTCTGAGCCATTTGTCTCACTTTGATTTCTTTGAAATTAGCCCATGAAATAAAAAGAGAATAGACACATACACATATGCAATTACATAGTACAAACCACCTTTTTTATTGGAAGCCCTACTTGAATCACCACCTTGGTTGGTAAAAAATAGCCACCTACAAGTATGAAATTATTTTCCTTTTCTGAGGGTCTTTGAAAGCTAATGATTTGGACAGGTAAAAGGAGCTTACATGTAGTAGTAGCCTTCCCCTCCCAGAGGAGATAGTGAACAGAAAAGAATATTAAGGTGGAAAAGAGACAGATTAGACAAGTCATTCAACAGAGATGTTAAATCATGAAGGACAGAAGGAATTGCTGCCTCTTCTTTTTTCTCCTGTTCTATACTTACAAAGCTGATATTTATAGACAATGACTGGGAGGACAGTGAAGGATAGAGAGATTTAGTTGGTGGCAAGTACAAATAAAAGTGTGAGGAAATGATCCAATTATTTGACAAGTCTTGTTGAGAAGGAGAGATGGAAAGATAGGTCAAGATGAGAGAGGAAGGGAGAGAGAGAGAGAGAAAGAGAGAGAGAGAGAGAGAGAGAGAGAGAGAGAGAGAGAGAGAGAGAGAGAGAGAAAACAAGAGAAGGAAAAAAGACAAGAGAAGAGAGAGACACAGAGACAGAGAGATTTCAGAGTTCGGCATCAAAGAGGTTGTATAGTTAAGGGTAAAGGTGAGATCTAAGAGATGACTATAACTGTGGTAGTGCTATGGGTCTTGAGAGTTGAGGAGGTTGATGCATGGGGAAGTCAGTGTGTTAAAAGACACCTCAACATGTGTATTGGGGCAGAAATGAAGACTCTAAAGTAGATACTGAACTCCTGGAGAAAGAACAGAAAGTGACCTGATATTGGGTGCATGCCTATGCATCATGACTGTAACCAGGTGATACAGATAGATAGCGTCTATCTACAAAGAACAAAGATTGCTGAGTAATAATGGCAAAGGTTCAGCCTGGAAGTACTGTCACTGTCAGTGATTAGCAAGGAGTATGGTTACGCAGCCCTCTTCAGTGCATTAGAAGACCCAAGAGAAGGAATGCCCAGTTTTCTTGGATGCCATTTTCTTTCTGAGGGGGAACCATGTTTTTGTGGGCTCAAAATGAAAAGAGTGAAAGTAATCTAAGATAGAGGAAGAATTAATTTTGAGTAGAACAGTGTTTTGTGTGGTACAATAGAAGGGGAGGATGAAGGAAAAATAGAGATCTGGAAGTGGCAGTGGTGAGCTGGAAGGAGATGAAAGATATTTTACCTCAGGGGGATGAGGATACTGTCAAACCAAAGAAAATCAAAGAGAAAATGGGGAGAGGAAGTAGAATCTTTCTCTTCACAGGTCAGGGGAAGCATAAATTTATTTGAAAAAGTTCTGTAATAATGGAGGATAGCATCACCTTATTACTCTCCAAACACTAGAAAATAGTGGATGGAAGCATCAGAAAAATCAATTTGGGAGTCTAGGTTGAAAAATCCATGGTAAGCAAGTGCCCAGTGGCCCAATTAAACCCATGTTTTAGCGCTTAACCTGGTGCCTGGAAGATAGTGAGTACTTAATAAATTCTTGTTGATTGGTTGACTGATGGACTAGGGGTTGGGTGAGAAGAGGTCAGGTATCTACACCGACAGTTTTTTTTTAAGATGGTTCAATAAGGTTAGAAAGAGTAGGTCCTTGTACATGTGACAGTGTTCCAGGGTAAGAAATCCTTCAAATCCGAGGGACCAGATTTGGAGCTTCACCCTCCTTTGTCCACCAATGGTGAAAGGAGGAGTAAGCATTTCATTATGTTGCATGATGAGCCCTGAGTGGTCAGTGGATGAAAACCTTTGGGCCTTATTCTTTTCTCAGATATTTCAGTAATAAAAGTCAGCAGTAGGTCCTACAGCCTGGAGGCCTCCAAAGCTACCTGATAGGTCAACTGATGGTGACAAGAAGTCTAGCACTGATGATGGCAAAGCTCACCACTATCCAACGAAGGTGAGAGTGCTATCATAGGGAGCTGGGTAACATAGTGGATAGAGTAATGGGTCTGGAGTCAAGGAGACTCATCTTTGTGAGTTCAGATCTGGCCTCAGACCTAGCTGTGCAACCCTGGGCAAGTCACTTAACCCTGTTTGTCTCAATTTCCCCATATGTAAAATGAGCTGGAGAAGGAAATGACAAACCACTCTAGTAGCTTTGTCAATAAAAAAAATCCCAAATGGGGTCACAAAGAGTCGGACATGACTGAAAAACTACTGAACAACAACAAAGCACAAAGGTTTTATTTCCTCTTATTTCCGCTAAGTACCTACAAGTTTGCAGGACAATTGCTGATCTGTATTGGTAAAAGAAATTTCTTTACTGGGAGTTGCCCCCACCCAGGAAATCTCAGGTCCATATCCTTCCCTTGACCCATCCTGGACCTTGAGGAACAGAAGTCACTTTTGCAAAGTTCACATTGGTTGCTAGACTATTCCAGGGGTCAAGTTTTAGATTTGTTCATTTTTTTGCCATTTCTCTTCAAGGCACAGCATTAGTTACTGTCTGCTGCTTGAGAAGTAACCTAAGACTAGACAGATCATCAGGCAAATCTGCTATTGCATCCCTTGGTCCCTGCTGAATTTCTGCTGACATTAAAGCTGCCTGAATGGTTTTGAAGAAGAGTGGGAAGCAGAATGGGGAAAGTGCCAATGCAGGCTGGAGAGAATGTGTTTTACTGTCACAGATGAAAGCTTGAGTGAAGAACAAAGCTGTGTACTCCTCACTATTCAACTTTTAGAGGAAGCTACAGAGAGAGACTGCTCAGAATGGATTAACCCCCTCCCCCTTCAAAGTAATAAGAGTCAAATTTTCTCAATCAACTTTTTTATAGTAGCCAACACTGAATATGGCCCAACACTCAGAAGTAGGCTTAAACTGATGTCAACATATCAGCACGATGTAGTGTGGTGCAATATAAAGGATATTGTCTCTAGAACCGTAGGATCTGGGTTCAAATCTTGCCTCTTATTAACCTGGTGCTAAGTAAACCTTAGCTTCCCCGGCTCTCAGTTTTCTCATTTGTAAGATGAGGGGATTGGGCTAGATGATTTCTAGGGTTCCTTGCAGTCTTAATCTTATGATACTGTGAGGTAGGCTATCTCTATAATGAACTAATGTTTAATGTAACTGAGGTCTGAGTTATTGGGACATGTGTAAATAGACATGGCTGAAACATTCCTACATTTAGGAAGCATTTTCTATGTTCAAATCACTGTGCTAGTTCCTGGGGATACCAAGCCAACTATTCCTGCCCTCAAAGAATGTATGGTTCTGGGGAAGGCGGCAGAATAAAATAAATACACTGATATACACCACAAGGTAATCTTAGGGGTGAAAGAGACAGACAGAGACAGAGAGACCAGCTGAGACAGAGAGACAGAGAGAGAGGGAGATGAGAGAGACAGAGACAGAGACAGAGACAGAGTCAGAGACAGAGACAGAGAGACAAAGAGAGAGAGGGAGAAAGAGATGAGAGAGAGACACACACAGAGACAGAGAGAGAGAGAGACAGAGAGAGAGAGTAGGGGACGAAACATTTCGGTGGAAGGGGTGCTTAAATTGAACCTTGATGGAAGACAAGAATTCTAAGAGGCAGAGGTGAGGAGGGAATGCATTCTAAGCATGGGGCTGGTACAAATCCATAACTATTAGGAAATGGTTTGGAGTTTATTTTTTTCCTCGTTGCCACAGTCTTCAGAAAGAAAATAAAATTCACACTTCATTCCCAGAACAAACTCTATGACATATGGGAGAAATCAGCTGGTCCTAATCATGTAAATACTGATTAAAATGAGTCTTTTCTGCATAATCATATAGTCAAAAATGACTAATAAGTTCATTACTTGAAAAATCACAACTGGGCTTCATTAACATGAAATTTCATCCCCTGCCCCCACCCCTCCTCTAAAAAAGGGTTGAAAATTAAGGGGAAAAACCAATTCATCTCTGAATTTGATTCAAGTGATGCCAACCAACTTGTCAGACTAATTCTTGTCACTTCACTGACTAAACTGATGGACGATTCCCTTATCATGTAGGCAGGAACAAAAGAAAATGTATTTTCAGATTCTTGTCAGAATTCTAATGCTACAACTCAAATTCAATTGTAATGCATCAGAATTAAATTGCTGATCTGTTCTCCTATGAGACAGATTTAAGACCATCATGGGTTGACAAAATGTTTGAAGTGGAGACTATACAATTTATGCTGATCTCCTTCTGCATTCGGTTAGGGTTAGGTGGAATTTTTCACCAAAGCTATCTTATTAGAATCCTTGGAGGTGACAAGTTAGATTGCTTTAGTTGTTGTGATAAAGTGAGTAATAAAGAGCAGTTAAAGAATATCCATCAATCCCTGATGCAAAAATTAAATGAATGAGCCTAATAGCTAGAATATAGTATGATTCTGACTTCTTAAGATACAATCTGATATGCATAATAATTAACTAATTAAAATACAGAACATAGAGCAAACTTAGGAGACTCAGAAGGGGAAACCAGTGGAAAGTTATAGCTTTTCTCTGGGAAGACAACTAAATTGTTAGCTATGTATTTGTATGTGTGCTGTACATGGGGCCCCAGGTAAAGAAGAGAGTCAGAATTGTATGCCCTTAAAATTCTGAGTTGGAAGGAAACTTGCAGAGGAATAAGGTCATTTCCCTCTATAGGATCATAGTCTCCCTGTGGGTTGAGAATGTTACTCAGATGCATTCTGGGTATAGTGTCATGAATATTGGACTTGGAGTCAGAAGGCCAAAGATTCAGTCCCAGCTCTTTTACTACTGGTGATACTTTACGCAATTCAATTTTCTCCTCTATAAAATGAAGGATTGGACTATACGGCATCTAAGGTTTTTTCCCAGGTCTGATTTTTCTATGATTTTTATATCTACCCTTCTCCACCCTGACTCAATGAATAGTCAATTCAATGAACTTAGGCTTTTAAGTATGAGACAATTATTGTATGTGTTACAGCAGGCAGGCAGAAGCAATGTTGGTGGGCAAAGCACTATGTTAAGCACTAGAGATAGAAGTCTTTGCCTTCAAGGTTCACTTGTCTCCTGACCTATGTCTTGCCACTAGACAACAATGCCTCTGGAGGAGAGAATGAGGCTGGTGACTTTGCACAGTTCTGCCTCACTTAAATCCAATTCATTTGGAAGTCAGTTTATCACCCTCATGATGCCATTGGTTTTCTTGAGGAATGAAGGAAAAACAACAACAACCTTATAGCATAGCACAATACTTTGTAAGCAGCAGGCAAGATGATTCTAGTAAATGCTGGTCCTCCAATAAGTGCAGCTTGAACTCTCTATAGTCCTTGGAACTGCCAAATGATTCAAGATCAGAGACTGATAGGATTTCATCTGTGGAAATTAAAGAAGAGGCATAATCTTCTGTTTTGGTTTTTCACCCTAAGGACCGTAGGATCTTTCCATCTGACTTGCAACTAAAATTTTTTATATAAGTTGTCACTCTCATTAAAATATGAGCTCCAGGAAAGCAGGGACTCTGTTATTTTTCTATTTGTATCCCCACAGTACTGTGCATTGCACAGAATAAGCCCTTAATGAAAGTTTTGTATCCATCTATCCATCTCTCCCTTTCTCCCTCCCTCCATCCATTCATTCCCGAATGGTGCTCTGTTTAGTAGTTTTTGCTACCTTGCTCTGTTTTACACATAAGTACCTTTGACTTCACAGTAAGACTAAATGAAGTCAAGGAAGAAAACTTTTGCATGGCATAGAGGAGAAGATATGTAAGCCTTCCCCACTGACAACTTGTATCTCCATTGAGCTTTGCCACTTCCTTGCCTCTGCCTGCCAGCCCACCCTCCAAAATAAGAGAATTGACTGTTTTCAAAAACAAACAAACATAAATATTTATAAATCATTTGAAAGTGTTACTGGAGTCCTACAGCTTAATTGTAGACAGATTGTTGTTTGCGGCTTTCATTTAAGAAGTAGGTTGGAAACATTCTGGGAGCCTGCTAGAAGAGTTAATAGATAATCGTAAGCAATTTGGTGCCAATTAATTTTGTAGAATCCTATGCTTCAAAGGCCAGGGAGACAAGGAGAAGATGTCAGGTAGAAGAAAAATATTTCTGCTACCTACTGAGTTGACTCATGTGAACTATAACTAAAAGGGATTAATGTTCCACTTGGTGGTGGGACTAGGTAATCTCAGAGGTCATTCCAGTCTAAGAATCTATGAATAAGCCAGTTCTAACCTGCTACTCTCTGAGATTGGAATTCCAGATCCTCAGCTAGCAGCTCTGCAAGAAAAATTAGAATATGGGGACAGGGGAACAAAAACATAGAATTTATATTATCATAGTATATCTACATGTATGTAATGTGTACATATTCACAATGCATACACATTCAAAATACACAAACATATGTGTATATATATATATATATATATATATATATACATGTGTACATCTAAATCTGTAAATTATGACTCCTCATTCACTAATTTTTTTCTCATACTTAATGCATAATGGTTGTAAAAAGTTAAAGGTTCGAATTGAGATGCAAATAATGCTTCCTAAAAGTTATTATTTTTAGTAATTATTTAATGACTTTTAAAATATTTTTTGAAGAGTTGGAAGGAACTTTACTTTTTTTTTAAATTTGTTTTTAAATTTTGAGTTCCAAATTCTCTCCCTCCTTCTAGCCTCTCCCCCACCCATTGAGAAGCAACCAATATGATACTCATTAGACATATATGTATATGTATGTATATATGATGTCATGAAGAACATATTTCCATATTAGCCATGTTGGGGGAAAAAGTAAGAAAAAGAAAATGAGAAAAACCATACTTTTACCTGTCCTCAGAATTCATCACTTCTTTTTCTGGAGGTAGATAGCATTTTTCACTATGAGTCCCCTGGAATCATCTTAGATCATTGTATTGATCAGAGTAGCTAAGTCTTTCACAACTGATCATTGTTACAACATTGTTGTTACTGTGTATAATGTTCTTCTAATTCTGCTCACTCCACTTTGTATCAGTTCAAATGAGTCTCCCCAGGTTTTTCTGAACCCATTCCTCTTGTCATTTCTTTGAGCACAGTAGCAAGTTTATATAGCAATCATATAACACAACCTGTTCAACCATTCTCCAATTGATGGGCATCCCTTAAGTTTCCAGTTCTTTTGGACCACAAAAAAAGAGCTGTTATCAATATTCCTGTATATATAGGTCCTTTCCTTTTTTCTTTGACCTCTTTTGGATGCAGACTTACGTATTGCTCTTGGTATTATGGTAATGGCATTGCTAGGTCAAAGGGTATACACAGTTTTATAATCTTTTAAGCAAGTTGTGAATTATTCTCCAGAATGGTTGGACCAGTTCACAACTCCATCAATAAGGCATTGGTGTTCCTATATTTTTAATATCCTCTCCAGCATTTTTAATTTCCTTTTCTGTCATGTTAGCCAATCTCATAGGTATGAGGCAGTATCTCAGATTGGTTTTAATGATGATTTCTCTAATTATTAGTGATCTAAAACATTTTTTCATATGATAATTGATAGCTTCAATTTCTTATTCTGAAAACTGGCTATTCTTATCCTTTATTTATCAGTTGGAATGGACCAAATGTGGCTCAGTTCCCTATATAGATGAGAAATGAGAAACTTTCCTGCTTTCCTTTTAATTTTGGCTGCATTGGTTTTGTTTGTGCAAAATCTTTTTAATTTCATACAATTAAAATTATACACACCTTCTGTTGTCATCTTTTCCTCTTGTTTGGTCATAAGCTCTTCCCTTAATCCATGGATCTGACAGGTAATTTTTTTTCTGTGCTCCTCTAATTTGCTTATGATCCTTTATGTCTAAATCTTGTAGCCATTTTGATCTTATTTTGGTATATCATGTGAGATGTTGATCTATGCCTACTTTCTGCCAGACTGATTTCCACTTTTCCCAAAAGTTTTTGTCAAATAGTGAATTCTTGCCCCAAAGCTTAAATCTTTGGGTTTATCAAACTTCTTTGATTGGGAATTATTTAGTTTTGCCAACCTGTTTAATATGCTTATCATGGGTTATTTTGTATTACAGTGACAGAATACCACGTATCACATCTCTCACTAGACTGTAAGTCCTTTGTGGGGTGTAGGGTATGTTCAAGGAAGACTAGTACCTCTGATGTAAGGGCTGCTTTCTATTTTGGTGTCTACCTGATTAACCTAACTCTCACTTGTGGCTCCAAGAAGCTGTAACATGTGCAGTGGTCACATCCCAATAAACTGTTTCAGCAGATAGACTGAACCATATTGAGGGTAACTGAGGGTTCTCAAACCCATTGGTGAATTAGGAGGATGTCTACCCCATGCATAGGAAGACTTCCTCTGGTGGAATGGGTGGATAGGAACACTTTGTTCCAATGGCCATGAAGGTAACTGAAGCTTATTAGTTGTAACTTCCTTTAGTTTTATTTTCTGCATCTGTGAAATGAAGGGATTGGATCAGATGATCTCTGAGGTCCCTTCCAGCCTTAAACCTAGTATCTACTTTCCCCCACTGTTCCTGTTGGCCTCATACTGCTTCTATAGCAATCTACCGAAATTTGCCTGTCTAATAATCCTCTAAAATGGTTGATACTCCCATCATTTTCTCTGCCCTGGCTCCAGTCAGAACTCCCATCCCTTTAATGCCACAATCCTAGCTCTCAAAGGAAGAAAGCAAATTTACAGTGGGCATTTATATCTAAAGGAAAATCAGCTTAACAACTTAACTATGGCATGTATTTTAGAAGCAGGCACTTGTCAGTTCCATGGGTGGGATTTCACAGGCATGGCAAGTGGGAGGGGGAGCTATTTTGAGGCAGGTGGGTTTCTTGTTTCTAGAATATTTTATTATGTAGGTGGCTATCTCCTTTGCCTAGATATAAAGTTGACCCTAGGCATGGATAGAGCCTAATCTTTCATATTTAATGGATTGTATTCTCCCTCGAATCTATAATCTTTCCAAGTATTTTGTCAAGCACATTTGGAGAAAGACCTTTGGAGGTCTTCCACATTTGGAGGAAGAGATCTTTATAGGTACAAGAGAGGATTGGGACCCTAAATGAACAAGTAAACAATTACTTGAATAAGCAGATGTACAAGGGAACATGGCTTCCCTCTGTCTTCCATGAAGATGTGCTGAGTGACTCCCCAGATAAAAGCTGCTTGCATTAAATTCTACTGGGATTGAGCAGCCTAAACTTGAGTCCATTAGTTAGGGGAAGTCTTCCTGTAATGCCAAGCAAAAACAACTTCCAGGTTTGGATTATGAGCATACCAAACTCCATTTATTCAGTGACAGATTAAGGCAAAACATTCACAGAAAATCAAAATATAGCATAACTCGATAATTTAGGAAGTCCTCAATTCAACTGCAAAATACCAAGGTCCAAGTACCCTACCCCTGTGCAGTATATTACTCAAAGTAGCCCACCCCTGGGCAAAACATTCATTTAGTCAGTCAACAAAGTTTCTCTTCTCAAATGGAGATTAGTTTCCAATCATAAACAAAGTACATTCATTTGATCAGTCACAGAGCACAAAGAAGTCAAAAGTTTCCCAACCCTGGATCACAACTGAATTACAATACCATCCATGAACACCAAGTACTTTTCTCAAAAGGGACAGTGGAGAGCACAAAAGGCCATCCACCCTTAAGCTACAACAAGGTTAAGATATCATCACAGCACTTAATACCCAAGGAGAGATCTTGTCTTCATCTTGACACTAGGCACGTTCTCAGCAATCTCTATTCCTGGGGAGACAAAGCTTAATGAAGCCACAATGTATGTTGCCAGTGTCCTCATCAATCCACTCTCTGCCTGCAAACAGTCCCAGAACTCCTGAAAACATCAGCAAGACCCTCTTCCAGGATTTCTGGACACGTACAAGAAGAAAATCCTTCTTCAGGGCTTCTGAACCAACACCAAGGTTCCACGACCTCTGTAACAACACCACTGTTCTTCACCAGCAGACGGATCTGGCAAAACAACATCAAAACAGACAGACAAAATACCAATATTACAGCCATGTCTCCTCAGCTCTGGGTGGCAGTTCTCAAAAGTCTTGAGCAGCTCCAACTGGCCCTCAGCAGTCCTCTCTCAGCAACTCTGGCCCCTGGCAATTCTCCTCTCTCTGCCTCCATGATACTGCTCCCCCAAAATTCTTCTGGCCTCCTCTGGTTGGGCCTTCTCTCTGCTTGGGTCTTCTTTCTGCTTGTGCCTCTCTTTAAATCCACGACACCAGCTCCTCCCAGTTTAGCCCTCTCTCTTCACGTCAACAAGTCCATCCCATAAGTGGGATTCACAAGCTCTGGGTTTCAACATCCAACCTGAAAATCAAGCCAATACAGGGGGATCTTTAAATTCCATTACCATTACACCTTCCCAAGAAGAATGGGATAGGCTGGGTTGCTCTGGATAGGTCATGTTCAAAACTGGGATGATGTGAAACATGCATAGGATGATTTAACAGTTAACAAAATTAGGTTTGATTTACCCACAACAACAAAAAGTTAGCAGGCATTGATGCAAGACATAGTTTCCCTCTCTTTGTGTTGGTCTGCCTGTCAGATGCCTAAGGAAGCAAAAGGTTCCTCTTCATTCATTGACTCTTTTGCATTCAGGACACTGGGGACCTCCATCAAGGACTTGAACCTTAGTCCTCTGATCCAACTAATTAAATCTGGAGAACAATTTTAATACTTTTAAAGAAAAGCTAGCTTAAACTTCATGAGGTAAGACCTAAGGATAATGCTCCTACTGACAAGCCCCCATTTGTATTTCAAGTCAATCCACCTAGGAGAAGATTTATTAAACAAAGCTGTTCAGGGTCAGGGTCATAGTGGCCTGGCCCACCCCAGATACCTAGCACATTGAGTGGACCTCCACTACTGAGGATTTATGAAAGGATATAAAGAATAGTACAGGGTAAGAAAGCATGTATGGGTTGTAGCCTGTGGTCTTGAAGGGTATACCCAAATCATGAGATCACAGAATCATTAAGAAATTAAAGCCAGGGTCAGCCTAAGGCAGCATATAAAAGAGTTCAGTTCATTTTTAGAGCTCAACCACATGCCTACTTTCTAGGCAACTCTTTGTTCTAAGAACCTAGTTATAATCTTACAATATGCGTTTCCAGGTTGCATTAGGTCTCTCTATGGCAGGCCTTGAACTAGATTCGCCTTTCCCTGTTGCATGCTTGGTTTATAACCAGGGGTGTGTTGGAGGCAGCTCTAACCAGTTTGCAAGAACCCATTGTTAAATTTTCAGTATGAATATTTACACCTCAGAAATCAGCAACAGCTACAAATTGAGGCTTGATTTGTTGATTTTCTAGACTGAAGAAAGCAGACTAAACTTAAAAGTATACGTGCAGACTTGTTTTTCTGGAGAGTCTGGTTGTTAAACATTTACTAGCACATCCTTGTCTTGCTCTAAAAAGATTGCTAGAACTCAGCAAGAGAACAGCAGAAGACTCAGGGAATGAAATCGTCACTAAACCGCAGGCCAATAACAACAATAATAATAACTGTAGTGCTTTAAGACTGGAAAAGTGCTTTACTATCTTGATTATCTCATTTGCTAATGAAAACGTTTCCTTTCTCCTTCCCTCCTCCCCCATCCCCATTCAAAACCTACTGTCCTTATAGCTCATTCTTGTACTGGCCCCGCTGGTGAAGGAATTAACATCTATTTGCTATGAACTGGTTTATGTGCTGATGGTATTTATTTATCTGTGAGCATATTATGGCACAGATAGAATGTTAGCTTCTTAAAGGCCAGGAATTACTTTTGTGGCATTTATATCCCTGGCACGTAGGCTCACACATAGAAGGTGCTTAATATTTGCTGAACTGAATCTTCCAAATAAGATATTTATACCACAATAGGAGACTTTCAGAGTTATCTTAACTTGAAAAGAACAAAGATGATTCTGGGAATTTCAGATACCAAGACAGATCTTTTTGAATCATGTAGCCTTCAAAATATAGGCCAGCCATGCTAGAAAAAATAGTAGGTTGCTTGATAATATTAGTTCACAGGGGAGCTAGGTGGTACAGTAGATAGAATACGGCCTCTGGAGTCAGCAGGACTTGAGTTCAAAGCTGGCCTCAGACACTTACTAGCTGTGTGACCCTGGACAAGTCACTTAGCCCTGATTGCCTCTCCCCCACACCCCTACCAAAAAAAAATTGTTTAATTAAAAAAAGAAGAAGAAAAAGATGGTGACTTGCCTTACTTGCAGAGAAAAATTAAGGCATAGGAGAAAATCTGAATCAGCATAGTGACTTAACAGCCAGTGAGCACTTGACCTTATCAATGAACTGAGTGAAATGGAATCAACAATTGTAGAGTCTTCAGAAGACCTGGGTGTTTAGGTCTTGGCTCTAACATAATCTAGACTTATAGAATCTAAGTTGGTGGAGACTTTAAAGGCCATCTAATATCATGACTTACCTATAAAATAAGGCCTGTTATTTATCAAATAAGGATGATAATACTTAATGGTACCTTCTTCACTGTCTCTACAAAGGGACATAATGGTATATGAAAGTGATTTGTAACCATAAAGTGCTACAAGATGTAAGCTGTGATTATAGCTAAGGCTTCTGAGAAACAACCACGATGCAGGGGATAGAGCTCTTCTTGGAATCAGGAAAACCTGAGTTCAAATCTCATCTCTGGCACATACTGACTGTGTGACCCTGGGCAAGTCTATTAACTTCTTGGTGGTTTCAGAGGCTTTTTAATTACATAAGTTACAAAGACGGTGCCAATATTATTGCACTATATTAGTAGAGAGGGCATTCTTATCTGGGATTTCTCTATATCAATGAACCCCATGGTCAATGCATTTAATCACCTCATGATTCCCAAGATTCAGAGCTGCCTTCTAATCACTTTGCAATATAAAAGCATTAATTCTTAATGTAAAATACTCAGTGATCTCATAGGTATTTACCAGAACACAAAGGGGGCCAGATCTCATCATGAGTTCCGTGAAAGTTCTTCGACTAACAACTTTGCTGCAGATTTGAGTGGTCCTGAAGAGCAATTTCATATTGTCTAGGGTCCTATTTACTAATTTACATCTTTGGAACTTTTATTGGAAGGAAAAACAGGAATTTATCTTCTGGAAATGAAAGGTCCTGCAGCATTCTACATGCTGAACACTGTATCTCCCCTACCATCTAGCTCAGGGCTTTGCATTTAATAAATGCTTGTTGAATGAAGGAATGAATGAATGAACAAATCTACGTATTGGTTATGCTCCCACCCACGTTGTACTGAAAGCTTCTCTAAATTCATATCCTCTTTAGCAATTAGCACAGTGACCTGAACTCAGGGGACTGTATCATTCCTAGTGATTGGGCTTCCCTCTCAATACTCCTGCCTCCCCATCCCCACAACTTGGTAGTGCTCTCTCCCCTTCAAATCACCTGGTATTTATTTATCTGTGAACATATCATGTCATGGATAGAATGTCAGCTTCTTGAAGGCCAGGAATTACTTTTGTGGTATTTATATATTCCCAGCACCTAGGCTTACACATAGAAGGTGCTTAATATTTGCTGAATTGAATTAATCAATCTTTGTTGAATTGTTGGTGAACAGAATTCTGAGTATTTTAGCACAACAGGGAGATATAACAAAAGCTCTATAAATAAGATGAAAGTTATAAAACCAGTTAAGTGTAGGTGGGAAAAATCATTTCTTTTTCAGTACAGCAACTGAAAAATACATGCCTAGAGTCCACAATATATTAGCAGTAAGTAATCAATTATGTTAGAAATGCAAAATGTGCAATTATATAATTAATTATCAGTAAAGAAGATGATGTTCCTTCCCTTCTTTCTGCAAAGATCTCTTAAATTCTTAAAGTTTTAAAAGAAAAAAAGAAGTTATTTAGTAGGTTAAAACCTAGCAGGTTTTTTTTTTTTTTACCTGTCAACTACCGCAGAAAAGAATTAACCAAGAAGGAGATCTTTTGTGTTTAAACAAGAAGACAAAACATTGTTTAAAAAAATCACAGCTACATCTGGGACTGTGTCGACTTCCTTTTGAGTTTGTCATTTCTCATTAAGAGAAACATCATGGGATCACACAATCTTGGAACATCAGAGCTGAGAAAGATCTTTGGATAATTATTGTAGGGTAGTCATTTCGGTGGTTCACTTTGATTTTTGGAAAGGTTTTCTTTTTTCTTTTTAGGAAAACAATCCTTTTTTTTCCTGAGTGTAATGCTTCTGCTAGTGTTCTCTACCTTTGTGGTTCTACTTCTCTCATTTGTAGTCGTTGGTAACTAATCCAAGACAATAAGGGAGAGAGGGGACTGGCCAGTGAGAGCATACAAGGAGTCCTTAGCAGTTTACAAGGTATACTTTGCCTGATGCAATTCAACACCTGGAAGTTTGGTAAGCCAAATTCTGAGCATGCGAAATGGAGAGACCTTAGGATCCACTGCTGAGCTGGAACTGAGTATGCATATAAAAAACACAAACTAGACAAAGTAATTTCTCTTCCTGGATATACTGGAATGAAGGGGAAACCGCTATAAGCCTCCTATGGAGAAAAAGGCCTTGGGCCTTTGATTTTCCCAGTAGCCACTGCCATGAGGCCCTTCAGTGCAAAACTCTGATGCTGTTTTTCACCCTATTGTCTCTATTCCTTGCTACATTTCAATGAAAGAGTAGTGGAGATATAACAGTCTAGGCTATGAGTCTATAAGTTTAAAAAAGGTAGGGAAGCCATAAGGGGTCTTGGAACTGGAGTCTGAACCAGTCTGCTCACACTTACACCTGGTGAGGCACAAGCCTAGCCCTGAAGAGGGACCATAAGATCTAGCCAAGCAGTGAATCATCTTGATGGCATAGATACCATCTCCTACAGTCAGAGGGTGACTCATCCAGAGTCTATTCAGAAATGAACTTGGTGGAGTAAATAGCCACCTTTGGTTGGAGCCCACTATCCTCAGGGACTGAGGTGACATAGGGGAGAGTGTACCCCTGGTTTAGAGGAATGTTTTGTACTTTGGTTCTGCTCTATCTTTTCAGGAAATATCCCTTCATAAAGGCTAATTTATGTTAATTGTCAGTTAATATCAGGGTGCTAATAACTGATGATTGATATTGGGGAGAATACACCAAGATGAAGGGTTAAAAGAATCACCCAAACTCTTTGAGAATATCCCTAGAACTCTGATGGAGAGATGGACTTGATTTACCAATGCAAGCAGGAGTTGAAATAAGGATGCTGTACCTCCCTTCCTTGTCCCCAGATTCTATCTGGGCTACAGATGTCTAAAGCCAATTCAGAAAAAAGAAAGCAGTGAGTTTTTGTGACATTTCTGCTATAGGGCAATCATGGCACAGAGAGATCTAGTTAACACTGTTGAAAGCTGCCATTCTTAGAAAACGAGGGGTAATTTGTGAAGTTAATGCTTTTTTTTTCTTTTAAAACTGATACTTTATCTTTGAAAGGAGACTTTTCCAGAGATTGGTCTCATTCCCAGAACGATGTACAGTAGCAACACATTTCTGGGGGAACTGGTCTGAAAAACATTTTTCAGGATCCTGAGAACATATTCCTCATCAGGGAAAGGTACTTTTAAGGGCAGAGAGGCACAAAAGATTTTTTAAGTCTTGAAACAAAAGAGAAAGGAACACAGACAGCAAAAGAGAGAAGCTGCAGTAGTAGGCCAGTCTTCCCTACCTACCCTCAGATCATCAATCATCTTTCCAGCTGGCCCCACAACCATTACTGAGGGGAGAAATAACCCTGGATAAAGGGCCCACCTTCCTCAAAACCACTAATACCTGCCACTGACCAAGTACCACCAAGAGGCAGGTAAGCCCAAGGACCCTGAGGATTTCAGTTCCTCCTTCCCCAGAACAGCCCTTCTTCTGGCATCATTTTACAGCCGTCAACCTCTTTAGAGATGTGACCTGGCAACTGTTTTTTTTCAGATGCTGCAATCCCAGCCTCCTCAGCAACCACAGCGACTGAAGATCCAGAAAAGAAAGTACTTGACACTTAAGTCCTTGGCACTATCATATGGTTCAAAATAGGAAACATAGGATTTTGTAAGAAATAACATTAAAGATGAGGTATTGATATCTGCTTTGCCACTGTACCCTAAGGACTATGGGAATTTTCCATCTGACTTGCAACTAAAAGCTCTTATGTGTGTTGTCTCCCCCAGTAGAATGAGTTTTTTGAGAAACAAGCCTGTCTCTATTTTTCTATTTATAATCCCAGTGCTTAGTGCAATCCTTTGTATATTTTGTTCAGTCCTTTCAGTCATGTCTGACCCTTTGTGACCACATTTGGGGCTTTCTTGGCAGAGATACTGAATTAGTTTGCCATTTCCTTCTCCGGCTCTTTTTACAGATGAAGAAGCTGAAACAGGTTTACACAGTTCGTAAGTGGCTGAGGCTAGATTTGAAGTCATGAACATGAATGTTCCTGACTCCAGCCCTGGTACTCTGTCCACTGCGCCACCAACTGCCCCCTTTTCTTACAGTAACTGCTTAATTCAATTTTTCATTCACTTTAAGGATATAAATAAAATGCCAACATGTTAACTAGATAGTGCTCGGGGCACAACTTGTGTAGCTACTTGTTTTCCAAGTGTAAGGCAACCAGCAACATTTATTAGTTCTGGACTCAGGAAGATCTGGTTTTAAGTCCCACATTAGACATTTGCAAGCAGTGTGACCATGGACAAGTCACTCAACCTCTCTCTGTTTCCACTTCTTCAACTGTAAAATGAAGAGTTGGACTCAATGGTTCCTTATAGCTTTAAGTTTTAATTCTGTGGTCCTAGAAACACTTCTGGCATCAATGTCAACATATTAGCGAACTGACACAAACAACCTCAAGTGTATTGATTGTACATTGATCCCACTGGCTGGACTGACCATAAAATCAGGCTACATCAGGACCAGGACACTGGCTTGTCATTGGAGTAGTAATCAACATTTCTAGGTCAATAGGGGTTCTCAAATAGCTCACTTTGATATAAGCCTAGAAAACGTGAGAAACCACCCCATGAGCCTCCTGACTGCCACTGAGCCCAGAGCAGGATAAATGCCATCAAACAGGTTACTGTGCTTGTTAGTGGTGGGCTCCCAAACATCATTGCCCAAAGCTCTAGACATGACTGTCTTGAAACTACTTCAATCCTGCACAATACTGGATCACAGACCTGCAATTCTTAATTCAGTTGTTTTGGGCATCTTAATATAGCTTCTTGGGTGGTATAGTGGATGCCTGACTAGGTATCCCCATTTACTAATCTTAGGAAAATTAAATACTTCTGGTAGAAGTATCTTGGTGATTAATCCAGTAATCTATTGTTGAAAAATGTACTACCTGTACCACTGTAACTCAAAGTGATTGAAGCATGCCTGGTTTCAAATTTATATTGTGTCTTGCTTCCCTGTGGTGGTTACCTGAGAAATTGTGGCTCTTCTCAAAATATAACACTTTAGGTATCTGTACTAAGGAAGTCAAGGAATAAACCCAGAACTATAATTAAGCTTTAAAAAAAAAACATGTCCTTTAGGTCTTAAGGAATGTGAACAGCCTAGATCTACCAGACAGAAATGGTCAGAGGGTGGAGGATAGGGAAGGCGAAAATATGAGCCAGTAAGTAATAATAGTGATTAACGGATAACTCCTAGATAGAGCCTGAGAATTAATAGGGGGAGGAGAGTGATGGGTGATTGATAGTTCTCTTGTGATCCATAGGCAAACATTTATTAAATGTATACTGTGCTAATCACTGGGAATACAAACATAAAGAATGGAACAATCCCTCCTCTCAAAAACCTGACTTAAAGGAGCTCATATTCTAACATGGAGAAACAATAAATACATACAACACACATATAAAAATATACATATGTGCATGTATAAACATACTATACACAGATGTGCACATATATACAATATGTAAGTATTAGATACATGCACATGAGCGTGCATGTGTGTATCTATGTCCAAGTATGTGTATATGTATATATGAGTGTATGTGCACACATATACATGTATACATACATACATACATACACACACACATATATAAAATAAAGAGAATAAGCACAAGGTAGTTTTGTAGGAAAGGCAGCTGAGGGATCAGCAAAGACTTTGTGTAGCTGGTACTTGAGCTGTACATTGAAGGAGGAGTGAGACTCTATTTGGCAGATGTGAAAAGCTAATGAACTCTAGTTGCAGGGAGTAGCCAATGAAAAAAACACAGAAAATAAAATGTCATGCACGATGAACAAAGAAAAAGCCAGTTAGGAAGGATTGAAAAGTACAAGAGTGGGTGTAAGGTACAATAAAGCAGGAAAGGTGAGTTGGGGCCAAGCTAGAAAAGGCTTTAAAAGCTAAACAGAGAAGTTGATCCTAAAAGCAATATGGAGCCTCTAGAATTTATTGAGTAGGAAAGTGAAATGGACAGGCCTGTGTTCAAGGGAGGTCCTTTTGGTGGTTGTACAGAGGATGAAGAGTAGTGGGAAGAAACTTGGGAAATGGAGACCGGTTAGGAGACAATTGTACCCATCTAAGTGAGAGGTGATGAGGTCTCACACCACAGGTTTGGCTATGTGAATGAGAGAAGGAGCTGGATACAAAAGACATGGAAGGGGGATGGCAAGATTTGGCAACTGATTGGCTATGTGGGGTGAAGGAAAACAAAGAGTCCAGAATAAGGCGGAAGCTATATACCTAGGAGAGTGGAAGAATGGCAGTGACTTTGACAGAAATAGAGAAGTCTGGAAGAAAGATAATGAGTTCTATTTTGGGCACATTGAGTCTGATGTGGCTTTGGGACATCCAGTTTGAAATGATCAGTAGGCAGTTGGTGATGTGGGACTGAAACTCAGGATTAGGCCTAGACGTGTAGATCTGGAAGTCTAATTAAATCCACGGTAGATGATGAGGTCACCCAGAAATAGATTGTGTACAGGGAGGAGATAGGAGAGCCCAGGACTGAGCTTTGGGGAACACAATTTTTTTTACCTCCTTAATGCTTCTGTTATAAGAGCAAGTAAGTATCCATAGCCCTGACAAGATCTCTCCTGGTTACATTTTCATTCTCCTTCCTCCTTACCATCCCCCATAACAGGTTTCTCCCTGTCCTCTCTTTCTAGCAAATAACCCTCTCATAAAAGAAACATTCACATATGTTGTAGTTGTCTTAAATGGTGGAGGTTGGGTTGTTGCTTTTTTGGAGGGGGGAGGAGTTGTACTGGTGGGGAACTTTCTCTACCAGTGGATTCACTCTCATTAGTAATGTATAGTCTTAGATTGCTATCTGGGTTGCTAAAAGGTTAAGTGACTTGCCCTGGTTCACACAGCCAAGATTTATCAGAAGCAGAACTTGATTTTACATTTTTCTGACTTGGAGGTCAGCTATCATGTCCCCTACTCCATGTTGCTTTTTTTTTTTTTAAGATGGTGTTAATTGGAGGCAGCTAGATGGGAAAGTGGAAAGAGCACCAGCTGTGGAGTCAGGAGGACCTGGGTTCAAGTCTGACCTCGAAGACTTACTACCTGTGTGAACCTGGACAAGTCACTTAATCCTGATTGCCTCCAAAACAAACAAACAAAAAACCCCAAGAAGATGGTGTTAAACCAGGCTAAATCCTCAGCTGTGCAGTAAGATTCTGAGTGTAGACAACCTGAAAAAAAATAAAGCCTTAGAAACAAGGTAGGAGAATCACTGATCTGAGTCTAGTAAACTATTCATTGATTCCAAAGGGGGGACAAACATTTTTATTGTTCTTTTCTCCTAAAATGGGTAACCTGGTGAGAAGAGGCAGTAACTGTCTGGTTTGACAAACGGATACTATTTAGTGATGTTTCTGCTAAAGGAAAAGCATGTTTTTACTTCTGCATAGTCCTCAAAAATGTTGATGCTAATTCTTACAAGCTTTCCTGCTGCTGTCAGAGGATGAATTCTCAATTTTTATTTTGTACAAAAAGAGGCATGGTGTGTCGAGTAATATAGTGGAAGGCACACAGGACTGGGAGAGAGAATGTGGTTCTGGTTCTCTCTCTGTCGCTAAATGGAAGTGGGAAATGGCACAATTTGATTAATTCATATAATCTCAGTGTTGGGATTACAGGGGCCATCAGGCATAATTCATATCTGACCAAAAAAAATCCCCTTATACTAACCCTGGCAAATGAACATTCAGGCTTTGCTGGAAGACTTGCAGAGAAGGGAAACTCACTATCTCCTGAGACAGTCTATCCTACTTTTGGATGGTTTTAATGGCTGGGAAGCTTTTTTCTTATATCAAGCCTTAATGTACCCTTCTTCAGCTTCCATCCATTGTTCCCACTTCTGCCCTTTGGGACCAATCCAGTCAGGTATTTACAGTTCTCAAAATCTTTTTTGTTGTTGCTAAATGATGGGGTTGGGGGACATTTAAGGGCCCTTCCAGTTCTGAAATTCTTCAATTCAATGAATCATCAAAAAAACCAATCAAGTATATATTTACTAAGTGTTTACTATATGCCAAACACTGTGTTCCTCATTTTTTAATCAGAAGGGTAAATTTCTGTCTGTCAGGCATTTGTTTTTCCTTAAATAAATATTCAAAACCCATTCCACTCCTTTAAAAAAAAAGAAGAGATGTAACTTACTTGTCCACTTATGATTTGTGATCAAATTAAGCTCAATTTTCTCATCTGTTGAATACAGGGGGTGGACTTGATAGTCTTTACATTCTCTTCCAGCTCTAAAGTGCTATTACCCTGTGACTTCAGCACCATTAGGGCTCTCAGTTTCCATTATGATGACCTGCTAGTTGTCTATGTAATATTGCTTCACTACACCTGAATCTTCTTAAATGTAAAGATAAATCCAGGTTGCTGGATGATTGCTAGGCAGGTCAGGGATGTTGGAGATTTGTACTTCAGGATCCAATGGCTTCT
The DNA here is from genome assembly GCA_028627135.1 of Pseudochirops cupreus. Lineage (NCBI taxonomy): Eukaryota > Metazoa > Chordata > Mammalia > Diprotodontia > Pseudocheiridae > Pseudochirops > Pseudochirops cupreus. The sequence goes on along the minus strand of CM053580.1, from coordinate 433,421,976 downwards.
GAAGTTTTTTCCAGCTCTAAGAGTCTTTGCTTCTGAGAGATCCATAAGGCACAATCTGCTAAATTCTACTCAGTATTTTATTGAGACCAGTCATGTTGAAGCATTCATAGTCAATGGTGACAAACTGCTAACCTTGAAGTTGCCATGCGTCCTTCAGGGCTGGACAAAATGTAAAATTAGATTTGTGGATCCACCAGATGTTTCTGTTCCTTCAATGTCTCTCTTTTCTCTGCCTCACATTACCTTTTTTTTTTAACCATTAATTATTTTGGGGGGTTCTTAACCTTCGTCTTTTGAATTTGCTTCTCTGTGTTTCTCTCTCTCTCTTTCTCTCTCTGTAAATAACTGTTTCATATGTATTTGATCAAACATATTTTATCAGATATTAATATGTTTTATAGTTGTATTTCACTAATGGTTTCCTTTAATATTGGATGTATTTTACTCCATGATTTTAAAGGCATTATTCTGAGAAGGGCTTCTCAGACGGCCAAAGGGGACCATGACGCAAAATGGTTAAGAATTAAAGGGGTGCCCATCAATTGGGAATGGCTGAATAAGTTGTGATATATGAATGTAATGTAATACTATTTTGCTGTAAGAAATGACAAGCAGGTGGATTTCAGAAAAACCTGGAAAGACTTACATGAAATCTTATATGAAGTGAGCAGAACCAGGAGAACATTGTTCACAGTAACAGCAACATTGTGCAGTGATCAACTATGAATGACTTGGCTATACCCACAATGATCCAATACAATGATCCAAGACAAATTCTTAAGGACTCATGAGGGAAAATGTTATCTAGATCCAGAGAAAGAACTGATGGAGTCTGAATGCAGATCAAAGCATACTATTTTTCACTCTAAAATTTTTTTCACGTTTTTTTTTTTCCCCTTTGGGTCTGTGTCTTCTTTCTCAGCATGACTAATATGGAAATACGTTTAGCATGATTACAAATTTATAACCTATATCAACCTCAGGGAGGGGGAGGTAAGGGAATGATGGAGAAAATTTGGAGTTCAAAACTTTTTTTTAAAATAAATGTTAAATTATCTTTACATGCAATTGGGAAAAATAAAATATGTTTTTTAAAAGCTACATTCACAGCATGCCTTCCTACTGATTAAAAAAGTAAAAAATTAAAAAAAAAAACTAAGTCAAGCCTCTAAATTCATTCCTGTAACACAAAAAGGTTAGTTTTGTTTGTTTGTTTTTAAGATTTTTCTCCATTCTGAGGTGTCTGATTCCTGCACCACAAACTCCCAAGCAAGGATGACTGAAAGATGGTATGAAAACAAAAGGAGGGATCTAGGACTAGTACCTAGGATTATATGAAAAGAGATGAGGTGACCATAAAGTCTGGGGGCTCTGGAGACTGGCAAGGACTAATTCTATTGTTTTAGCATCTAGAGTCATGATTCATTTGGAATGGGTAGAAGAAAACAAAACCAAGCAAAACAAATGCTATGTGTGCATCTTCTGTTCTTTCAGGTTCCTTCCACAGCATTTTCTGTTTGTGCCATTAAAAGGAAGCTGTAAGTCTTCTTGATTTCCAGGAAAGACTTGCACAGTAGGGAAACAAAGTAATTAGACTTAGTAAAGTAAGCAGCTTGGAATCCACATTCAGCCCGGGAGGTCATTCAGCTGATTAGAAATGAGTAATGTAATGCTGTGCTCAGCTATCCACGGATGACCGAGAGAGGGCTGAAGATGTAGGGGCTGGATCATCAGAGCTCCTAAATGAGAATTGGCCTTTGGAGTCAGAGAGGACCCAATATGTAACATGAGACCATAAAGTAATGAGGCATTATTTATGTAACAGCTCATACTACAACTCATCTACCCCAAATGAGTGTTTTCTTTCCAAATAGTCCTCTTGGGAGGCTGATCATGTATCCCAATGATGCTCAAAACACACTCAAAAACTGCATTTGGAGCTAATTTACGAGACACACAAGACAATGTTTCATTACTAATTTTTGACCAAAAATGGTACTGCCCTCTTGAAAGAACGGACTATGCTCTTTGAAGGAAATTCCCTAAGAGCAGTACAGAAATACACTGAAACATGACTGCATCAATGGAATAAATATAAAGCCCCGTATGTAAAGTTTATTAACCTTTTTTTGTACCATGGATAGCTTTAGCAATATCATGAAGCCTATGTATATGTTCTTAGAATAATATTTTTAAATGCATAAAATACATAGAATTACCAAGGGAACAAATTATATTGAAATAGTTGCTAAAAAAAAGTTTCTGGACCCGAGGCTAAGTTCTGATATATTCTTTTAAGAATTGCCTCATTACTTTATGGTCACCTCATCTCTTTTCGTATAATCCTAGGTACTAGTCCTAGATCCCTCCTTTTGTTTTCATTCCATCTTTCAGTCATCCTTGCTTGGGAGTTTGTGGTGCAGGGATCAGACACCTCAGAATGGAGAAAAATCTTAAATGTAGATGTTTTTATATTAAATTTACCAGTCACACAGATGGTATAGTGGATAAAGTGCTGAGTTCAAATCTGGCCTCATACTCTTACTAGCTGTATGACCCTGGGCAAGTCACTTAACCCTGTTTGCCTAAGTTTCCTCATTTATAAAATGATCTGGAGAAGGAAATGGCAAACCACTCCAACATCTGTACCAAGAAAACCCCAAATGGGCTTGTGAAGAGTGGGACATGACTGAAAAATCACTCAACTACAAAAATTGTAAGATATGGTGTGTGAAGGAGATATGATAGCCAGTTCAAAGACACAGAGAGAATTGTGTGTTTCCTATCTAAGATTATTGTAAATAATTCTATTTTGATTTTTTGTGGTGGCAAAGAACCGGAAACTAAAAGTTTGCCCATCAAGTGTGCCATGTCCAAACAAATTATGGTATCTGAATGTAAGAATTCTCCTGTGCCATAAGAAATGACAAAAGGGAAAAAACTTCAGAAGACTTGTATGAATTGAGACAGATTGAAGTATACAGGATACTGATACAGGAGAACAATTTATGCAATAACAATATTATAAAGATAAGGACTCTGACTAGGATTCATTTTGAGGCTGGCTACCCACCTCTTGACTAAGAGGCAATAGAATCAGGTGCAGAATTGGGCATTTTTAAAAGGATGGCTCACCAATTTGGAAATTTGTTTTTTTCTTTTACCTTTTTCAATAGCGGAGCATGGAAGGGAGAGAAAACAGATCTTTGTTCAATGAAAAATCAGATCAAACATTAAAAGAAAGGATTCTGTTTTCATTATAGTCACTTACATAGTTGTATTGAGCTAGGAACTACCTTGATAGTATATGTACCTGCTAGTTCTCAATTTATATTTGTAGTGAATGAAAAAAAGAACATATTAAGTCCTTACTATAGGCCAGGTGCCATGTACCATATTTGGTTTTTATGGTTTATATTAAACTAAGACTTGTCCTTATAGTCTATGTACTTGATGATTCTCAGTGAGTATCTCTTATTCTCTGTTTAGTCAAACTCTGTTTAGTATTATCTTTTTTTCTTTTTTTGTATTTTTTGGAGGGGGGAAGGCAGGGCGAATGGGGTTAAGTGACTCACCCAAGGTCACACAGCTAGTAAGTGTTAAGTGTTTGAGGTCACATTTGAACTCAGGTCCTCCTGACTCCAGGGCCAGTGCTCTATTCCTTTTGCCACCTAGCTGCCCCATCTGCTTAGTATTATTCAGCCTGCCAGGTTCTCTATTGGCCAATGCTTAGAGCATCCGGAAAGCCCCAGCGCTGGCAGAATAGAGGAACCACAGGCCCATTACCACACTCACTGGCTCAATTGTCAATCAGTGGTTGACATCTGTTGCAATGGATCAGTCACAGACTGAGGGTTCAAATAATCAATTCCTTTAATATCAATATATATAAATATCCCCAGGTAAAAATAATTATCCCCCCTCCCAATATAAGTAGTCAAAAAGCAGTTCAGGAAAGTAAAAGCAGGTGACAAGGAGGTACTCTGAGGTTTATAGCATGCGGAGTAAAAGCCCAATGTTTATAGGGCTTCAAATTCTTCTTGCTCAAGGAACCCAGTTGGGTCCCAGATCAATCTACCAGGAGGCAAAGTTGACTGACTCTGCCTCAAGGTCTTCTTCAGTCACAAATTTGGTCACAATTCTTTGGACCATAAAGTAGTATGGGCTGGTGTTGTGGGAGTATAAGGCATAACTCTTACCCACTTCCACCAGCGATCCGGCCCTCACACACTCATAGTTTTGTGAAATGGCATTAAATGCAGGAGACTTCATCCTTCTTGTTCCATTTCTGTCTAGTCTACTGAACACAGTATTTGAACTTGAAGGTTCTTGGTTTCAACCCTGGCCCAGATGAATGAGAAAACTATGTAGCCTTTTTGTACCTCCATTTCCCTTTTCATTAAAGGGGACACTAAATCTTATGCCTCCCTTACTCCCCCGCTATGGAATGCAATATGTCCCACAGTCCTTTGATTTCCCAGGATGCACAAAAATATATGGTTACTATAGTCAAGTGTATACTTAGTGTAGACCAGGGGCCCCACTGTCCTGCTTTCCCTAGCCTAACATCTCCTAGAAGACTGAAAGCTACTCACCACTTTGCTGATCATTGCAGCTAACCTTAGGATCACTCACCTACTTTAACACATACTTTAGTATGTACTGATGCAAGCCCATCCTCTAAGGTTTTCAACTGGCCTTCCCAACATTATTAAATAATAACACTGAACAATCATATTTAGTCTTAGGAGGAAATTCAATGAAGTTACAGCAGTTCAACAAAGGAGGTTTAAAGAGAGCGTCATCCCCTATTCCAAGTTCCACAAGGCTCATAGGTTACCTGCTGTTTCTGAGTCAGTGCTCTTAAGAGAATTACTAGTTTACATTTTAACCCCTTCCCAGCAAGGAAGCAGCAAAGGGTAGTGGATTGAGCCAGTGTAGAATCAGGATACTCTGGATTCAAGGTCTTTTTCTGACACATAGTCAAGGTGTGAGACTAGGCTATCTCCATTGCTCCCTCATCTATATCTGAGCCAAGATGGCTCTGGAGGAGAATGAGGCTGATGACTTTGCATATGTAAAGCCAAGCATGAGCAGCTCTCCAGAGGACTACTGCTGTGAATATCTTTAAGTTTCTGATCACATAGTATAGTGAACTCTCTATTTATTCAGCAATAAACTAAGGTAAAACATTCACAGAAACCAAAGTACAGCATTCACAATGATATGACATAACAATTTATCACTAAAGTGGCCACATAGTTTTAAACAAAAGATATCATTCAGTAAATCCTTAACTCAATCATCCTTAAGGAGCAATCTTCCTTAAGGCACACAAAGTATAAAGTCAAAGTTTTCCCACCCCCTAGGTCACATTGTCTTAACCTCTCAGTCAAAAAGTCTTCTTTCTTCTTGACTGGAGATTAGTTTCCAATCATCCTTAACTCAATCATCCTTAAGGGGTATAAGGTACAAAGTACAAAGTTCTCCCACCCCTAGGCCACAGTAAATCATGATCTTCTCAGTCAGCACTAAGTACCCTAAGAGGTCTTTTCATGGCTCTCAGATTCCATGGTTCCTCTTCCATGGGTCCAGCTCTTGCCTGAATCTACCCAATTGTCACCTAGATTCACAGGAAGGCAGCTCTCAACTCTTTGTCCAGCTCCTCGTCCAGTTCCTTGTCCAGCTCCTGTTCCATATTGAAGCTTACAGTGTCTAGTACACCTCAAGTCCTTCGAAGTTTCTGTTTCTGAGAAGACAAAGCTTACCAGAGTCAAAACAACATTCACACACATTGCCAGCACCATCATCAATTCACTATCTGTCTGTGAAATTAACACAGACCCACAAACAAGGTCCGAGAAGTCAACACAAATCATCAACAAGACCTCTGAAACCCTCCTCCAGACTTCAGTAAACAGACAACAAAAAAAAATCCTCTTTCAGGGATTCCAGTAAGGTCCCAGGGCTTCTGTACAAAGTATCACAAACTAAAATCAACACAGACAAATAGACAAACAGAATGCCAGCCACCACAAGTGTTCTCTTTTCAGTTCTGCTCTGTCCCAGCTGTGCTTGAGCTTTTTATCTGTCATTAGCTCCTCCCTGTTCCACCCACCACTTACATCCTTCCTGTTCCTGTCTTTGTCAAGTCCCTCCTAATGTGGGATTCATAGGTTCTGTTTCTTAACAAAGACTTGATATAATCAAGGCAAGGTTCAAAGACACTTGAACTGAAACAAGGTGCTAAATAAATAACTGAAATAAGGTGCTAAGTACTTCTTTGCTTGCCATTACAGCACAGTCCTCCTGCATTGAAATCCAATTTGATTGCAAGTCATGGCATCATCTTCCTGATGTCATGGTCCTCTTCAAGAGTGAAGGACAAACCACAACAAGATGTGCTCCTGGAAAAGATCATTTGACCTTTTATTGGCCCCAGGCAATTTTCTAAGACTTTAAATGGAAGAACAGTAGATTGGTAGAGACTTTTCTAACTTGAGAGCTCCCTATACCAATGAAGTCACAGGATGAGGCGAAAAAATAAATATTTATGAGTTTGTCATGATGCAATAAGGTGAAATAGTGGATAGATTGCCAGAGTTGGAGTCAGGAAGATCTGAGTTCATATCCTACCTCAGATTCATTATGTGGACAATGTAAAAGCTTCCTTGTTGTTCTCCCAAACTCCAGTCTCTCCTGTCTCTAATACTTTAATTATACTCTAAAAATATCTCTAATAATAATTCTTGGGGAGGGAAATGGCAAAGCACTCTAGGATCTTTGCCAAGAAAACCCCATGGACAATATGGACTATGAGGGTCACAGAGTCAGATATGACTGAATGACTGAACAACAACAACATAACTCTAAGCTTTTCACTTACTTGCTCAAAAACTTCAGTACTTGCCCATCACTTCTGTAATTTGCCAGAGACCAAAACCAGAATGTCTTATTCATTATTCAAAACTTCTTAATTTAACTTCAATCTACCTTTCTAAACTTATTAAAGTTAATATGCATTGCTTTAGAAGGTAAAGAGAAACTAGAGAAAGGGGCTAGTGACATAATTTAGAAGTCATGGAGAGAAGTCTTCTCTTTTCCTTTTCAGGAATGTTTGAAGAAAAGAGACTAGAGAGCACAGGAAAGAACTAGAAAGTAGCTAGAAAGGAAGAGGTGTTTCTATCTAAAGCAAATCCATGTAATATAAGTTACAAGGATGAAAGCTATATAGATGATGATAGATCAATAGAACATGTATTACTTGTGGACTATGAACTAATTAATAACCATGCAAAATACTGAGAATATAAATATGAGGAAAAAGACAGTTCCTACTTGCTAGAAGCTTGCATTTGAGTAAAGAAGGCAAAACATCAAAGAGGACAAAGTATAAAAGTCTGGATAGTCAAAGCTGGGGTCAGGTTCCAAGTCCTCCATCTAGTTGGTTTAAACCAACCTTTTTTCCTTTTCCTTTACACATGGAATTTCATCTCCCATCCCCATGTGTTTGCACAGGCTATGTCCCGTGACTGGAATTCAGTCCCTCTTCATCTCAGTCTCTTGAAAATCATTCATTTCCTTTGAAATTCAGATTATGTGAGCCATCACTTACAGGAAGCCTTTTCTGATGCCCACTCACTTGCTAGTGCCTCTGCCTGCCCCACATAGACATTGACATTTCCCTTGTATGTAGTTACGTGCTGTCTGCTCCTTTAGAATATAAGCTACCTGAGGGCAGAGACCATTTCATTTTTGCCTTTTTATGTCCAGTACCTAACATAGTGTCTGACAGATGTGTGCTTGTTGATTGATTGACATGGTAGGGCACAGAACACCAGAAAAGAAGATGATTGACTCTCAGGGGTCTTAGCTTTTGGCTTCTCACAATCATGCCAGGATTGGCTGTTGTGAGGAATGTCTTAAGGGTATGGCAACCAACATGACATATGAAAAAGGTGGTCTGGTAAGGTTGGGGATCAAGGAAACAAAGAAAATCACTGAGAAGGGGGGAAAAAGAATTGGAAGAAAGGAGAGCAGAAATAAAGATTGTGAAGAGTCATGAAGAGCCACGTGTGTAGACTGGGAATAATTTGCTCATTGTCCCAGGAGTACTCAGTACCACCAGCCATCACATTCTCTTTGGATTGCTCCTGCTCTCTGACTATATGGAAGACAAGGATAGAGAAGGAAGATTCTGATATTCAGAGCACCTTGCTTCCACCAATCCAATCCAACCAATATTTATTAAGCACCTACTATCTGTCAGACAGTGTGTTAAGTGCTAGCGATACAATTAATAAAAAGACAGTCCTTGCTGTCAAGGAGCTTACAATATAATAAGCGGAGACAATACACTAAAAGGGAGACAGAAAAGGGTCAGGGGAGGAGGAGGTTCACTGGGGGCACCTTGTTAAAACCTGGCAGAACTGCTGATACAAAGTGGAGTGAGCTGAAAATCCAGTTTCTGCCTTCTCTCTAAGAATGCATTGGGAGGGGTTGGGTACTCCAACCTCCAGTCCTCCAATCAGAGGGGAGAGAAGGATGTGGGAGGTGGTATCTTGTTGTGTTTGTCCTTCATTCTTGAAGAGGACCATGACATCAGGGAGATGATGACATAACTTGCAGTTGACTTGGATTTGAGTGAGGGAGGGCTGTGCAAAGTCACCAGCTTTACTTTCTCTTCCAGAGCCACCTTGGTCCAGTGGCCAGATATATTCATCAGGACAACTGGAGGTGGCCCAGGATGCAATGGGAGACCCTGGCCCTTTTAGGTTAAGGTCTTTGTGACATCAATCACACTTGACTGGCAGTATGGTGATGAGATTAAAAGTGATTATCCTGGAGGGGCACCACACCAAAACAAATCAGCAAGGAAATAAAAGGTGTGCCCTGGAAGGAGCCAAACAGTGGAGTGTTGAACTTGGGATCAAGAAATCCTGAGTTCAAATCCAGTCTTAGACATTGTGTGAACCAGTTTCCTCATCTGTAAAATGGGGATAATAATAGCACCTACCTTCCAGGGTTGTTGTGAGGATACAATTAGATCATGCTTTGCAAACCTTCAAGTGCTATGTAAATGCTAGGCATTACTATTATTACTATTACATAATGGGTGGTTCATAAATAGCCATGAGCGGATGCATTGATTTAGAAAGTAAAGAGAAGCCAGAGAAATAGGCCAGTGACAAAATTGCAAAGTCAAGGAGAACAAGGTATTTTTTCCCCTCTTCTTCAGAAAGTTTGAAGAAATTAGATTGGATAGCACAAGAAAGAACTAGAAAGGAGGAGCACTAGGAGGTACAGTGGATAGAATATCAGCCCTGGGGTCAGGAGGACCTGAGTTTGAATATGGTCTCAGACACTTGACACTAATTGTGTGACCCTGGTCAAGTCACTTAACCCCATTGCCTTGCCCCCTGCCAGAATAAAGAACTAGAAAAAAGTGATAAAGGATTAGGTGTC
>CM053580.1:433388978-433412011 GCA_028627135.1 Pseudochirops cupreus | reverse complement strand
TTGTTGACTCTCTTTTCATGATTTTCTTGCATCATTCTTATTTCTCTTCCCAATTTTTCCTCCACTTCTCTCATTTGGTTTGCAAAATCCTTCTTAAGCTGATCTCTAGCTTTTAGGCAATCTTCATGTTTCTTGGAAGCTTTTGGTGCGTGAGTTCTGATTGTGTTGTCTTCCTCCCATTCCCTGCTTTGATCCTTCTTTTTCCCAAAGAAGGAATCTAGAGTTTGGTTGCTGTTCTTACTTTGCTTCCTTTGCCTGCTCATGGTTGGCCAATCAGAGATATTTTAGCTCTGTGGAATTCTGCTTCCAGAGGGAAAAGCTCTGTCCCAAATTGCTGGGGTTTTCCCAGCTTCCAGTGCTTTTAGGAGGCTGCTGTAGCCCCCACCAGCTTTGGCTCACTGAAAACAGACCCTAGGACCACCACCGAAGACCACTATCTGGATCCAGGCTGCTCAATGCAAGAGCACTTGGCCTCTGGACGATCGCTTGGCCCCCCTGCAGTCTGCAGGCCAGGAGCTCTGAAGCAGCAATGTGGAGGTAGCTGCAGGGCCTCCGCTTCTGCCACTTCCTTGCCCTGGAGGCAGTTTGGCCAGACCTGCTTTTCTCCCCCAATTTTAGCCGAGTTCCACTGACCTTTCACTTAGTCCTTTTTTTCTTATGGCTTGATAATTCTGGAAACTGCCACAGCTGCAGCTGATCTGCTCTCCTGAAGCTCCAGCTGAGGTTCGGCTCAGCTGGTCAGCTGCCCCCAGGGCCAAGCTGCAGTTTCAGGCTGGGTTTCAGCTCCCAGCACTGAGATGGTCCCTCCTAGCCAAGCTGCCTTCAGCGGAAAATATATTTGTATGCCTTTTAGAGCTTTAGAATTTGTTTAGGGTCATATTTTATGGGTATTTTGAGGTGGCTGTGTCAGAGCTGCCATACTTTTCTGCTCCTATGCCACCATCTTGAATCCGCCCCCTATTCCCTGAGATTGATACATTATTGTGTAGTTTAATGAGCCAGACTGCCTGGTACCATTATGCTAATGCTCCCAGACTGAAATTGAGGGACAAAAAGAACCTTCTTAGCAGAAGTACTGTTTTAATCTTATTGCTTTTGCCTCTGCCTTATTGATTGATTAATTTCTCTACCTCTATTGAACCTTTCAGTCCCTGCCAGAAAGAGTTAGATACTTTCGGATTTGCTCTTGAGGTAATAATAGTAAATAATAATAATTGGCAACTAAGGGTACATTGGACAGAACTCTGAAGCTAGAGTCAGGAAGACCTGAATTCAAATTTAACCACAGGTGCTAGCTGTGTGATACCAGGCAAGTCAATTAACCCATAAGAGCAACTACCTCCCAGGGTTGTTGTGAGGATCAAATGATATCACAATCGTAAAGTGCTTTGTAAACCTTAAAGTACTACATAAATGGTAGCTATTGTTATAATCATTATTAGTAAGAGAGACATGTACTCTCCATTAGAAAAGTGATGTAAATTGCCCAGAGTCACAGAGCCAGGAAGAATGGGAGATAGTTCTTTCCAGTTCTAGTTCCAACATTCTATCCACCAAGCCTTAGAAGCACCAGTGGGATACTTTTAGGCATCAAAACAAAATGGTTTCTCTTTGCATTGCATATCAGATTATTTAATGTAAAACCAGGATCAAAAATAGTAAGATACACAATGAGATATTGTTAGGAGTAATTAAGTCATTTCCTACTTCCCTAAAAGAATTCCTACACACTACACCCTAGACCCTCCCTTCACTATACCCCTCTGCAGCAAAGATTCATTCATACCTGGGGAATCCCTCAAGAAGTCTGAATGATTTTCACCAAGCAGACATGATTTGTTTCTACAAGGTCATGTCTGAAGGCAGTCAGCATGTATTATTACAGCTACCTCAAAGTACAGAAAAGACCACAGACCATTAGACCTGTTAATGACTGCTTCCTGGAGTCACTTGAAAAAATTCATCCATCCCACTCAGCTGAATTATATAAACACTTCCTAACAATATTATGGGCAACTAGGTGGCACAGTAGTGCTGGCCCTAGAGCCAGGAGGACCTGAGTTCAAATATGGTCTCAGAGACTGAGCTATGTGACCCTGGGCAAGTCTGTTAACTCCATTTGCCTCAGTTCCCTTATCTGTAAAATAAGCTGAAGAAGGAAATGGAAAGCCATTCCGATGTCCCTGCCAAAAACCAAAGGAGTAATAAAGAGTTAGACACAACTCAACAACAACAACATTATATAAATGTGGAATTGACAAAGTAATGAGTTCTCCATTACTCTGTCATTCTAGTTGGACGACCATTTCTGGCAAAAACTGTGGAGAATTTCCATTCGTGTATAAGTTGGATTAGAATTCAGCAGTTCTCAACCTGTGGGTTATGTTCAATTTGTAACAATGAAAATACATCCTGCATATCAGATATTTACATTACGATTCATAACAGCAGCAAAATTACACTTATGAGATAGCAACAAAAATAATTTTATGGTTGGGGGTCACCACAACATGAGGAACTGTATTAAAGGGTCACAGCATTAGGAAGGTTGAGAACGACTGGATTAGATGATGCCTGAGTTCAATAGACTTTTTGATTCTGTGAATAGACCTTTTCTAGGCAATTATTAAAAATTCAAATTAAAAAGGCATTATATTTGGGGAGAAGGAAGAGAACTGCTCTATATAAACTAAAATATAAATGTTGAGCCCCTGGGGATAGTTCCCAACTGCAGCCTCCCAGAAGGGCTACCCCAAGTACTCCACGGCTCCACATTTGCTCAAAAAAAATAGCTTACAAGACCTCACTAATACTTTGTTTTTCTAGTTTGCCAGAAGACACAATTAGTTCAAAAGCCAAGGCATTTAATGAAATAACATAGTAAGAAAAACAATTACAGAACATTTTCCCCATAAACTGGAGACAAAATTTCTCACAAATACACCGTCACTGGAAAGAGCAGATACAAGTAGGGAATACGAATGACATATGTAGGCAATGTATAGCCAGGGAACACTTAGAGGGGCAGCCCATACCTCTGATGCCCCAGGGCCACCATGTTGTCTGCTAACATCATTATGCTGCTTCTGCTGAATGGCTGCTGTCTAGTTTGCTGTGGCATGCAGGTACTGCTAGTTGTGTAGAGCCTGCCAGTCACCTGGGCATGGTATATAGGCTCTGCCAAGCATTGGTCCCTGCTGGGTACATGTGACTACTGCACAATGGAGATCCATTCTTGTTATGGATAGAACAGTCATTACCAGGTATAGCACTGCTGGATGTGAACATGAATTACCAATTACCAATATGAAGTTTTTCTCTGCTCCTACCTAGTGTCCTCAGATGACATGATACTTCTTCCCCATAAGAGAAAAGTGAGCTCTGTCATCTCTCTTTTCACTTAATGGTCAAAGGCTCACACTACAACTCTTGAAAGGTAAGGTCCTCATATACCTGGTGATGATATTAAGGAAAAAATTCTTAGGCTTGTGTTTTTCTGCTCCCTCAAAGAGAAACTACAGACATGCAGAACCTTGTTTGTAAATAGATTCTAGTTCTCTGAAAGGAGATTTGTCACCCCAGGAGCCAAGCAAAACAACTAAGAAATTTTTGCATCTTCCTACTTAATGTTTGATTACTAAGCAACATACACATAGAATTATTTTAGATCCTGTATTCCTAAGAAACTGCCTGACAGCCCTCCCCCACACACACACAAAACCCCTCTAGGTTTGGAGCTGAGTATTCTCCAATTCAACATTATTTTTGGCTTCTCATATAAATTAACAAGAAGGGCAAAAGCAAAGACTAGGTCAGAGTTTTCCAAAATATATTATCTGCCATTCAGAGACACAAATCAATAGCCAAAATTATTGAATTTTTCCAGTATACCTCTACTATTTTCAGTGACAATAAGGTTTAAATCAAAGTGAACAAATTACATGATTGATACAGAAAACTTGCTCCAATTGACCTTTAACACAGCATAGCAATCATTTAATTGGGAACATGCAAATGAGGTCAATTTTGAGGAGGCTGATAGAGGAATTCAAGGTTAAGGTTTGGCATACCATATAATAAGCCAATAAACATTTATTAAGTACCTATAATGTGTCTTTTTGGAGGGAGTAAGGCAGGATAGTTGGGGTTAAGTGACTTGCCCAAGGTCACACTGTTAGTAAGTGTTAAGTGTCTGAGGCTGGATTTGAACTCACTTCCTCCTGACTCTAGGGCTGGTGGCACAGTGAATAGAGCATTGGTGGGAAAGACAGTGAAATAAGAAGTTTTTACCAGAGCTGGGAAGACTTTCCTCCTTTCTCTTCTTGGCTCTTCCCTACTAGGCAAAGCCTATGGGACATTTGGGTAATTCATTCAAACCTGACTGAACAGTGGTAAAGGGAAATTGAGAAGAAGCAAGTATTGTACCTCTGCAAGAGAATCCTTTGATTCAATCCTTTTGGAGGCCAGACACATAAGTGTTTTGTTTTTTTTTTTATAATAGTACAACACTCACGGAAATCCTCACCTCACAAAATACATTCCCCACCCCAACATCAACTGTTAAATTATTAAGAGTTAACAGAAAGAAACTGATGTGTCCTTTAACTTTGACAGTATGTAACTAACAACAGTTTTAGGGAGTTTTGTTGTCTCTCTGAGTGACTGTCCTTATGTTGCTGTAACCATTCTGTATCTTCTTTTATGACCAAAACTTTAAAGAAGACAGATTTCATTTATCCAGACCTATCTACCAGCAGAATCTTGTATCCAATGGGCAATGTTTGTCCTTCCTACAGCATCTGGTGGGGAGCACTGCAGGATAAAAGAAAACAGCAAGAAGGTGAAGATCATGCTGAGTCCAGAAACGAAACAGTAGGAAATGAAGTTTCCAGCAGGGCAAGTGCATGCTAGGACATTACAGCCACAGGACAGAGCATTAAGCAGGAAAGTCTAGAACAGCACTTTAGCAAGGATTCGGGGGGGGGGGGTGAGGAGGAGGCAAGAGAGAACTCTGGATGGTTGCAGGGGTCAGAAGGAATTTTTGCCAAAATTGCATAAATGTAATTAATATCCATTTCCAGAAATGGACATAAAAAGCAGATTTCATACACATTTCAATTCACATGAATCAGTTTTAGCTAGTGATGATAAGCCTGCAAGTCAGTCAAAATTTTCAGATATCCATGTTCTCCCAGGGCATAACTGGTCCCCCAAGTGCTGGCTAGCTACAGAAGTTTGACTTGCAGAGACAAAGCATTCTATTGACTTGGGAAATATTTGGTATAAATATCACCAGCTATGCTACCATCTCAGGCAGCCTAGCACAGTAGAAAAAATGTTGATTTGAAATCAGAGGAAGTAAGTTTGAATCCTAACTTTGCCACTTAATACTTGTGTGACTTCCATAAATAACTTATCCTCTCTAGGCCTCTATTTCCTCAATTGTGTATTGAGGGATTGGACTCAGTGACTTCAAAGGGCCCTTTCAACTCTCAACCCATGATCCCCTATATTTATGCAGACTGTGTCTGGAGAGTATTTCTTTTTTTCCTTTTCAATTTATTTATTTTTAGTTTACAACATTTAGTTCCACTAGTTTTTGTGTTCCAAATCTGGGAAGTGGGCTTTCACTTGTACACACTGATTATGTGAAATATTTTCCCCTGATCACCTCCTTTTCTTACTTTATTTAGTATATGGTTCTTCTCCTTCCTTTCTATTCTTGTTTGAAGATTATCAAGAATAAGAGGATATTTCATAGAACTCAATAAATTTTTTTAAAACTCATCTAGAAATACAAAATAGCTATCAAGGGAAATGATGAAAAGAAGTAGAGATGAAGAGGGTAAAGGCCTTTGCAAATAAAACCCTGAATCTATTGGCTGACTGATAAAGGAAAGGGGGGAGACAGCTAATAAGATAGTATTAGGAGAACAGTCATCCACAGGATTTTCTCTGAGACCCTAAAAGTAGTGGCTATCACCCCTCTGGAGAACTAGCCTCTAAATAAATTCTTGTATAAGTTGGGAGAGCAGGCCCACGGCAGACTGTTAAAACTTATTGTGGCCTTTTTCCTATCTCATTCTAGAACACTCAGTGATTAGAAATCGGGACGTGCCCATTTCTATAATGGAAGGGCGGGTAATGAAAAGAGTCCTGTGAATATTTTACATGACTGCACGTGGATAACCTAGATCAGATTGCTAGCCATCTCAGGGAGAGAGACAAGGGGAGGGAGAGAGGCATAGAATTTGGAACTCAGAACAAAAAAATGTAAAAAAAATTGCTTTAACATATAATTGGAAAAAATTTTAAAAAATGTATAATTGGAGGAAAAATAGAATATTTTTTTAAAAAAGAAAAGTGTCCTGGATTCACAGTCAGAAGACGCAGTTTGAGACCTGGACCTTTTACTAACAAATGTGACTCTTGACAAGTCACTTCATTTTCTAGGTCTTATTTTCCTCAGCTATAAACATCAGAACGTGGACCAAACGACTTCTAAGGTCCTTTCCAGCTTAAATAATCTGTGATTCTAAATTTTAAAATCCTAAGTATACTCATAATACAAAAGTAGTTGGGATTTCCACCAGTGCTGATCTCGACTTTCTCTGTATCTACCCTTCCCCCCACAGGGGCTACCATGTAATCAGTCCTCGTGTTTTCTAATTGCATTTTATCTATACTTAGGTCCCTGCAACTAGATATAGTTTCTTTAACGGAACCAATTCTGTGATACCTTTCGTTGTGCCCCCATAACCTTAGCACCCTACTGGGCATATGGATGTAGACGATGCATTAATGCTTATTTGATTGATCACTGTTTCAAAAAAGAGGCAAGAAGTGGCTGGATCTGCCCATTAACATAGGCTGGCTTCTTCCAAAATGACAGGGTGGTGCAGATTGAAAGTAACCTTAAGTCATTTTAGATTGGTCCTGTACTCTGTCCCCAATAGAGAATGGAATAATTTGTGTGAAAATGAGAGGCTTCTAAAGATATGGTCTTTGATTTTCAGGGTTACCAGACAATGTGGGCTGACAATGTATTTTCACCCAAGTCAGGTAATATTATAATGTGACATGTCAGTTCAGAAGGATTTTTAAGTGTGGCCAGGCATTTTTTCTAGGGCAGCTGTTCTCTAACTCTCTCCCTCGTAATGACCATATATTCCAGAAAAGTCAATTCAAATTTTAGATCATGACAGTCATTGCCCAGTAATAGAGGGATTTGATTACTTGATGAGTTTACCTTGCTCTCAAAAGCAAGGTCAGAATATAATAGAATTTTAACAACTAGTCTATTTAGAGGTTGAAGAAACATTAAGGATCATCTAGCTCAACCTCTAATTTCACGTATGGAGAAACTAAGGCACAAAGAGGTTAAATAACTTTCAATCAAATCCAACTAAGACCCACAGTCATTTGTAGTCAGCTGTAAGGTGTGATTTGAACCTAGAAGTCAAAATTGATATTCTTGAGTGTGTAGGACAGTCAGCTTCTCTCCCTACCCCCACCCCAAGTCTATTCTAATTCCTGTAGATTATAGGTATGGGATTTGGGTGGAATGGAAAGGGAAAGAGGGCAGGAAGAAGATCGGTGACCAGCTCCTTTGCTTGGGTTATAGCAGAGTATAGGAATGACAGATGAGTACTGGAGGTAAGAACCATGGGTCACTTTGAGCTACATGACATGCAAGGCTGTGCCTTAAATTTCTCTCAGCACTACAGTGGAAGTTGAAATTCTAACACATTTAATCAAATGGAATCTCACAGGATCTCTTATTAATTAGCTAATAAATAAGTTAATAAATCATAATTAATAATCTAATAAGTAATGAAATTAGCATTTATATGGCAGATTTGCAAAATACTTCAAATATGCTATGTTCTTTGATCTTTTGATCCTCATGATGTTTGTGAGGTTGTTATTATTATTATTATTATCATTTTACAGTGAAGGACATTAAGGCTCAGAGTGGTTGATTTGCCTGGTCTGAGGCAGAATTTGAATTCAAGTCTTCCTGACTCCAGATCAGGAAGCTTCCTGATTCCTCATCCACCGGCTTAAAGTGGGGTTTTGTTTCTAATTGGGTGGTGGGAAGTGGAGGAGATAGGCCTTCGGGGTACAGTGAGCAAGTTTGTTTGAAACAGCTACGTGATGGGGCAGCTAGGTGGTGCAATGGATTGAGCACCAACCTGCAGTCAGGAGGACCTGAGTTCAAATGTGACCTCAAACACTTGACACTAGCTGCATGACCTTGGGCAAATCACTTAACCCCAATTACTGTGCAAAAGAAAAAAAAAAGTAACAGCTAGATAGCAAAGTGAATAGAATGTCCAAGTTGGAAACAGGAAACCTGTCTTGGACATGAGCTCACTGTGTGAGATTGGGTAAATCTCTTAAGCTCTCTCAGCCTCAGTTTCCTCATATTTAAAATGGGAATAATGATCACACTCAAAGGGCTGAGAATCAAATCAAATGAGATAATATATGTAAAGTACTTTGAGGAGTTTAACATACCATATGTATGATTCTTTATTATTTATTGCCTTAGAGAATCTTTTTATGATAAGAAGGTAAGTTCTTTATCAGACAATTCTCCCTCCCAGACAACCTCAAGTGGGCTCCTGGTGGCATATTCAGCAAGTCAGGCAAAAGCCTGAAGGAACCAGAAAGGATAAAAAATGCATCTCATTGCTCCAGATGCCTCTTTCTTTCCATTTCTTTTGCAACCTGTACAGGGCTAGTATTAAGATATAGACCATGATGAGGCCAGTTCAGACACTTACTATGTGACCCTGAGCAAGTCACTTAAACCTTTTTATCTTAGTTTCCTCATCTATAAAGTGAACTAGAAAAGGAAATAGCAAATCACTCCAATGTCTTTGCCAAGAAAATCCCAAACGAGATCATTGTTGTGATTTGTCCTTCATTATCAAAGAGGATGATGATGTCAGGAAGATGATGCCATGACTTGCAAATGAATTGGATTTAAGTGAGGGAGGCTTGTGCAAAGTCACCAGCCTCACTTTCTCCTTCAGAGGCAAATGGTTCCAGGGGCAAGATATAGATCAGGACAACTGGAGATGACCTCCAAATGGGGTCACAAAGAGTCAGACACAGCTGAAATGACTGAACAACAACAAAGGCTGATTCTCCGTGTACATAGCTTCTGCAGACTTCTGCAAGAAGGTGGCTTCTCATTTCTGTGGAAAGCAACTGCAGGAGATAAAATGCCTTGCATATTCTATAAAAAGGAGCATAATAACTGCTGAAGAAGGGGGGGAGGCCCTCCCACTGTTTGGAGGAATTTAGGATGCAGGAAAGAAATAGCTTTTGCTATCCCTTTTTGCACATCAAAAATGTTTAGCTATAGCTTTTGTGCTGACAGAAGCTAGTGACTTCACATCTCTTTGAAGATATGGGATCCATCAGTCCACTAACAACTATTAGGTCTATGAATGATAGAGTTTCTTTACCTATTATTATCAGTATAGCTATTATGACAATATAATTGCTATCACTGACTCATAATTGAAATCCTGAGAGTTCAACATGCTTTAGATAAATTGTTAGGGACAGTATCTGGACCTGTGATTTCATCAGCATGGTGAACTTTCAATATGGACACTCCCTCCATCTAATGTAAGTGGGCATCTCAATAATTTATGTGCCTGAAGAGTTGGCTAGTGCACCAAAAGGTTAATTGGCCTGCTTAAAGTCACACAAATAGTATTTAGCAAGATTTTATATGTTTATATCAATTCTCTATATCTTAGATAATCACACACCCAGAGAAAGTTGCTGCAAAGATTTTTTTTTTACCAGTTAACTGTTTTCTCTTCTAACTGCATTGATTTCAACTTAAAAAAAATTTCCATAGAAAATTTTTTATGTAATTAAATAATCAACCATGTTATCTCCTATGATGCTCTCTTTCTCATGTTTGGTCAAAAAATATTCCCCTGTCCAGTAATGTCAAAGGTATCACATTTCTTGTTTTTATAATTTATCATTTGACCTTTTATATCTAGACCGTATATCCATTTGGAGCTTATTGTGGAATCTAAGATGCAGTGCTAATCTAAATCTAACTTCCACCAAGTTGTTTTCCAGGCATAAACTGTTCTTGATGGATTAATGCTGACTCTTAATGTCACCCTAGAACTGAATCAGCAACTTGGGCCAACGAGCACCTCTTCTACCATATATGCCTCTCCTTGCAAAAGTTAAGATGATTTAATGATTATTAACATTTAGGCACATTTGACTTTAAGAAACTATGTTCCTTACAAGCCATTATATATAAAACCAATCAACATAATTATTAGGTATGTTGTTCTTCTGTCTAGATATATTGTTTCCATGATAAAGTCAAACCTCATTGATTGTATTACAAACAAGACCATGTTTTTACTTGCTATCACAGTTTTTTGTCATGGAGAACACCGGTCCCAATATTTTCTTCCAGGTTCTTTTTCCAAATAAACCCATTTCCAAAGTTTCACTCAGTTTGAAGGAATTCCAAGCTTTCCTGTGACTGTTTCTACAGTGATTACTTTCTGTTTTCATGCATGTGTTAACTGTTCCCATCACCCTCTTGGGAATCCAAAGGGATGCAAAATTCAAAATGTTCCTTGGTTTCTGATCCTTTTTTATTTCTCTTTTGATCATGGTGCTGGAACATGCGATATAAAATGAATATCTAAGTGACCTAGGTTACATCTAAAGTCAATTCTTTTCCCACCCCATCCCCCAACCCTTTTTTCATTAAAATACTTGTTCATGTCTCGCTGACAGGCTACAATTTTACAGAAGGCTTAGCTTGTGAAACTAGTTAATTTTCATTTTAATTTTGCATTAACCCTTTAAGGTTTTATGTTTTTTACTAGCTCTTTCACTTACTTTCTGCCTGCTAAAAGATCACAAATCCTTTAGCCTTCCGGAGAAGGAATGACAGTGACACCCTGTGATAAATAACTCCTATTTTTAGAACTAAAATATACCTTTGCTGCATTTTCACATCACCACATAAAACTTGGTGTGTTATTATATCTAGAGATCTGCTTCTACTAGGCTCTTTCACTGGCTGGTTTATATTCCCTGTGGCAAGGACATTTCACAAATTTCTTTTTCCTCTCTGAATATAATTCGGAAATGCCTCATCTTTTACAAAATTTTAACCTGCTTTTCCATGCATTTTCTCTTTTATCAGCACAATGAACTTAGCTGATTTGGGTTTTTCTTTTCATGGTGAGATGCACCAATGTATGTCCCACTTTTCTTCCCAATAAATTTAGATTTGGAAGGGACTTCTGAGGTCATCAACTCCAACCCCACTTCAGATATCCTTTAAACTTTCCCCTGGAAACTTGGCTTTTATTTTCAGGTTTCTGGGCTTTGGTAGATGGAGGTCTTCTCAGAACCAGACCTCCATGCCACTTCCAGATATTTTCAAACTGTGTCCCCTGATTTCTAGCTTCCCTTTGTATGTCATCTTCCTTAAGAATGTAAACTCCTTGAGACCATGGACTATCTTGCTTGCATTTCTATCCTCAGGACTTAAAACAGTATCTGGCACATAAATGCTTAATGAAATTCTGTATCATTCATCATCATTCAATTATTGTAATAAGCATAGTCAAGCAAAACAAATTCCAGCATTAGCCAAATCTGAAAATGTATATCTCATTCTATATTTCTAATCTATCACCTTGCTGCCAGAGAAGGAGAGCAGGTTTTTATCGTTAGTCTCCTTGACTTAGGATTGATCATTCCATTGATCGTTGTTATTAAGTCTTTCATAATTATTTGGCATTCTATAAATTACCTTCCTGTTTATCTTCATTTGACTTTGTATCAATTCATGCAAATCCTCCCAGATTTCTCTGAACCTACCTTTTTCATCGTTTGTTAAGGCACAATAGTATTCCATTATATCCACATAATTTGTTTCAGCCAACCCAAATAGATGGGCACCCACATTGTTTCCAGTTATTTGCTACAACAGCAATAAAAAAGCTTTAATAAATATTTATGTGCATATGGGTCCTTTTTCTCCATATCCAATCTCTTTGCTGGTCTGTGCCTAATCATGGTATTGATAGTTCAAAAAAAATGTGTATGGTTTAGTGTCTTTGGGGGAGTATAGTCCTAAATTACTTTTCAGAATGGTTGGAACACTTCACAGTTCTATCAACTTTGCACTAGTGTGCCTGTCCTCCAATAGACCTGCAATAATTGTCCTTTTCCTTTTTAGTCATCTGTGTTGATCTGGTAGGCATGAAGTAGAACCTCGGAGCTATTTTATTTATTTTTTGTCATATTTTTGAGTTCCAAGTTGTCTCTCTCCCTCCATTCCTCCCAACCCTGCATCATAGAAGGCCAACATTTGATATAGATATAGAAGTGGAACCATTCAATACATATTTCCATATGTATAAATAAAGAACTGATGTTCTTTCTTGGAGGGTGGAAAGCATTTTCCTTCATAAGTCTTTTGCAGTTGATTTGAAAGATCATATTACTCAGAGTAGCTTAGTCATTCACAGTTACTCTTGGAACAATATTGTGGTTGCCGTATACAACATTGTCTTCATTCTGCTCATTTCACCCTGTATTATTTCATGTAAGTCCTTCCATGTATTCCTAAAACCAACCTCCTCACCATCTCTTACAGTATGATAGTATTCCGTCACAATCATTTACCACAACTTAATCAGCCATTCCCCAATTGGTGGGCATCCCATCAATGTCCAATTCTTTGCTATCACAAAGAGAGCTGCTGTAAACATTTTAGAACACACAAGTTCTTTTCCTTTTTCCCTGAACACTTTGAGAAACACACCTAATAGTGGGATTGGGGGGTCAAAAGATATACAGTTTTATAACTCTTTGGGCAAAATTCCAGATTGCTTTCCAAAATGGTTGGACCAGTTCACAATTCCATTAACAGCATATAAATGTTCAAATTTTTCCACGTCCCCTTCAACATTTGTCATTTTCCCCTTTTATCATTTTAGCCAACTTGATAGGTAAGAAATGATACCTCAAAGTTGTTTCAATTTGCATTTCTCTAATCAATAATGTTTCAGAACATTTTTCATATGGCTATATAGAGCTTTAATTCCTTCTTCCAAAAACTGCCTGTTCGTATCCTTTGACCATTTATCAATTGGGGAATGTCTCATAGTCTTATAAATTTGACCCAGTTCTCTATGTATTTGAGATATGAGACCTTTATTCAAGAAACTGGTTATAAATTTTCCCCTAATTTTATGCTTTCCTTATAATCTCGGTTACCTTGGTTTTATTTGTGCAAACATTTTTTAATTTAATGTAATCACTTGGAGCTGTTTTAATTCATGTTTCTCTTCTTAGCAATTTGGAGCCTTTTGTACATGCTCCTTGATAGCTTGCATTTCTTCTTTTGATAATTGCCTGTTCCTGTCCTTTCCTATTTATTAGAATGGTTTGCTCTTATAAATTTGTACCATTCCCTATATAATCTTAGATGTCAGACCTTTCCCAGAGGAATTTGCTGCAAAGTTTTCCCCCAGTTAACTGTTTTCCTTTCTATTTATAACTACATTAGTTTTAGCTTATGCGAAACCTTTTCATTTCATGTAGTCAAAATTCTCCATTTTATCTCCTGTCCTCCTCTCTATCCCATGCCTACTTAAAAAAAAATTGTTCCCCTATCCACAGTTATGAAAGGTAGCAAGCTTTCTTTCCTTCTTCCTCTAATTCTCTTGTGAAAGTATATCTGTGTATAGATAATGTATCCATTTTCAGCTTATCGTAGAATCTGGTATGAAGCATTGATCTAAACCCAATTTCCACCCAATTGATTTTCTGGCATAGCCTGTTCTTGATGGACTAATGCTGGTTCATAATGCCAGATGTAACAGAAAGAACTCCTCAGGAGAAGCAGCAGATTTCCTCCTAACAACAGACCTAATAAGTTCAGTCTCTGGGTTCTTTTGGATACAGAGTAAGACTGACCCCCACCTACCTCAGTGCCATTACATGATACACATAAAAAATATTATTCACTTTTGTGTGCAACACTTGCTTGAGAGGTTTATATCCTGGTGAAAATCCTTACTACAAACTTAGAGTTGAAAGAGTCCTCAGAGATCATCTAGTGAAATCCATGCCTAAACCCTGATTTCCATCTTGACCCTTCTACATCACCAACAGGAGGTCATCCAGGCTCCACCCAAAGACTAGATTCTTTTCATGGATTTTATGACTATTCCTTTAGTCCAATTCAGTATTTCAAGGAATAAAAATGGAGTTCTATACTCTATTGATCTATCTAGTTTGGTTTATTGATAGTACAGAAACAACTGGAGACATATGCTAAGCTGCACACTTTTTTTTTTTAATAAAAAGGAGACATATGCTAATCTGCTTTGTTGCCATTCTAGGTCTCAGTTTATTCTGGTCCTAAGAGAAGACACAGCATATTAAACAATGCCAGCTGACAAATGCTACCCAGAACTACAGGCTAAATCTAAGTAGCCTGAAGAGGTCAAAGAAAATATTATTTTATATTCAGGGGAACAAAGAAATCTGGAACACTACAAATGCCCCAACCTAGGGAAAGTAGACTCCAACATCCTTTCAATATATGAATAATGCGTAATTTTAATTGGACTGCTAACAGGGATTGGTAAACATTCCTTTGGTATTCAGTGGTTGCACCCATGGACCATGAAACAGTCATTCTAACTGTTATCTATATATCTGCCCTCCTCCCTTTGATGGAAGGGGCCCAGTCTGATCAAGAGGAACAGCTAGGTGGTACAGTGGATAGAGTGCTGGGCCTGCAGTCAGGAAGGTTCATCTTCCTGAGTTCAAATCTGTCCTCAGACACTTACTAGTTGTATGACCCTGGACAAGTCACTTAACCCTATTTACCTCAGTTTCCTGATCTGTAAAATGAGCTGGAGATGGAAATGGCAAACCATTCCAGTGTCTTTGCCAGAAAACCCCAAATGGTGTCACAAGGAGTCATACATAACTGAAATGACGAAATAACAACAACAACAACAATCTGATCAAATTGTAACAATGGGGCATTATGTCCACTGTCTCTTCTAAATTATAAACATCCTAAGGCTGAAATTTTTTTTGTTTTATGTATTCCTTGTATTCTACATAGTACCCTGTATTGTGCTCATCAGTGTTTGGAAGGAAACATAAAAGGTGAGATGCCTTTAACTCTTTCTAAAAGAAAACAGCATCACACCATCCTTCATTCTACACCTTGGTGACCACATAGCTAATGAAACCTCGGTAAATATGGAGGGATAATAGTGATTATATCTGTCTGTCTATCTATCTATCCATCTATCTATCTATCTGTCTGTCTGTCTGTCTGCCTGCCTGCTTGCCTGTCTGTCTATACATCCCCCCCAAAAAAATCAGCATCTCTATCCCAATGTAGAACCTTTTAAATACACATAATCAAAGACTAAGAAGTGCAAGAATTTCTAATCATTTAGTCCTATCTTTTACTTTGTAGATGAGGAAACATAGACTCAGATTGCTATGTTGATTTGCCCAAGGACTTCAGGAATCTAGGACTCAAGCTCAGGGTCTCTAATTCCAAATCAATCTTCCAATTCTTCTTCCACAACATCCCATTAGCCCATCTGTTTAAAATGGGAGAAAAGAAGGCAAGTGTCATGGAAGTAGGGTGAGCAATCATCAGCCTTGCTAGATATTGGATCTGAAAATGTTGAAGGTAATACAATGGTCAAGCAGTAAAGCTTGAAGAAGGATATGTGTATATATGTGCATGTGTATGTATATGTGTGTATATGTATATATATGTATGTGTATGTGCATGTATGCATGCATATATACATACATACACACATTTATACACATATATAAGACTATAATTAATGTGTACTCCATTCTTCTGGTTCTACTTTTTTTTTGCTTGCATTATTTCATAAAGGTCTTTTGGACTTTCTTTGTATTCCTTCTAACTTTCCATTTTGTAGAAGGAGAAGGAGTTCATTGGTTGTAGGGGAAGAGAGAGAAAATAGATGGCTAGAGGTATTACAAAAGTAAAGGAACTGGCTTGTAACATGGAAGGATATGTGTTGGTCTAAAAATTGAAAGTCAGTCAACCAACATTGTTCAAGTGCCGAGATAATTGTAGCATAATTTGTTTTTTGTTTGTTTTTTGGTTTTTGGAGGGCAATCAGGTTTAAGTGACTTGCCCAAAGTCACATGGCTAGCAAGTGTATCAAGTGTCTGAGGCTGGATTTCAACTCAGGTCCTCCTGATTCCAGGGCCAATGTTCTACTCACTGTGCCACCTAGCCACCCCAGCCTAATTTGTTGAACAGTTCCAAGCTGGTAAAGTGCAGTCACATACAACTGGTCTTCACAGCAAGTATTATTCTCGCTTTGTAGATATGGACACTAAGAGTGGTTAAATGACTTTCTTAAAATCACAAGGAAAAATAGTAGCAGAGCTAGATTCAAACCCAAGCCCATTAATCCTTGTATATTATTCTTTCTATGAGAGCATCCTACCCCTCTAAAGCATTCCTGTCCAGAAAAAGACCATTCTAAATGGCACAGGGACCAGCAATTAAGTGCTTTTCCATCTGCAATCCTGTGATGTCAGAAAAGAGCCAGACAATGAAGCTGATGAAAAGCAAATTTAGAACAGATGTTTTTTATTCTTTCCTCTCCTACATGCAGGGTCTCTCCGAGTCCCGTTGGTTGTTCTCCTCTACATTATCTTCCCCCGCAGCTAAAGATGCAAATACCTAAACTTTAGCTATTTCTTTCTTTAAAAAATTAAATGTTTTATTTGAAACTTAACATCGAACATCAATGCAAACAGCCATATATCTCTTGGTAGTTATGTACATTTAAACGAATTTCAGTGCATAAGGTAACGCTTTTTCTGTTACTCCGAGTCCCCATCAGGATTATCGTGTGTTTTCATTCTTTTCATTCTTTCCCTCATATGACCATAGTTAGTGTATATTCCATTCTCTTTTGTTTGTTTGTTTGCATTATTTTATAAAGGTTTTTGGGCTTTCTTTGTATTCCTTATTTGTATATGCAAGTTAATTGTTTTGTAATATTCCATTACATTAATGTAACAGTATTTATTCGACCATTCTCCTATTTTTAGACATTTAATTTGCTTTTAGTTTTTTTGCAATATAATGCGTTATGAAAATATTTTAACAGACAGCTCCTATAAGAACACCCAGTAGAGGAGACATATGGCCAACAAGATAGAGGAATAGATAATTTCTTCAATCCTCATGAACTCTCATAATTTTCCTCAAAATAAGAACTAGGTACAAGAGATAAAACAACTGTTGCTGTCTTCATAGACCAAGACCCCAAGAAGCCTGATAAAATAACAACCTGACTAATTAAGAACACAGCAGGACAATCTCTGTCACAATCACTCATTAGCCCCTCTCTAACCAGATCCTATACTTGGGGAGAGGAGCACAAACTGATTCACTAAGTTGTGCTCTGGTATCCACTCATCAGTTTTCTTGGTGCTGTTTGAGTCTCTGCTCACTCTGCCTTTCCGAGGGAACAAGCAGGAGACCTCAACTCTGCCCATCTCATTGGGGAGGAGAGAGAGGTACAGGAAAGTGAAAGTATGTTCTTGGGGCAGTGACTTGGGGAGGCTGAGACAGCTTTGTAGTCTAGCCTCTGGGTGATTCACAATCAAAGGGGAAGGAGTCTGAAAGTGAGTGGTAGGTGAATACAAAGAAATTTTTTTTAATTCTAATTTAAAACTTAGAACCCAAATATATAAATTAACAGGGAAGGTGTTTAAAAAGAAGGAGAGATAGCCACCAAAACATCTAAACAAATCCAAACATCTCTAAATAAATGCTGCAAGGTGAAGGAAATTAAAGAAAGACCTAAGACACAAGACACCATGAATTTCCAAGAGAGCACGGAACAGCAAAAGGATGTTCCCAAATGGCTCAACAGTGAAATAATCTTGAAAGCAAAAGCTGAAAGGGAACAAACAAGAGAATTTATGTTCTACATGGTAGAAATAATGAGCAGAACCGAAAAACTTGAATCCATGGCAGTTAGTGTCTCCAGACACAAAAAACAGCTAATTGGGAACAAAACTATCTAAAGAGAAGAACAATCTGGAAGAAGAAAAACAAAATGCAATACTGTTAAAAAAAAAAAAAAAAGAACTCATGCTCTATATAAGCAAAATATACTGATCTCAAAGACAAGATACATGGGTACAAATTGAAGATCGTATGTCTCTCAGAAGAACATTACAACCCAAAAAAACCCTCAATACCACAAAGCAAGAAATAATAAAAGAGGGACAACTAGGTGACACAGTGAATAGAACACTGGCCCTGGAGTCAGGGGGACCTGAGTTCAAATTCTGCCTCAGACACTTGACATACTTACTGACTATGTGACCTTGGGCAAGTCATTTAACCCCAATTTCCTTGCCTTACCCCCTCCAAAAAACACACACACAGAAATAATGAAAGAAAACTACCCAGAACTTCTGAATATGAAAAAACTAAGCACCAATTTTTTAAAAAAATCACATTGCTTTCCAGGGGGGGAAAAATCCTATGCTTCAAACTCCAAGACATGTATAGGGGTTAAATTTAACAATTTAAATAACAAAGAACCAATTCTGCAAATGTTCAATTCATGTCAACAAGCATTTATTAAAAACCACTATGTGTCAGGCAATGCTCTACACCCTGGAGATACAAAGAAAAGTTGTTGTTTTTTAAAGTCCCTGCTTTTGAACTCACAGCCTGGTGGGGAGATAACATACAAAAGAAATGTATGGGAAAATTAGAAATAAACTCAAGAATAAAGACAGTGTCATTAAGGGGTTTAGAAAAGGAATCTTACAAAAAGTGGGATTTTGGTTATGATTTGAAGACAAGGTGGCTAGGTGGTGCAGTGAATAGTACACTGGCCCTGGAGTCAAGAGGACCTGAGTTCAAATCCGACCTCAGACACTTAACACTTACTAGCGTGTGACCTTGGGCAAGTCACTTAACCCTAATTGCCCTGCCTTCCCCCCTCCAAAAAAGCAAAAAATAAATAAATAAAAAGACTTGAAGATAGCCAGGTGAAGCCAGGAGGTGGAGATGAGGAGAATGAACATTTCAGGAATGGAACACAGTCAGTGAAAATGTCTGAAATCTACAGATGGAGCATCTTGTATGAGTAACTGCAAAGAGGCCAGTGTCACTAGATTGCAGAGTACCTGGAAGAGAGTAAGGTATAAGGAAAGGTAGGGAGGAAAATGATTATAAAGGAATATTATTACTTTGAAAACTGAGCAGAGGATTTTATTGTTGATCCTGGAACTAATAGGAACCACTAGAGTTTACTGTGTAGGGGTGGCATGATCCAACCTGTGCTTTAGACCAATCACTTTGACAACTGAGTGGAGAACGTACTTGATAAGGAGAGGCAGGGCAGGAAGACCAATCAGAAGGCTATTTGAATAGCCTAGGCACGAGGTGATAAATGTATATACTACAGTTGTGGGAGTGTCAAAGGAGAGAAGAGGACATGGGAGAGATGTTACAGAGGTAGAATCAACAGGAATTAGCAATTAATTAGATATAGGGAGAGGGCAGTTAGAGAAGGTGAGTAGTCATGGAAAACATCTAGATTGTAAGCCTGAGTAACTGGGAAAACAGTGATAGGAAAGTTAGGAAGAAAGGAAGGTTTAGGAGGAAAGATGAAGAACTCAGTTTTAGTCTGTGGGATATCCAGTTTGAGACGTTGAATAAGCAGTTGGAGATGTGAAACTAAAGGTCAAGAAGGAGATTAGGACTGGATAAATAGAACTCTATCCAGATGATATGGAATTCATGGGAATGGAAGATATTGCCAAGCAAAACAGCAAGGAGAAAACAAGAGGGCCTAGACAGAGCTTTGGGGAGATCCATGGTAAGCAGGCATGACATGAATGAAGATCCAGCAAAGGAGACTGAGGAGTTGTGAGACAGTATTTATTAAGCACCTCTGTGTTCTAGGCACTTGCTAAGCGCTCAGCATATGAAGAAAGGCAAAAGACAGTCCCTACCTCCGAGGAGCTCACAGTCTAATGGAGGAGACAACATGTAAACCACTAGGTACAAATAAGTTATATACAAGATAAAAAAAAAAAAGGAAATGATCAACAGAGAGAAATAAGAGGGACTGGGAAAGACTTTCTATAGAACATGGGATTTTTAGCTAGGACTTAAGTTAGGGCAACCTGGAGGCAAAGATGAGGGGGGAGAACATTCCAGAAATGGAATGAGAAAGGGAAGAGAATCAGAGGAAGAATTCTGCTTCCCCCAATCATGATCAAGGAGCTTGAGGGTATGAATGAGAATGCAAGAAATATTTGAATATTATTCCTTGACCATTGTCTTTCCAATGGTCATTCCAAGACCAATTTCTTAAGGTAACTTTTAGCCCAACACTATATTTTCATTTCTAAGGTCCTTCTTGGTCAATCTTAAAAGAAAAGATTATCAAGGAGAAGATGAACAATAGTGTCAAAGGCTAGAGAAGTCAAGAAGGATATGAATTGAGAAAAGACCATTAGATTTGACAATTACAAAATCATTGGTCATTTTGGAACGAACAGTTTCAACTGAATGAAAAGGCCAGAAGACTGAGGCTGAGAAAAAAGAAGAGAGTAAGAAGAAAGGATATGGAGACATTGATCTAAGATAACCTTTGGAAGGAGGTTAGCCACAAGAGAAAGGAGAGATATAGGACAATAACCAGTATGAATGGCTGGATCAAGTGAGGGATTTTTCAAAGATGGGAGTAGGGCAGGATATAGTCATGTTTGTAGGTTATGGGGAAGTAGACAATAGACAAGAAGAGATTCAGTATTAGTGAAGGAAAGGGTATGAGAGGGGGGTAATTTGCTAGAGAAGAGAGGATGTAATTTGTCTATGTAGAGGGGTTTGTCTTACAAGGAGAGGGCAACTTTTCATGTGAGACAGATATAGATGGAGACATAGTGGTGGAAGGCCTCTGATTAGTGTGAGATGTGGAGTAGGGGGTAAGAACAGTCTCTTGGCTAATGACCTCAATTTTTTAAAGTCAAATATGAAGCAAAGTTTTCAGATGAGATGGTATCGGAAGGGGAGCCATGGAGGTTTAAGGAAGAAGGAAAATTTTTGGAAGAGCTAGTGTAGTGAGTGGGATGGTGATTCAATAATAGAGACATAAAGAGAGTGTAGTGAGGTGCAAACTGATAATATGTAACAAAAATCTGTAGTGGATCCAGTCAGCATCCACGTTTTGTGAGGTTTCTTTCTAGCTTCATTCAAAACTGTGTGAAGAGGCATGAAGGCAGCAGATGGCGGGAGCAATCCAAGGCGAAGGCTTAGCAGGATGAGATCTTTGATTGAATAAAGGAGGCAAGGGATTCAAGAGAAAGTTCAACCAGGGGTAAAGATGGGAAAAGGAAGAGATTACAGTTAGTGCAAGGGTGATGGCCTGGGAAGAACTAAATCCTCAAAGGATTAAAGATCATGGTGAAGATGAAGGACTTGGTTAGGGTTTCTAGAGATGGAATGACAACAGATTATAAGCAGAGGAATGTCAGAGTTCACAAACATGGAAGTGAAACATATAGTAATGGCAAGATGAAGGGTATGACCATCTATCTATGTGTATAGCTGAGGTGGGGTGGAAGAGTGGGTCATATAAAATGAGTAAACTGAAGAACTAGGAAGTTAGGGTATTTAAGGGAGTATTAATATGTATGTTGAAATCTCTGATTATAACAGCAAGATATAGAGAGAAAGACTGCGAGCCAGACATTGAACTAATTGATGAAAGAAGGAAAGTATCCTGGTGCTTGGTAGACGACAGCTACTAGAATGTTTATGGGAAGTAAATATGGGTTGAATGACCGCCAAAGGAGAGGTTATTAAGATGGTGAGAGGGAGAACCTGAAAGTGGGGAGTAGAGAGGAAGGAGAATTCTGCTTCCCCCAATCATGATCAAGGAGCTTGAGGGTATGAATGAGAATGCAAGAAATATTTGAATATTATTCCTTGACCATTGTCTTTCCAATGATCATTCCAAGACCAATTTCTTAAGGTAACTTTTAGCCCAACACTATATTTTCATTTCTAAGGTCCTTCTTGGTCGATCTTAAAGTTCTAAATCTTATTCAAATTCAATATTATTCCTTGACCATTGTCAAGGAGTGGATGTCTTGAGGAAGGAGGCCAGTCTCAACAAGTAAAAGAAGTTGGGAGGAATGAAAAAGGAAAAGATTTAAGATGAAAGCAAGTTCATTACCTATGGAGGAGGTATTCCATGGAGCACAGTGGAAGGAGAGGGTGACTGAAGTACTGACCCTTGAGATGTGGCATTAGGGTGGAGTCAGACCGAGTTGTCAGACAATAGAGTGTAATTGGAAAGCAGGACATTGGGCTACCCTGACAGGTCAAAGGAACTGGTGTGGAGTGTTGTAGAAGGCCAGAGAAGGTACTGGAAGCTCAGTGGAATGGCTGGCACAGGGAGGTAAGGACCCTCCATAAAGACTTTCCATTCCTTCCACGCCAGAAAGGCTATCAGTGTGGAGGACACAAAGAACACATTAAAATACGAAGATAGGAAATTTGAATTACAGACTATTTGTCGTTCACCAGAAACCCCAAATGAGAATGGAATAATATATTACAAAAAGAGAGCTTAAGGTACAACCCAAAATGCCATACCCTGCAAGTCTGAGTCTAATCACCTATGAAAAGATGGGTATTTGATAGAAGAGAGGCATTTGAAATTCTCCTACAAAAAAAACAAAACAAAACAAAACACGTCAATGTGGTCAGATTATACAGTTTACAAACACTCCAGACAACAGGAACACAAGGTAAATAAATTCAGTTACCAAGGAATGCACAATTAAAAAAATAAAATACCCCATATCTTGAGATTGTTAAAAGGAACAGACACCTATTGTTTGTATTGTGTTTTGACACCTAATCCTTT
>CM053580.1:433377783-433388478 GCA_028627135.1 Pseudochirops cupreus | reverse complement strand
GAAAACTGTGTGGCCATTTAATGTTATAAGATGTAATGTTGTGAATATTATAATGTTTTGAATGTTTGTCTTGATTTGTAATGGAATAAACAGAGTGTTCACTCTATTTTGTAATCTGAACTCTAAAAGCTGTTCACAGTAGCATTCCTTTGGGAATCTGCTGGTGAATGGCGTTACAGTTGCTTACCCTATCCCACTTCTAAACTCTGCATTCAGACTCCATCAGTTCTTTCTCTGGATGGGAACAGTGTTTTTCCTCATGAATCCTTTAGAATTATCTTGGATCATTATATTGTTAGGAATAGCTAAGTCATTCATAGATGATCATTGTACAATATTGCTGTTACTATGAACAATGTTTTCCTGGCTCTGCACACTTCACTTTGCATCAGTTCGTGTAAGCCTTTCCAGTTTTTTTTTTTCTGAAATCCACTTGTTCATCATTTCTTATAGCATGATAGTATTACATTCATATATCACAACTTGTATTTCCCAGACAGCATTTGGTCCTGTATCCAGTGCTAGCATAGAGTTCCCCTATAAACTCTTTTAACCCTTACCATCTCTGACTTGAGAGCTCCAGATGCTGCTGTTTCTGTTGCCACCACTGGTGCTTCATCCATTGTAAGGGTTGGCAGTCACAAGCAGGAGGGGATGCATGTGATCCCCTGTGGGCGGAGTTGACAAAAGTCTCCTTGCTTATGGAGCGGGACACAATTGGTCCACCTTGGCGGTGACGCCCTTACCTATACGGCAACCTATCACATTGCCAGAACTCGGGTGACGCCTATACTTGGAGATGCTGTGAGAGGATATAAGGCTAGCTTCTTCTAGTAGCTCTCTCTCTTGCTCTCACTGTCTCCCGTGGTGTGCTCGTGGCACGTGGTGAGTCCCTGTATGAGATAGGCTTAGGGATGTAGTCATACAATAAAGTCAGCCTTTGCTATAACCGTGTCCTGGGTGTTCTGTGGTGGTTGCAATCCTCCAGTATTGTACTGAGCCTGAGTAGTTCCCCAGTATCGTACTGGGGCCAGAGACATCTGAAGTACCAGGTGAAGGTAAGAAACGCCAGTGAGTGAATTTAGCAGCGAGAAAGGGAAACTAAGGGAACCTAACAACTGGCGCCTGAACAGCGGCCCTTTAAAGGGCAGTTCGGAAGACCCCACAGCCTTACGCTTAGTGTAAGAAGCTGGAGGGAAATTACACAATGGGACAAGCATTTAGTCTTCCCATTGTGCGGCCCAGTGACACAGAAGTATATGCAAAGCAAGTCAAAGTGAGAGAAAAGGGAGTGAAAGTGAAACTTGGGGATTGTCAGAAATTTATGCAGCTTTTGTGGAAAATTTCCCCTTGGGTGGAGTATACAGGATTAGATGCTAGGTGCTGGGTTGTGGTAGGGAACCAGCTGGCTGCATACAAAGAAGAAAACCCTGGAGGAATTAGGGATATCGATTTTATCATCTATAGTTTAGTGAAAGCCTCTTTGTATGGACCTTCCCTGGGGGTCAATGTTAATTCATGCAGACAAAAGGGGAGATTCAGTATGGGAAACATCTAGTGAAGAGGAGGAAGAAGAGAAAGAGGGGGCACAAGCCCGAAAGGTAAAAGCTAGGGCTTTTAAATCACTATCCTGATTTGAGAGAATTAAGTGCTCAACAAGCAACAAGAAATGAAGCTGTGGCGCAAGAGGCTCAAATAGGGGAACTGAAAAGGCAGTTAGAAAAACTGACTGGCGGTTCAGAGCGCAACGGCTAATCTCAGCAGGCAGAAAGCTGTGGTTCCGCCTCCCCTCCCCCCTACCCCCACCTCTAGTAACTGAGGCGCTACTACAAACTAGTGGAGAGGGACAGACAATTGTGGCTAAGGCTTTGCAGGAAGCTGTTCTAGCTGGTGAGGATCTAACTGGTCGGGATTTATCAATATTCCCAGTGAATCTTAATGATCCGACTCGACCACATACACCTGTACCTTTCAAATTATTGAAGGATTTGAAGCAGGCTTGTAACGATTATGGTCCAAATTCTCCATTTGTATTGCAAACTTTAGAGACCTGGGCGTCATGGATTGCGTGTACGCCTGGTAATTGGGAGGCTTTGGCCACTACATGCCTGTCCCCTGGACAGTGCTTAGTGTGGAGGGCTGAATGTAAGTCTTGGATTAAAGTGAATAACACTCCCAATGCAGAAGCAGCCTTTCAGGCCTTTACGGGCACAGGTGCATATGCTTCTTTTGATGCTCAACACAATCATGATCCTGCTGTGTATGTGGCCCTAGGGGCCTGCGCCCTCAAGGCTTGGGGGTGAGTAGATGAAGAAGGAGCTGTGAGGACGCATCTTATATCTATTAAGCAGGGACCACGGGAACCTGTAGCAGACTTTGCATCAAAATTACAGACAGCTGTAGACCGAGCAGTAGGTAAGGGAGAGCCAGTAAAAATCATTTTTCTTCAATTACTTAGAGAAGGTCTGAATAAAGCCTGTAAAAAGGCAGTGGAATCGTTGCCAAGAGAGGCCACATTGGCTGAGGTGTTAGAGAGATGTAGTGAGGTAGATTATGAGGCCGTGAATGTTGAGGCCATGGCTACTGCCATTGCTTTGGGAGCTACCACTGGACTCCGCAGCAAAGAGACTAGTCGGAGATGTTTTAGATGTGGCAAATTGGGACATGTGCAGAGCTCCTGTCGTAAGCCGGCAGAGACTTCAGCAGTACAGAAGCCCACTTGCTTCTGTTGTGGAAGGGTTGGTCACATAGCAAAATATTGTCAACTAAGCTCAGTCAGTGGGTCAGGAAACTTCCGGAGGGGCCCCAAGCGGCCCGAAGGGTCGAAACCAACCTTGTGGAAGAAGATGGGATGACACAATATCAAAGAAGCTTTCAGGAATACAAAAGGTAAGAGCATCCAATATATCCTTCTCCCCTGGTGTGGCGGTTTTTGCCACCAAAGAATTGATGATTCCTCCATTTTCCACTATAGATGTAGGGATAGGCACCATTGATCAGGCTTGTTTGATCATGGGTTGTCCAGCACCAAGCAGTTGTATAGTACATACCACAATAGCTTATCCTGGAGAAGGTTATATTTCAGTTACCAATCCTTACTCCTTTCCCTTGCAGATACCCCTTTCAGACCCTGGTGCTAGAAAAGTCACTTTAAGGAAAGATCAAGATTTACAGATTGCACTCACCCAGCAGATATCATTAGATAGGCCTATAGTCACTGTCTGGATTGAAGGTAGACCCTTTAAGGGAATGTTAGGTACTGGGGCAGATGTTTCAGTAGTTAGAGCTGAAGAGTGGCCACGGGAATGGCAACTGGCCAGAGATTCCGTTGGTATAACTAGAATCGGAGGTGCGCAGGCTGCACTTTGCTCTTCCAGATATCTCAGATGGACAGTGGAGGATAACGAAGGATGCTTCCGGCCATTGGTAGTGTCAGGTTTGTCATTGTCCCTCTGGGGCCGAGACATTATATCAGGAATGGGAATGTACTTACAGTCAAACTAGTTGGGGCAAACCTGTGAGACAGGCTTATTCAGGGACCATAATTAATAGGACTTTGAAAACCATTCTGCTTAAACAAGAAAAGGGAGAGAGAGACCCTGTAGGTGCAATTCCCCGCAGGAGACTGACTAAACAGCAGTTAGATACAGCCCTTTACACATATAATTATTTAAAATTTGATCAGGAGGATTTGACCCCAGCTTTAAGATTCTGGCATGTTTTTACACCCAGTGAGAACACACACTGAAACCGTACTTCAGGGAGAACGGTGTTGAAAGGTTGGGATAGTAATCGGGTCATCTGGAAGGATGAAACAGGCGCTTGGAAGGGCCCTGGGAGGGTACTAACTTGGGGGCCAGGCTATGTTTATGTCCTCCCAGATGGAGAGCCACCCAGAAAAGGGAAATGGATCGCAAGCAGAAGGGTCCAGCCACTCGAAGAGGAGTCCGAAACAACGGAGACAGTATTGCAGGATGAGACCCGGGAAGCGGACCCCGCGCAGAGTTAGAAGTGCACGAGCTGCAGCAATGCAGGCAGTGAACAACAAAGGAACTTACTAGGACAGTGACAGTGGGTTATTCTACCCAAGTTGGGAGGAACCCACACCATTGTTGCAAGGGAGATTCAATCAATAGCAACCACTTTCTCGTCTCCAGAGTCATGTCCTTTAGGTGGTCACCCGCAAAACAAGAAAAGGGAGATGTAAGGGTTGGCAGTCACAAGCAGGAGGGCATGCACGTGATCGCCTGTGGGCAGAGTTGAGAAAAGTCTCCTTGCTCATGGGGCGGGACACAATTGGTCCACCTTGGGGGTGACGCCCTTACCTATACGGCAACCTATCACATTGCCAGAACTCGGGTGACGCCTATACTTGGAGATGCTGTGAGAGGATATAAGGCTAGCTTCTTCTGGTAGCTCTCTCTCTTGCTCTCGCTGTCTCCCGTGGTGTGCTCGTGGCGCGTGGTGAGTCCCTGTATGAGATAGGCTTAGGGATGTAGTCATACAATAAAGTCAGCCTTTGCTATAACTGTGTCCTGGGTGTTCTGTGGTGGTTGCAATCCTCCAGTATTGTACTGGAGCCTGAGCAGTTCCCCGGTATCGTACTGGGGCCAGAGACATCTGCAGTACTGGGTGAAGGTAAGAAACGCCAGTGAGTGAACTTAGCAGCGAGAAAGGGAAACTA
Organism: Pseudochirops cupreus; assembly: GCA_028627135.1. Taxonomy (NCBI): domain Eukaryota; kingdom Metazoa; phylum Chordata; class Mammalia; order Diprotodontia; family Pseudocheiridae; genus Pseudochirops; species Pseudochirops cupreus. The sequence continues at coordinate 433,383,794 of CM053580.1, read as the reverse complement.
AGGGAACCTAACAATCCATGTGGGCTCTGGGTCAGCCTCCTCCCCACCCCCTATGCCACTGATCTTTCTTATAGATATTCTAAATTGTCTTGCGTTGGAGAATGTCTCACTCAGACCTTTTGTTGCCTCTGCCACTCCACAATTGATTTGAGGTATTATTTTAAAGCTGTTTCAAGGGGCATGTTGGGAGAAGTTGATTCAGTGCTTTCTCTCTTCTGCCGTCTTCTACTTGTCTGCTTTTAATAAGTTCAAATCACCACCCTTTGAGAAACATATTCCAAGGTATTAAGAGAACTGAGTCATTAGCCTTTTCAAAAACATGGGAAAAAAGGAGAATACTGCAGTGATTTTTGAAAATAAATAGAAAAACAGAAGAAATGAAACAAGACTAAAAACTTGCAATTGCCTAAATTTCTGAGAAGGGAAGAGAGTGAGGTCTTTAAACTAGTCCTATAAGGTTGACTTCAATGTTTGGAAAAACCCTAGAATGTATTTATAAAAGAAAGGTTTGTGATGATTTAGAAGGAGAAGATCATTCAGGTCATGACTTTATCCAGGACAAGTCATGCTAGTACGTGATTTCTTTCTTTTTTTTTTTTTTGACGAGGGTAACTTGATAAAGGGAGTGCCTTAGGCATTAGTATGTTTGTACTTCAGAAAAAAATTATTTTTGACAAAGTTTCTTCTACTATCCTTGTAGACAAGGAGACATTTGAACCAGTAATGATTTCTTTCCCTGTCTTTTCCTTGTATAGCACTTATGTTCTTAACGAGTCTGGCTATTTGTGCAGGACATACAATCCTGTCCCCCACCATGAGAGCTCTAGGAGGGCAGGAACCTGAACATCTTTCAGAGCTTTCAAATACTACCAACAAAAGTACATGAAATAAAACTAGAAATCTCTCAAGGCAAAATCAAATGAATATAAATATTAAAGAAATGGAATTAGCAGAATATCATAGGGGGGACATAAGTCTTTTAAAAGGTGGAGGAGCTAACAAAGGACAATTCTATTCCGGATCTGATTTTTACCAATAAGAAAGTGATCCTTCTATTTTAGAATTTGGGATAGAGGGGCAGAGGAAAGCCAGTCTGATGTGTGATCTAGATTTTTGAAGAGCAGATTTTCAGAGAGTTCACAGAAAGTATAGGCAGGATCCCATTGACTAGCATTCTAAATGGAAAGTTGGTTAAGAAAAAGGATAGCAGAGACAACAAAGTATGAGACAAAGGATATATTTTCAGACATGGCCAATATGTTTATTTGTTTTTATTGACTGTATTTATTTGTTCATGGGGAGAGGAGGAGGTAATAACAGTGACATTAAGAAAAAAATTGGTAGAGGGGGGGCTAGCTGGCGCTGTAAATAGAGGACCAACCCTGAAGTCAGGAGGACCTGAGTTCAAGTCCAGCCTCAGACACTTAACACAAAAACTAGCCGTGTGACCTTGGGAAAGTTACTTAACCCCAACTGCCCTCCAAAAAGCAAAAAAAGAAAAAAAAAAGAAAAAAAGGGAAAAAGTTGATAACTTTTTAAAAACTCATTCAGTCAATAAACATTTATTAATGTCTGTCCTGTTAAGTGCTAAGGATACAAAGAAAAGCGAAAGGCAGACATTGCTAACGACTGATCTAAGGGGAGACGGTAAGTGGACAAACAGGTACAAAACAGACCGTGTGCAGGACAAATGGGACATAATTAAGAGGAAGAAGGCTCAGGAAATGAGGGTGGGATTTTGGTTGAGATTTAAAGGAAGCCAAGGAAGACAAAAGGCAGAGAGGAAGAAGGAAAGCCTTCTAGGCGTGGGGAACAGCCTGAGAACATGTCTGGGGATGAGGGATGGAACAGCCAGGAGGCCAGCATCACTGGTCTGAAGAGTACATGGAAGAGAGTAAGGTAAGAAGATGGAAAGGTAGGAGGAGTCTAAGCTATGAAGGCCTTTGAATGCTAAACAAGAGGATTTTATATTTGATTCCAGAAGCAGTTGGGAGCCACCGGAGTTTACTGAGCAGGAGGGTGATATAAGTGGAGCTGTCCTTTAGAAAAATCACCTTGGTGGCTGAATGGAGCCACCAGTTTGGAGTGAAGAAAGTGGGAAGATTGGAGAGTAGAGAAAGTGGAGAGGCTTGAAGCAGGCAGATTCACCAGCAGACTATTGTGGTGGTTCAGGTGTGGGGTGGTGAGGATCTGCACCAAGGTGGTAGCAGTAGTAGTGGAAAGAAGGAAGTATATGTGAGAGGTGCTGCAAAGGGAAGATCAACAGGTCTTTATAACAGGGGCAGAGCTGGGAATGGTGGGGTTAGAGATAGTAAGGAGTTGAGGATGACTACTAGGTTTTGAGCTTGGGTCACTTGGAGGAAGGTGGTGTTCTCAACAAAAGGGAAATTTGGAAGGGTGGGGGAAATAATAAATTTGATTTTAGACATGTTGAGTTCTAGATGTCCGAAAGGCATTTTGAGGTCTGAGATTGGAAGTCAGAAGTCAAGGATGAATATGAAGCTCCTATAGGGAAATAGACTGAAAGTTGGAAGAAATCTTTGAGGTAACTTAATTCATTTTACAGATGAGGAAACTGAGGCTGCATGAGTTTAAGTGGCTTGCCCAAGATTACATAGATAGCCAAAGAGCAGAGCTAGAATCTGAAACCAGATGCTGTGACTTCAAATCCAGCTTGCATTCCACTTCACCATAATGGCTAGATCAAGCTTGTGTCATTTATCATGACTCCCTAAATTAAATTTAAGACAAAGAGAAACAAACAATTTATATGGGAACAAAAAGGGAAATTGTTTAAAGAAGTCTAATCGGATGTGCTGAGAAACCCACCAATCAACTCAGATGTTTAAAAAACATTCATAAAAGATGGAAACAAGGAAGGCTAAGACAAATAAAAGCATATGGCCTGGTACCACATTGGTGTAGAACTTGAAATGGGTTGAGGCTATAGAGGAAAACTAAAGACAATGATCCATGGAACAAAGAGGTTAAGTGATTTGCCCAAGATCACACAGATATCAAGAAGTCTATTAAACATCTGGCAGAGTCAGGATTTGAGCCCAGTTTCTATGGCTGCAATTAAATTGTGGCCCTCAGATTATTAAGTATCACATGAAATCAGGGCTTACCTATTTTTCTCTGTTATAAGATAGATTTCATTGGGGGAAGAGAAAGGATAAGGGCAGGAAACATCCAGAAATAACCATAATGTAAAAATAAAAAGCATAAATAACATTTATTTTTTTAAAATCCACAAGAAATAAAAAGTAAAAAATTGACACCTAGAACTGAACACAATATTCCAAATGTAGTCTTTAGCAGCCAAAGAGCAGTGATAATATCACCTCATTATTCCTAGATGCTATGCTTTTCTTAACATGATCTAAAATCACTTTCTTGGATGCCATGTCACACTGCTGACTCATATTGAATTTGAAGTCCACTGAAATTCTCAGATCTTTTACAGATGAAATTCTGTCTTACTATGCCTCCCCATCATACACTTTTGACTTTGATTTTTGTAACTCAATAAATTGTATCAAATTCAATTCAGTTTTGATGTTCTAGCTCATCAGCATATTTTTGAATGTTCAGTGTGTTAGCTTTCCCTTATAGCTTTGTGTAACTTGATAGGCATGATAGCTATACCTTCATCCATGTCACTGACAAGCATGATAAATGACACAAGCTTGATTTTCAAAAAAAGAAAGAAAATAGAGACTATGAATTACATAAGCCAGTGAGTCCTGGAAAATTCTAGAAAATATTATTAAACATATAGTTAGTGAACATCTAGAAAAGGAAGCAGTGAGCACAAAGTCAGTATGGTTACATCAAGAAAATGTCCTATTAAACTAGCCTTAATTTCTTTTCTTTTCTTTTCTTTTTTTTTGCAGAGATACTCAACAGGTGGACCAGAAGAATTCAAGATCCAGAAGCAAGTAAACGTAATAGAATGCTTTTTGATAAATCTAAGGACACCAACTATTGGATAAAGATTCCTATTCAACAAAAAATTTCTAGGAAAATAGGAAAGAAATCTGGAAGAAAATATGTGTAGCCTAATATCTAACACTATTTCACAATAAGCTCCAAATAAATGTGACCTGAATATAAAATGTCAAATCATCTTAAAAAGTTAAGGAGAAAGGAAGGAGAGTTCTTACCACAGTTATGGTTAGGAGAAAAGAGTTTTTTTTTTAAATTAAAAATATTTTATTTGTTTTAATCAGCCAAAATTTACCTTCTTACCTTCCCAACAAAACTTTTACCTACAACTGAGAACATGAAAAAAAAAAGTGTATTGTCAATTAAAACAAATTTTCACATTGGCCATGCCCCAAAATAAAATTGTCTCATTCCTGCATTTAGTCTCCCACCTCTCTGTCTTCTGGAATCATGGCTTATCACTATGCCAATGAAAGTTCAGCAAAATAGCATTCCATCACTTCCATATATCACAACCTGTTCATCCCTTCCACGACTTATGGGTACTATCTCAAAGAGCTATGATTGGGGTGGCTAGGTGGCGCAGTGAATAGAGCACCGGCCCTGGAGTCAGGAGGACCTGAGTTCAAATGTAGCCTCAGATATTTGACATAAAAAAAAAACAACAACAAACAGAGCCACGTGACCTTGGGCAAGTCACTTAACCCCAATTTCCCTACTTTCCCTGCTCCAAAAAGCAGAAACAAACAAATAAAAAACCAACCAACCAAACAAAAAGAGCTATGATTACCTCTGTACATCCTTAGAGCTTGTTTTGCTTAGAACTAATTCCTCCCTTAACTTATCTTCTCCCTAATTTCCCCTCCCCACCCCTTTCCTCCTATTTTCATTTCCCTGTTGAGTAAAATATATCCCTATACCCAACTCTGTGTGGGTATTTTCTTTTGATCAGTTCAGATAAAAGGTTTAAGTATCAGCATTTTTCCACCATCCCCTCCTTGTAGTTTGTATGGATGTCTACTTGTATACCCTGATTATGTGAGATAATATTCTCTAACCTTCCTTTCCCTTCTCCTGCAGTGTATTCTTCTTCCCTACTTTTTCCATTCTCCTCTTAAGATCATCTAGACATAACAGAACCACTCCTAGGCCTTGTCTAATCACACTCCCTCTATATGACCCCTAACAGTGATAGCATTCAGAGGGGACAGATGTAGTATCATCCCATATTTGAATGTAAAGAGTTAATCCTTATTTAGTTCTTTATCATTTTTCATCCATGTTTACCTTTTTATGTTGTTCTTTACTCCTGTGTTTGTATTTCAAAGTTTCTCTGCAGCTCTGGTCTTTTCATCAGGAATGGTAGGAGGCACTCTCTTTCATTAAAGATCCATTTTTTCCCCCTCCTCCAATAGCATTACACTCATTTTTGCTGGGTAAGTTATTCTTGGCTTTAAGCTCATATTCTTTGCTTTTTTGAAATACTATATTTTAAATTCTCTTCTCCTTTATAGTGCCAATTGTTAAACCATGCATGCTGATGACTGTGTTTCTCAGTGCTTGAATTCTTTCTGGCTGCATAGAATATTTTTTCTTTGACCTGGAAACCCTGAATTTTAGCTATGATGTTCCCAGGAATTTTCATTTTGTAGTGTAATTTTTCTCCCCAGGGGGTAACCAGTACATTTTGCTCTCTCACTCTAAGAAATTTGGGTAATTTTCTTCTCGCATTTCTTGAAATAGGATGCCTAGCCTCTTTTTTTTCCTTTCCATCATGGCATTCCAATAGTCCAGTAATTCCTAAATTTCTTCTGTTTTCTAGGGAAATTGTTTTTTTTTTTTTTTTGCTATGAGATACCTTATACCTTCCTCCTTATTTTCAGTTTTGACTTTGTTTTAATATTTCTTATTACCTTATAGAATCATTGGTTTCTACTTGGTCCATTCAAATTTTCAGGTATTTTGTACCTCTTGTGCCAAAATGTTAATTCCCTAATTCTTTTTTGCTTTTCCTCTCAAGCACTTTTATTTTTAAAAACATTTTCAAACTCTTATTTCATCTT
>CM053580.1:433322312-433377683 GCA_028627135.1 Pseudochirops cupreus | reverse complement strand
CACACATACGATGTGTCTGTGATTGTGTACAACTTTTTCCTGGTTCTGCTCTTCTCACTCAGCATCAATTTGTATATGCCTCTGCAGGTAATTATGAAGTCCATCTCCTTCCCATTTCTTATAGCACAATAGTATTCCATTACAAACTCATGCATTTCTTCTGGATTACTCCAACAAGATATAGTCTGGTGCACTTTCTAGATTTGTTTGGAGGAGTTTGTGGACCACAGATTGGCTGTACTACATCTTATCACTCTGGCATGCTGGCTACACCAGGAGAGACTCTTAACATGGGATATAAGTAGCTGTAGAAGATAAAGTTGACAATTTCTATTACATAAAATTGAAAAGTTTCTGCATAAGTAAAATCAATAGTTAGAAATTATAGGAAAATACGGCATTTTTTTGATGATCTCATATGTAAGAAGTATGTGGAACAAATATCACATATGACGTATATATGTATAGACGCACATACAGATATCACTTCTTTCTATATCTTGGGCATAAAATATCTAAATAGTTCTTGGATATAGCAAATTGTTGGATTTTCTTATAAATTCTGCCACTTGCATACTGTTTAATTCATACTTAAAATTATAAGATTATGATTGTTTGCTTTTCTGTATATTATTTCATTTGCATTCATTTTTTTGTTCCTCTCCTTTTTAAAACCATACTTTGTGCCTGTGATTGTCTTCTTATGCTTTACTTTGATTTAGTCTATTGCCACAGGCTTTCCCTCTGTAATACCCATGATGGCAGTACAAGAGGACTGTTGCTGTGAATAATTTTAAGGATCTGATTGAATAGTATAATGAACTCTCTATTCAGAACTAAAATAAATATTGTTTGATGAAGCACAACACTCACAGCAAGATCCTTAAGCAAAACATATCATATCTATATATGTGTGTGTATGTATGTGTGTGTGTATATATATACATATATGTATATATGTGTGTATATATTAACTCTCAGTATATCATATGGCACATAGATATATCATGGCATTAAGTAACATTCCCAAAATACTTGTTTACAAAATTAGGGAGTCTCAGGCTAGGGCCTTCCCCAGTACAACACAATACACAGTTTATATCATTGCATCTCCCAAAATCAGGGGTAACAGAAAATACATTCACCATCCACAGTAAGTCACAATCTCCTCAGTCAATACACAGTGTCCAAGTAAAGTCCTCTCTCATCTTGACTCAAGGCTGACTTTCAAACCCCATGGCTCTTCCTCTGTGGGCTGACCACTCCTGACTCTTGCCTGGATTCACAAGTAGCCAGTTCTCTGCTCCTGCTCCATATTTTAGCTCATGGGGACTGCTCCACTCCAAGCTCCTGCCTGACAGCAGGCTCCAAGGGGTCCTGTCCGCAGCTTCTGTTTCTAGAAAAACAAAGCTTAATAGGGCTACAACAATATTTATACACATTACTAGTACTTTAACAGCTCTTAAAAGGGGCTTAAGCCAAGCCTCCTTTCTGTGGGTGGATCTCTGCTCTTCAGTTCAATTCAATCATAAAGACAAACAGAGAGGGCTTCTGTCTGAGAAATTAACACAGACCAACATACAGGACTTCTGCTTGAGGAATCAACACAGACCAACAGACAGAGCTTTTGAGAAATTAACACAGATCTCCAGAGCACCAACATTGCAAACATTCTTTCTGTTAGACTTCCCCACAAGCAATTTCCCCTAGCATGCTCATGCTTGCTTCCCTCTCTCAGCTCTGCTCTTCTTTCTCTTCTGTCCTGTCCCTTCAAGCGATACAATATATACTGTTTCCAATCAAAGACTCTTGATTCAATCAAAGCCAAGACTCAATCAAAGGCACTTGATTGGCTAAAACTCAATATAAAAAAAAAAAAGCAAAAAAAATCCTACTTTGCTTGCCGTTACACTCCCTCATCTAATTCCTCTGCATTGGCTCTTCCTCTTGTACCACATTTGTATAAAATAATTACTCTTTTTAACTATTCCTAAATGGTTTAACTTTTTAAAGTCATAGCATGCTCAGGTCTACCCCACTCTTTCTTACACACTACCCAATTATGGATAACAATCTTAGACATACATTGTATATTTCCTCCTATAAAAAGTAAACAGTCTATCCTTATTGAGTTCCTTGTAAGTAGTCTTTGATATGTACCTTATATTTCTCTTGGCTCTTGTATGACAAATATTAAGCTGATATTTCTGTCGGTTTTCCTTGTAGGATCTCTTTCAGGTGGTGATTGGTCGATTTTTTCTATTTCTACTTGCCCTTCTTCTAATGCTTCAGGACATTTTTCTTTAATTATGTCTTGTATTATTGTAATAAGATTCTTTTTTTTAATCATAGTTTTCAGGTAGTTCAATTATTCTTATGTCTTCTCTTCTTGATCTTTTCTCCAGATCAATTGTTTTTCTTATGAGATGTTTCACATTCTTTTCTAGTATTTCAGTCTTTATATTTTATTATTTCTTGGTCTCTTATACTTTTGCTGGCTTCCCCATTCCCTATTCTGATTTTCAAGGAGTCATTTTCTTCCTTAAGATTCTAGATTTCCTTTTCTAATTTGTTGACTTTCTTTTCATAATCTTGTTTTTCTTGGATTGTTCTTATTTTTTAGTTTTTTCTCCATCTCTCTCATTTGATTTTTAAAATCTTTTTCAAGTTCTTCTATGAATTCTTTTTGAGCAAGTGACCATTTGACATTATTTTTTGGGATAGAAGAGGTTTTCTTTACTTCAGTATTCTCCTGTGAAGATGAACTCCAGTCTTCTCTATTCCCATAGTAACTCTATATGGTTGGATTTGTTGTCCATTGACTGCTTTTTTTTTTTTTATTTGGAGGAGCTTATTTTTTGTAATAACCTTTTGTCCTGTGGCATAGAGGATGGTGCTTCTGGCCTCACATCTTCTTCCAGTTCTTTCCTCTGGCCTGGAACTGAAACCAAGACTTCCGGCCTCCTGTAAGTGCCCATAGCCAGCATTATTCTTGCCCCATTGCTTCTACACTCACTGGGCATGTACTGCTTCCTTCTCTCCCAGGGGCAAGTCTGCACAGAATAGCCAGGGCTGGTGTTCCTTGTCAGTAGAGGTTTCCTTGATTTTCCCCCAGCTCATATCCCAACTCCCTTCACTGTCCTGGGGGTAAACTTTCTTGTGGCTGAGGGTGAGGCAGCTTCTCAACCCAGCTGACCCTATTAAGCAGAACTAGTCTAGAGGTGCTTACTCTTCACAGGGACCAAACCTCATCCTGGGATTTTTCTTCAGATCTTCTTCAATTGTCCCAGGAAGAACACTGTTCTGCCCCAACACTTGTTTATTTTTAACTGCTCTATGTACACTCTGAGGAACTATTTTATCTTGTTTATGGGAGGAAACCTGGAGAGCTTAGAATTTTCTGACCTACTCCACTATTTTCCCAGAATCCTCTCCCCTTCCCTTATACCTTTATCCTTTTTTCCTGACAGCCTCAATTCTAATTATGAGATTACATATTATCCCTTCCACACTGCAAGGGTTAGGGCCATAGTGCCCCTGTGATATGGAAAATCCATGTAAAATTTTTTGGCCCTCCCTTTGTACCAGAGAAGTCTGATTTTTTTTCTTTTTCTTTTATGGGGTGTTTGTAGTACCTTATTGTAAAATTTGAGTTGATAACATACGATATATTTTTTGCATTTTTGAGTTTTGAAACTTTTCCTATGTCATCTGCTGGCTTTCATGTGTTGTCTGTGGCTTCCACAAAACTAAAAAAAATTCCCATTTAATTTTTTTATGCTAATCCATGATATATTGAAACTGTGATAAGGAAAGTTGTGATGTGGAAGGGAGAACTTTTATTCCTATTTGGATCCCCTACATACTGGGCAGGGGGTGTGTTTCTAGCTCCTCTCTGTTTCATCTTCCTTCTCAAAATTGCGCATCTTCCCATTGTGTTATCCTCCTATTGAACTGTATTGATTCACTTGTATGGACTCATGGAACTTAAGCCATGGAATATATTAGCTCAGTTTTTCTATGCTCCTGATTCTTTAAGTTCTGCTTAAATTTTTAGCCCTCCCTAGGTCCTTAATTTTCCGTGATGATTCCTCTTTGTTCTTTTACCCCTCAGTTCAATTTCCTTCTCCTTCTTCCTTCCTTTCTTTTTCTTCCTTCCTTTTCTTCCTTCTCTTTTTCAAAAGATTTCTTTCTTTCAACAATAGCCTGTATACATGAAAGGATTTATTTTGTTCCTTAATCTTTGCTCAATAATTGTACCTCTTCACTTTTATTGTATTTCTATTTGTGATATTTTCAAGTTGAATATTTTGTTCACCTCTGTTTTTAGGTAGGAGTGTCTCTCTTGTTTAAAGTCAATCCTTTTATCTTTGATGATTAGGCTCATTTTAGCTCCAATACAATTTTTGGTTGCAGCTTGAGCTTCTTTGCTTTTTGGAAAGGGTACAATTCTAGTCTTATGGCTATGAAATAATGCTGAGTTATTTGAATCAGTGCTCCTTCATATTTGAAAGTCTTCCTCTTGGCTGGTTATAATGTTGTCTGCTGTTGAAATTGTGAAATGATTACTATAGGTCTTGGAGTTTCAAGGATGGGGTTATTCTCTGTTGAATTGTGGATCTGTCTGGACTGAAAATTTCTGTGCAATTTTCTTGTATTTTTCCTGCAGCATAATATTCAGGGTTATTTTTTTCTTCTTCACTTTGTCATGTCCTTCTGTGAGACCTATAATCCTTGTTATCTCTGTGCACCTGTTCCTTAATTTAGTTGGTTGGATTTGTCTAAAATTCATATATTTTTAAAAACTGAGTTTTGTTTCTTTGAGCAAAATTTCTTCCATTAATGACAGAATTTCCACTGTCGTGTTTCAAACTTGTTATTCCCTGTATTAGTCTTTACTTCTTTAAGGGGATTATCTATTGTGTCTTCTAAGTTTTGAACTGTGCTAACTCTGCTATTGTGTTTTAAACTCTGAGCTGTGATTTCCAACCTAATTTCATTTGTAATTATCTTCTTTCATATGCTTTATTTATCTATAGAAACATTCTGTAATTTCTTATTAGTGGTTTACAATATATACTAAAAAAAGGGACTTCAAAAACAGGAGTAAAAGATGTGACAAATTAAATGTATGATAGGAAGATGGATTGGTCATGTGACAAAGGTGAGGGATGATAGGTAGGCAGTAAGAGCGCTCCATTGGTGTCCTTGAAATGTCAGGAGAAAGCAAAGAAAGCCCCCAGCATATGGTGTATCCCTTGCAGAGAACTCATGTGAGGACAGACAAGACTTTCACAGGATGGGCTGCAACTTCCATCACTGAAGGCAGCTTCCAAATCAATGAAGGCGCAGTTTCCTTTGATCTGGAGCATCATTTAGTTTCAGCTGAAGCCATATTAGAATACGAAAAAAGTGGGGATAGTTAGCACATTCAGAGCACAGAACTTAGCAGACCAAAAGTGTGAGGCCAATTAATTGGACAAAAAAGTTCACAGAATGTGCTGGAATGGATCTTAGAGATCATCTAGGTCAGGGGTTCTTTAGGGTTGGTGAACTAGTTTTAAACTCCAAATAACTGTATTTCAATATAATTGCTTTCCTTTGTAATTCTACATATTTTACTTTATGCACTTAGAAATTTATTCTGAGAAGAGATCCACAGGTTTCATTAGATTGCCAAAGCGGCAGTAAACACTAACATGGTTAAGAATCCCTGCTGTAGGGGCAGCTAGGTGGTGCAGTGGATAGAGCACCGGCCCTGGAGTCAGGAATAACTGAGCTCAAATTCAGCCTCAGACACTTGAAACTTAACTAGCTGTGCGACCTTGGTCAAGTCACTTAATCCCGATTGCCTTGCCTTCCCCCCTTCAAAAAAAAATTCCTGCTCTAGTACAACCTTTTAATTTGATAAAGGAAAAAATAACCCAAAACTTAACAGCAGAACACTTAATCCTGACTTACAAATATTGAAAATTGAAAGAGATAGGCAATATGTATGGTATTCATCCCATTCCATCTACAAGAAAAAACCCAACTCTTGCATATATCCATTACCTTCTTATAGGAAAGGAATGACGTAAGGATACACAATAGTACAATAGTAGTAACACTGGATTTAGAATTGGAGGAACTAGATTCCAATCCCAGCTCTGAAATTTTACTACCTGAGACCTTAAGCAAGTCACTTAAACTCTCTGGGCCTCAGTTTCCAATCTCCAGAAGGAGATTGTACAAGATGGCCTCTCATGTCCCCTCCCCTTCTAATCAATAATCTTATTATCTACAAATTTGCGGCTCTTTCAAATGGAACAATTACAAAGACTTGCCTTGGGAAGAAAAGTAGCCAGTGGCTACAGCACATACACTCATCTTCTCAATACCATAATGTAAATTGAACTGTTCTTTCCTAAAGTTAGCTTTCTGGCTCACACCTTTCTTTCCTCAGTGATTGGTTTGATTTAAAACAGATTTCCTTAAGCTGGGATCTATGAACTTTTGGACAATTGGATTTCAATATAATTGGTTTCCTCTGTAAGCCTATATATTTTATTCATTTAAAAATATTAGTTGGAGAAAGAGTTCACAGGCCTCAGCAGTTTGTCAGTAGGGTCCATGCCACAAAAAAGGTTTAAAAATTCTCTACTAGTTTTTTCTGTGTAGTGGCCTGTATATAATTTCAAAGGCAAATAAAATGATATCCGCAATCTAAGTCAATGTTTGTTGTCAAAACTAGGTTGAAAGAAAGATGATAATGATGGTGATAATACACATTCTACCACAGATAACTGAGAACAGACAAATGCTTTTGTAATTCTACTCAAGGTGAATCAGCATAACACAGTGGTTCTCAACCTTCCTAATGCCACGACCCTTTAATACTGGTATGTGGGTGTATCTGCATGTGAGTGGACCCGCCTGGAGATAGATAGAGGAGCTGTGTCTTGCTTCCTAAGACCATGGGAAATATGTGTTTTCCAAAGGTCTTAGGCAACCCCTGTGAAAGGGTCGTTTGACCCCCAAAGGGGTCGCAACCCACAGGTTGGGAACTGCTGGTATAACAAAGAATGAAGTATGGCATTCCAAGGTAGGATGTTATCTATGCCATTACAACATTTTATAACTTTAGGCAAAAAAACCCAACAACCCCAAGACTAGACCAGATCAGTCACATTTTTCGAATAGTGGCAACTGCTGATAAATTGAACCAGGCCGTCATAGTCACTGTCCATGTAACTTTTTAAAAAGTTTCCTTATTTCTAAGGCTATGCTTCTCATTTAACTTTAAAAAAATTTTGTTTCCGACTACTCACCAAGGCAATTTATTACTCTCTTTCATGGCCTGCCATTTCACCTGATCACTTGGGCATTTTATTTCTCCAAGTAGAAAACAGAGCTGATAAACAGAGGCCTTAGTCATGGGGCAGAGCTGGCAAGAGAACACAGAATGCTGGACTCCTTGCTTCCTCCTGCTCCATTAAGGAAGCACTCCCACACCTGTATTTAAACTCTATTTTAGGTAGAGGTACATAGCAGTATAATTTAACCTCTCCACAAAGTGAGAAGGGAATTCTGGCTTTAGTAACCACATCAAAGTTTCTAAGGTAAACTCATATTTTTCTTTTCACTGTGAAACAATTTGGAAATGATAACTGTAATAGGCAGAAAGGGTCCAGTTGACCAATGAGCAACTAATGTTCCCAGGGTATGTATTTCTACACTATTCAGAGAAATTTGGTAGGGAGAACAAAGACAAATTCTTCTCAAAGGATAATTTCAATATTAATTGGGAAACTAAATTAAAAAAAAACTAAAGTGTACTTTGTTAGTCCTTTTTTAAGAATTAAAAAAAAAATAAAATCCTACTTTCCACACTTGAACATATAGAAAGTTAAAACATGGAGCATCTCTTGACCTTCAGCCTCCAGAAGTATTAAAAAAAAATTCTTCCATTTTTTTGAGGTAACCGAATCTTTGATCAAAGAAAAAAGAAAAGGACTTATATGTGCAAACATATTTGTAGCAGTCCTTTTTGTAGTGCCAAAGAATTGGAAATCAGAGGGATGCTCATCAATTGGGGAATGGCTGAACAACCTGTGGCATACAATTGTGATGAAGTACTATCATGCAATAAGAAATGACCAAGGGGTGCTTCAGAAAAACATAGCAAGAGCTATATAAAAACTGATAGGAAGCGAACTGAAGTGAAAAGAACCAGGAGATCATTATGCACAGAAACAGCAATGCAATGATGATCTGCTATCTACCTCCAAAGAGAGACCTGCTGAACTGAGGGCATGCTGACATATAATTTTCTCACTCTGTTTATTTTTTACAATATGGCTAGTATTTTGCATGATTCATCAGTATAATTAATATCATATTGCTCGGCTTGTCAGGTAGAGAAGGGGCAAAATTTGGACCTCAAAATTTAAAAAGAAAATATTGATGAAAATAAAGAAAAAAAGAGATATTGGATCTTTTGTCAAATTCCTCTTAGATCACAGTGAATATTAAATAATGCCCTCTAGTGGAAGAAAAAAATCCCGTTAGTTTCACATTAGGAAACAACCTCAGATTCATCGTATGAAGGAGCAATGAGTCTTTGAGAAGACCGTATTCGTGTATCTACTCTTTGCCTTTACAAAAAAAATCAACATCGAAATTAGCCTGGGAGATACATTTTTTAAACTCACTCACACCCTTGCTGTTTCTTGTTTAGCTACTACTCCTTCCCCTTATATTTACCTTTTTCATTTTAATTTCAATAAATGAGGAGCTTGATAGAAAAAACCTTACCTTGGAATGGGAGTATAGAAGCACATTAAAAACTTCTTTCTAATTAAATTGAAAATATTAAGAAATAAATATTTCTTCAGCCTAAAGTACTTCCCAGGCTTTCCCCTTTAGGAGTATGTGTAGAAGGTCAAGAACAACAACAACAACAAATTAAGGCCATGGGGAAACGGATTAAAGGTAGTGATTGAACAGAACAAAACTTCTAGAAATGATCTTCTCAGAAAAAGACTTGGATTCTGCCAGATTTTGTTTTGCCTACATTTTCTATTCTATTTTGGCCACTGTTCTGTTCTTTACTTTTCCTAAAAATACTCTATTAATGACCAACAGCATAAAAACAAATTGTCCACAAGCATAAAACAAATTTATAAAGATGATTTGTAGTAGGAAGTTGAAATTTCATATGGTCAAATTAAATTCAGAATGTCAATTTAAAATTAAATGTTTTCTAAACATCTTCGATATGCTTAATCATAGTAACCTACAGCTCAAGATCTAAGTGATCAGTGATTTCTTATTGCAGTATCCCAAAATTGCTTAACATATAATAATAGTGTATGAGAAGTGAATTTTCTATTACTTAAAGTTGCGTTTTTATTTTTAAAAAAAGCAATTTTCATGAATGAATTGGCAAGTCAGGATTAACATCCCATCTTGCTTTGTTTAGGAATACATCTTCTATGGCAGAAAATGTGTGTGTGTGTGTGTGCATGTACACATGTGCAAGAGAGTGAGACAGACCTGGTTGACAATATGGTGATGCCTATGGAGCCCTTCTTAGAATGTTTGCTGCCTATAAAAAGTAAAGAAAATGCTAAAATTTCACTTAGAAGTTAATGAAAATAATGATGTTGTTCTCTTCCCATCTAAGTTCACGGACATTCTGAAATCCATCCACAGACCCCAGGTTAAGAACCCCTGCTCTTCCAAAGTAGTCACATGTTCACAATTCTATTTCTGCCTTGTCTTTTTCTTCTTATTCAGGATTGCCTATCAATATCATTATCCTGATTGCATCAAACTCTGAAACATTACAGGGATTTCTCATTGAAATGCAATAATTCAAGAGATGACCTAACCATTCATGTCCAATAGATTAAGAATGCCTGTTGCCCCAGTCTGCTTCCTGGTATTCTAACTCAGGGAGCTCCCTGTCTTAGACAGGTGCCATACAGATGGAGAGGCTGGACCCAGAGTTGAAGAGGAGGTGGCAATTTGATAGCATGGTACCATCAGACGATCTTAAGCTCTCCTTGTTGTAAAAGACCACCTTTTCAACACTGCTATATTCCTGTCACTGCTACATTCTCATCGCTATGTGTTTTGAAAACCAGATGTAGAGTCCATTACTGTTATGCTAAAAGTGCATACAAGAAAGAAAGAGCAATAATGTATTTAATAAAATTAAGCCTTTCACTATGTTTTGGTACTGTTTTATAGATTCTGAATCAATGTTTAATGAAAAGCATGAAGGTCTATCTGAGATCGTTTTTTGATTGTCATTAAAAAAAATGTTGTTTTAAAATAGCCTTTCATTTTATTTCCAAGGAGATCTCCTATCCTGAAGTAAGCCAGTTACCCGAGAAAACAGACAGAAGGGAAATATGCTCTGCAACTGATGCCAAGCCAATGCTTTCTGTGAAGTAGTGGGCAGAAGGGTAATAAAAAAGTCTTTAAGAAATTGAGCTATGATATTTTCAACACATTTTCAAACTCTGATCTCCCCTGGTTCCAAAGACTACTTCAAGGCTAATTTATTAACTTGGCCTTCTATGTTTCAAATGCAGTTGGAAGAGAGCCATTAACACTGATGACCTTACGCAAATAAATCCAACAAGTACCAGAGATGATCGTCATTCAAAATTACCTCCACTGGGCCCAGATGTATAAACATCTGGTTCTAGACTCTAAAACAAGCCATTCCTTCAAATAAATTGAAAACAAAAAGCTTACTTAATGGTTTTTGACCTCATTCATGCAGATGGAATAGGGGGAATAATCTAGCTCTGGATCTGAAGTCAGAGGACCTACGTTTAAACCCTGGTCCTGCCACTTAATCCCTTTACCAGCTCCCAATAATCCTTCCATGCAAGCTTATCTACTGTTTAGACTGAGGACAACAGGTAAAATACTCTCATACATTTTTGAGTAAATATGAAGTAAAACACTGTTTTCACTTTTGGGAAAGTACTACTCAACAATGTCTCTTAGTGTGTGGCATACTTTGAAATTTTCTAATGGATCCAAAAAATGGAAAAGGATATTCAAAGCAATAAATAAGCCAAGACTGCCTGAACAGCGCAGAAATGTGGGACAGGGCTGAAAAGACTCAGAGTAGGATTTTTCAGTCTTGGTTGGAATACCTGCTAGTCAATTTTGTCTCATACTAGCTAAGGATAATTCTGATCATCAAGAAAACTATATGGAACAAACAACAAAAAAATCTGAAGTTTTGTTTGCTAAAACTAGTAAAGTATAACATATGGAATATATTTTTCTAGATTTTGAAAAAAAATAGTGTCATGATTATCAGGCAACACTTGGAGAATCTTACTCTTCTCTCTAAAGTTCAGAAGACCCATTAAAAACTCCTTAAAATTACTCACTTTTATTCTATTCCCAACATCTTTAGGTTCTTCCAGAAATCCAATTATGAATCATCCTCTGCAATTTTTTAATATCTTGTGGTAAGCTCCCCATTGAAAAATAAGTGGAAAGACTGTGAAATTTTAAAAAAATAATTTTTGATAACTTAAAAACTTTTTCAGTTTAAGTATTGTTTAATTATCTATATTAGCTTTACGACCAAAACAAAATAAAATAAAAAGACATCTACATAGAGCAAGAAAAGTCTTTAGCAAGAAAGATTTACTACTCTGAAGAAAAATAAATCATTTTAAATAAAGTTTGTTCTAAAGTAATAGGTAGATGAATTGTATCTAATCAAAGGAATGTCATAAAATTCACACACTACTTGAATTCACAAAAGAGAAGGGAATTTACAAAATGGATCTTTATTAAATGAAAGAAAATCTGTTTGGTGGGTCAAATATGAAATAGAATATACAAAAACTTTACATCAGATCTCTCAGCCAAAGAAATAAAATCCTATCTAAGATAAACTAGCACTCATTCCTTTTATGAAGAAAACAAATGCGTGAATACGTTTCTTATGGCAGTACAGGATGGCAGAGCATCATACACTGTGCTAAAATTCCAAGCTACACAGAAGCAAAATTTAAAATCTAAACAATAGTCTTCTAAAGAGCCCAACTATTTCAGAAAGTAACTTAAAAGTAGGAAATCTGATCATTATTTGTTCTTTCAGAAGCAAGTGACGTGGATGTCAAGTGCAGAATTCATGAAGCCTGCATATCACATTTTTAGTTTCTATACAAATATAAATTGTTTTGCATTTTAAAATCCTTTTAATATTTTTGATAGCTTTAGCTGTGAAAAAGCATGACTAGATCATCAGATTCTTGCTACATCATTCCTCTTATCTTGTCTGTCCCCCTGAAATCTTTTACCCCAAATCATGTGCTGTGGTATTAAAAAAACAAAACAAAAAAACCCTGCAATGTGTCAATAAATCACAAACCCTCCTACTACTATATATTCTGTAAAATTCAACACTTCTTTGGCATTGCACACTAATTCCCCTTTTAACATTTTTGCTATTTAAAAAAGTATACTTTGACTGTAGTAAAACACCTTAAAAACACCTATTTTTGATTGTGTAAAATAATGTGTCGCCTTTTTGTGTTGATTTACAAAATATACACACTGGCTTTGAGGGGAGAAAAAAACAATAACTGAGTGCTACCATAGGGGGCTCATTTGAAGTCTGTGATCTGTTACAAGAAATAAAACATAATTACAAATCCTCCACCCTTCCAGATGTCACATGAAGTCATTCAGTTCAGCTTCAAGTGCAGCTGCCATTTCATCTGCCTCGGAGCTGCTTCCTTCCTCGTCTTCATTACTGGACTCTTTACTAGATTCACTGGCAGCATCATCTTCATTCAGCTTCCGCTTGTGGCCTCTGAAAATGTATTCAAAAATACATTTGAGTGAGATTACAGGTGTGAATTCAAAATATTGCATCACAGAAGCTGTACTTTTGAATGTACAGTTACTCTAGAAATCTGTGAATTAAGAAGAAAGAATATTGTATTAGTCCTAACAATACTGCAAAATCTGTGATTTCAAACAGCGAGGGTACTCCTTTCCTTCATCTACGCTGATCCCAAAGCATCTAGAAGATGGTCTATCCTGGAGAATTTCTGTGCTAAAAAGATTTGTCATTCTTCAGTCAACCTAGGGACAAGCTTTTCCAACGCAAAGAAGTTGGTCACTGAATAATAATACATGGCCAGGTCCATCTAGAGTCTTTCCAGCTGGCAGAGCTTATGATAAAAATGGCAAGCATCCAGGAGAATCTTCACACTATATGAAAGGATCAGTGTAGGATGTAATCAAAATCCATGATACCAAGAATGCTTAAACCATCAAGGCAATGCACACTAGAATGACCAGGAAGCAATTTTAGCTTTAGCCTACTCTAAGGTTAAATGCCACTATTCTAATACCAGTCAGATAAGTGTCAAAATGTATCAGGAGGACTTGGTGAAAGAATGTGTCTGGATTAAATGAAATCCACCTTCAGTGAGGTGAATGGGAAGGGCATGTGCATGTGTGCATGCATGTGTGTGTGTGTGTGCGTACAAGTAAGAAACTGAAAATGCACACTCAACTGATATGGATTAATCATTTTTATATACAATGGACAACATGTGTTTTAAAAGAAGAAGTAAGACTCCTCAAGAGTGCTGAGACCTCCTTCCTCTCTGGTAGTCATGTTATGAATCTGGGAATGCGTTCTAAATTATAAGCTTTAAAGACTGTTAAAACTGGAGTTCTCCGTCACATACAGGCATTTGGGAAAACTTGTTAAAGTGAGACACATAAGGATCCTATGCATACTTGGAAATGAAAAAAAGTTATAACCTATCCTTTTATGTAACAGATTTGATGTTCACAGCACAAATGCAGGGCTGTTTTTTCAACAATTCATTGTCGGCTGGCCTGAAGCTTAAGAGTTACAGAACCCTGAAATGATATAATCTGACTAGAAAAGATAAACAGCTTAATATTTAATGACAAACAAGACAGTTTATTTTATTTTATTTTATTTTATTTTTAGAGAAAGAAAGGAAATGCTCTGGGCCTTCTGTATTCTCATTATAGTTCCTTTTATGGCATAAAAAGCAATTTAATGTGCAAACTTAAAAAAATCAATAGCATGTATAGCATTAGGTGCCATAGTGAATTTGCACCATCATGTTTCTCAGTGCAACAAGTGTTTGGCTAATAAGATGTATTTATATTGTCAGCTATATATTTTAGCAGTACTAAATATTTTAATAAAATGTTGCTGACTATATGAATGATTTGAGAATTTAATTTGTAATATGTATCTCTATTTTATATTATCTCAAATGAATAAATATAATTTATTATGATAAGTTGTAATAAACGATGTAACTGTTAGCATTGTAATTATAACATGCAATACTAGAAGTAAAAATGGCAAGAGTTGTAGCATCTGTCACAGCAAGATATCCATTTACTAGCTGAAAGCATTTCAACTTTTGATGAAACGAGAAGGCAACTGTTTATTTGTTCCCAGAAACATTTGACATTTATTAAGCACTCAAAATGTACTAGTATAATTGAGTTATTTATAGGGGAGGAAGTGAAGACACGTGGACAAGTGAGACCACTGCGTAGTAGTCACACAAGGCTCTGCTGTAGCCTTTTTATATAAAGTGGATTCTTTGCAACTTTAAAGACTAACCAGGCTAACATGGAAGCTACTCTCAAATTCTTTTATCAGTTTATAAAATATATTCCATAACTTCCTTCACATGACCACAAATAACCTTGACATGACATCCCTTGATGGCCACAAATGCAATAAAGTGGAAAATAATTATTTACCTGATATTTAAAGGCTTAGAGCAGTGAATTAATTGTTGTTTTAAAGGACTGTCTGTTTAAAATAGTGAATTTAACAGAAGCAGTTATCCCTTCCACATTGTGACTTTTCCCATCACAGTTTCATGAATCATCAGCACAAGAAATTAAATGAGAATTCTGTGAAAGCCGCAGAGGACATGAGAAGACCAGTAGACAACACAAAGTTTAGGAACTCAGGATTGCATAAAAAATATATATAGTATCGTATAATATCAACACACATTTTATAATAAGGAACTGTAAACACCCCATAAAAGAAAAAGGACTTCTGTGGTATGAAGGGTCAAAAAACTTTATGCAGATTTTCCAGACTGCAGGGATGCTGGACCTCTAACATCCATGATACAGAATGGATAATTGTATATATGTGTGAGGCATTATTTCAAATGAATTTTGCCTCAGATACTTCAGAGCTGATTAACCCCAGGCAAGTGACAATCTCTGTCAGCCTCAGTTACCTCGTGTATAAATGGGGACAATGATGACATCTACCTTATAGGGTTGCTGTGAGGACCAAATGAGATAATACATGTAAAGTGCTTTGCAAACCTTAAAACACTACAGGTGTGTTAGCTATTAACCCACGCTGTGGAAGATACAAAGATGAACAAGGATTGATTTCTGCCTTCAAGGAATTCAAAAGACAAGCATACAAATTAATATGTTAAAAAATAGTATGTAATAAGTGCCACAAAAGAGAAGTATAGAAACTTTCAGAGAAGGGAAGACAACATTTTTCACTTGCAGTGAGTGGATAGGCAAGGCATCACAGAGGAGCATTTCAGTTAGCTATTGGAGGATGGGTCAGATTTCAACATGATAGACAAAATAAGAGACAGGGTAACCATAAGGAACATAATGACTTTGTTCTAAAAGCTTTTAGATTTGAAAATGAAGAATAACTAAGTGGATCTGGTAGCAGCTAAACAACATACATCAGCTGGCTGCAGGCAAAAGAAAATAGAAATTTGTCTTCTTACTTCTAAAATACCACCACAAATTCATTCACTTAACATCAGCCAAAAAGTGCTATTGGATGACCATATAAAGATTTGCCAACCACTCCATCAAAAATATCCAGTTGTAAGCTGACACTAACTAGTGACTTAAACTGCTGAGGAATTTAATCAGAAAGTTAGCATTTTCTTAGGGGGCTATTAAAAGTAATCACCTTTATCAATTCCTTTATTAAACTATGAACTAAAAAAAAATACGAGATTATAAGGACAAATGTTACTAAACTTTATTACTGGTGACTACTGAATAAGTTTCAATGGCAGTTTGAAGTATTTTCTTTATTTAAACTAGTCCTAATTATGTTTCGAAAGCACCAACATTTCAGCCAGCTAATTCAAAGATAAGCAGTCTGCAGATTCAATTTCATACTGTTTTAATCTAGTTATCTTCTAAGAAAATGCAAATTCACTTAACAGTACTTTTAGAAATGTTCTTCAATAGATCAGTGACCTCTTGGATATGGGTTGCCTCCCCCCCTCCAACCCATTAGCACAGACCTCAATCTACCCATATCCTCTCATGCTCTCTGACTCATTCTGTGACCTCCCCAGAAGAGTCCACCCAAAATGCATTAAATCTGATTAAATATTATTATATCCTATAATATTCTGAAGAAAAAGAAAAACTGACTTACACATACACACACACACACACTCTACTAATTTTTTTCTCTCAGTATGCATGGGGAGCTGCTAGTCTTCAATTCATCACGTAAAATGAACTCCTTTTGAACTTTTTTGTTATAGTCATTAAGATGCAAACATCTCTTCTCACCCCCCCCCCCCACTACATTCTATAGCACTACTAGTAAGTTTCAAAAAAATTTCTCTAATTTGAATTTTTTTTTTGGTTAAACCAGCTCTGAAATGGGTGAATGTCAACCTTTGTATCTTTCCCAATTACTAGTCAGTACATGTTTTATTTCAAAGGTTGGCCTAAATTAATTCCTAGTAGGAAGGGAATTAAGAGACTTAAATTATATTTCCCTGTTCTACCATTCACAGCTATATAATTATATGAAAATAATTTCCCCTTTTTTTGCCTTTCCCTTCCAAATTCAATGTGGATAATTATTTTCTCACTATGTTAGATGTAATGGATTATTAAGAAAATTTTTACAAAATCAGTTATTTGAAAAATTGAGGTGCTTTATGTAATTAAAAAAATTTAACTGTATGATTTTAAGGAAATATTTAATTCTTTCTGGCCTTAGGAACAACTGCATTTTGTACTCAGGAAAAAGTGTTGGTTCTACTGCTACAAAATCAGACAGTTCAGGCTCAGAAAGCAAACAAAAACAAAAACAAGATGTCTTAATCAATTTTAATTTATTATTATTAGAAATTTAAGAACGTAAACTATAAGGAGTCTTCATGTTTGAGGTAAAGTTTTTTTCCCCTTCTCTAATAAGAGATACTGTGAGTAGAATTTGATTTTCCTATACAAATAATGGCATGACTAGGGGTTAAGTTACTGACCAAAGGTGAAAGACTTAAGTGCTTTATTTAATCAAAGTTA
The DNA here is from genome assembly GCA_028627135.1 of Pseudochirops cupreus. Classification (NCBI taxonomy): domain Eukaryota; kingdom Metazoa; phylum Chordata; class Mammalia; order Diprotodontia; family Pseudocheiridae; genus Pseudochirops; species Pseudochirops cupreus. The sequence goes on along the minus strand of CM053580.1, from coordinate 433,360,310 downwards.
TACACATCACAGAATAAAGGTTTCTAAATTATATAAAACTCAGTAAGGAATCAATTACTTAAAAGTATGATTAATAAAGTATAAACTGTACAAAGTACTCTTTCATATCTCCTTTCTTATCTGTAATGAAATAAATCAGATCATTAAAAAAATCTCCAGAAGAATCAGGGGATCTCATAAGGTTTTGGGGGAAATTTTCATAGGTGTCTCTATCAGACTTTTAGGGATGGTTTGCAACTACCTATTGGCTTTTTGGAGAAAGTGATTCAGGGATGTCTATTTTACTATCTTTTTTTCCTCACTGAAAAAGTACAGTAAGCACAGGCACTTTAGACCAAGTTGCTAACTTCTCTCCAGATTTTTGACGTTGCTGATCACCACCTACTTCTGGACAATCTTTCCTCCCTTAGCTTCTATGAACATTGTCTTTTCTTGGTTCTCTGTCTCCTTTGCTATACCCTCCTCCTGGAGTCCACGAACTCCTTTCCTCACCTGCCAAGTCCCTAGTTCTGTTGATGGCACATCCTTGTACATGCTCTGATCCCACAGCCTCAGAATTCCTTCTCAACACGGCTATTTCTCTCACCTCCTACAGCCACAGCCAATTATTTGCCAAGTCTCATCAATTCTAACCCTCCGGCAACGTCTCTCACGCACATTTCCACCCCTTCCCCACAGTTTAAGCACTAACCACCACTTGCCTGGACTATTGCAACAGGCTTCCATTTGGTTTCCCTATATCTAGTCTCTCCCTTCTTTGATCAGTTCCCTACATAGTTGCCAAACTGATATTCCTAATACATGGGCTTGACTGTATTATGCTAAGCTCAAAATCTTCAACTGATTACTACTATCTTTAGGATATTAAAAAAAAATATTAGTCTGGTAATTAAAAGATATGAACAAATAGTTCTCAAATTATAAACTGTAAAATGTTATCAATAATATGAAAGAACATCCAAAATCACTAATAATAAGAGAAAAGCAAATCATTAAGAAAAACTATCAAGTTTTACTTCATACCTGGCAAACTGGCAATGGTTAGTGGTGGAGGGGTTGTGGAAAGCCAGGTACATTGAGGCATTTTCCAACCATTCGTGAAGGCAATTTGAATTAAGTAAATAAAATGCCTAGACTACCCACGTCCTTTGACCCAGAGGTCAAACACTCCCTCTTGAAATTTCTTTGTATTGACTTTGAAACATTTTGCATTGACCCGTCTGTGTGCCTGTGGTCTCATCCTAGCAGAACACAAACTTCATAAAGGTAAGAACTGTTTCATTTTGGTCTTTGCATCCCTCATATGTGGAAGAGAGCCTGGTGAACAGCAAACACTTAATACACATTTGTTGTAATGAACTGAAGTTGTAGGTTGCTCATCTCACTGCATGAGAAATAGAAGAGGGTTTTGGATGCTGAGTTACTCTATCATCAGCACTAGCTTGGATCAAGATGTTATAAAAGGCATTAAATGCCTTTAAAATTCATGGGCCAAATCTCATTTGCACTGAATTTAAACTCCTTTGATCCTTTTAGCATACTGCTACTTCAAAGTGTCAAAAACTTTGGCTCAAATGGTGAGTTTGATGAATCTTATAATAAAATTTGCTAGATACCTATTACGCCCTAGACAAGGCAAAGCAGCAAACATTTGCTACGCGTAGTTAACTATGCACTAACTAACTAGGCACTGGGCTATGTCCAGCTGAGGGAGCTATAAAGATAAATGAGACAAAGTCTTGACTTCAAGAAACTTAAATCAGGCAGAGATATTTAGACATGAATACAAATACAGTTATGATACAAACTGGGGACTGTTTTTGGCTTTCTTTGTATTTTCAGAACTTAATGGTGAAGAAACACTTATTTAAGCTCCTACTATGTTCCAGGCACTATGTTAAGCAGTGCAGATACACAGAAAGACAAAAAGTAATCTGCTCTCAAATTCATAGTGTGATGGGGGAGACAACATGAGAATAACAAAATACAACAAGATTTACATAGGATAAATTGGGGGCACTCTCAGAGTTAGTAAGATTAAGGACTGAGAAGGTCTTTGAAAACTACCTAAAATTTGAAGGAAACCAGGGAAATTACAAGGTGTAAATGAAGAGGGGGTTCATTCTAGGATGCAAGAGAGCAAGTAAAAATGCCTGGAGTTGAGAGATGTCGTATCTAATGCAAGGAACAACAAGGCCAGTGTCACTGGATTCCAAAGTAGGATGGGTAAGGGCTGGTCTAAGAAGACTGGAAAGGTAGGAAGGGGTCAGGTGAAGAGAGTTTTAAAAGCCCAACAGAGGATTTCATATTTGATCCTGGATATGTATGTGATTGGTGTGATTAGTAGCGGCAGTAGAAAAGTGACAATTGTTTTGATGGAGTCTAAGTTTAATCAGTAGGTAGTCTATCTCTCTGTACCTTTTAATTTCGAGTGAACAGACTGGATTAGAGCTGCTGAAACTATATATGATGTACTCTCATTTTTAGCCTTTTTTAAAATCTGGTGTATACTTTGACCTTTGTTCTAGCCAGCCTATAGTCTAAGTGCTCGTAGATAGTTGCTTGTGCAATGAAGACACACCCACACCCACAGACACCCACAGATACCCACACCCCCACACATCTCCACACACTCACACTCGCACCCATACCACACCCTTGCTTCCTGTTAATTAAGAAACTGTCTGTTCCATTTTTTGGAGATCTGCATGGTGCTCATCATTTCCACACTAACTTTTCTGGAAGAAATTATGACAATTGCAAAACTTGTGTGAGTGACCTGTTTTTTTTTTAATTTTCCAACAAGATTTTCACTATCCTGCCCTTTGCAAACTTTTGCATTAAAGCAAGAAAATTTATCTAGATTTTGTTTCAGTGACTCACTGTGTGACCTTGAACAAGTCATTGAACCTTCTTGGGTCTTAATTTCTTCATTTATAAAATGGAAGGGTTAGGTTAGATGGATTTCTGAGATTCTATTCAGCTCCAAGTCTATGGCCCTATGATTCTGTTGATTTCTTTGGAGGACTTCTTTAGATTCTTTGCAAAGAAATGTTGACGTCTAAGTTCTACTTATCTTGATAATGGCAAGTCTATATGCTTATCATGAGCACTGAAAGTGAGGAGAGATTATCAGGCATCCTGTGAAATGAAATTTCCCATTGCCTTTGGACACAAAAACCTATATGACACTAAATCTTTTATTCACATTTGAGCTGTTTTTCCATTTTTAGCTGCAACTTCATATATATTCTGTTTATATCTATATTGAGAAAATCACTATGGATATGACTCAATTCCTTCAGCAATGTGTCAATTGACTGAACAATGCTCATAAATTAAATGTCCCAATAGTTAATGTATAACATTTTTCAGTACCAGGAATCCAGAAATGTGAGAAATAATTCTAGGCTAAAAATAAGGCCATTTAAAAGTGATGATTTTTACTATTTTTCTGTTTTAGATTATAGTATGGTTTTTAAAATTAGGTTTTAAAAATGTTAAAAATAGGTTATTTCATTTTCCATCATAAGTTTTTTAATCCCCACCCCCCAGCCTCACCTTGAGGCAAAGTTTTTTGTTCATTGATAAGGCAAGCATATAATATTTTAGTATAGACAGAATCCAGTATATTATGTGACCAATTAAAGTCTTGAATATACCATCTGAGCAAAACAAGAAACCTGATCTAGAAGGGTGGAGTCTGTGAACTTGTTTTTAAAAAAAATATTTTGATAACTATTTCAACATTATTGGTGTCTTCTGTAATCTTACATATTTTATTTTATGCATTTAAAAACATTACTGTGAGAAGGGTTTTGCCAGGAGTCCATGAAACAAAAAGGTCAAGAATTCTTATTAATACTAGAACAAATGAGATTATTCATTTTCCTAGCAAATATTTCTAAAATTGGCAGTGCTGAATAATAATGATGATGACACTAAAAAACAATTTCATATTTAAAATATCTAGGTTGTTTTATTTTTCAGTAAGAAAGAACAATTCTGTGTTAATGTTTTTATTCCTTAGCCACTTATTCACATCAAACATATTCCTGCGTGTAGACTAGGAAGACAATGTGGTATAGTGGAAAAAAATGTTGGGCTTAGAGTCAGAATAACTGAGTTTGAATGTTGGTTTCTTTATGTCCTTATGTCCAGGTAGTATGTGACCTTGGTCAAGAAGACCTCTATGGGCTTCAGTTTTTTTAATCTGTAAAATGAAGGGGCTGGGTCACAAGATGATCTCTAACATCTCTTCCCATGATCCTGTGAGGAAGGCAGTGTGATGCAGTAGAAAGTTTAATGAACTTGGAGTCACCACAAGCATGTTGGAAATCCAGCTCTGCTAAAGAACAGTTTGGCAAAAATAGGGTATAGGCCAACATCTTACATGGTATTTTGTTGTTGATGTTCAGTTGTGTTTGACTCTTCAAGACCCCATGTACCATAGCACGCCAGGTTATTCTATCACCCATTATTATCCCCGACTATCTTTTTGTCTGAGTTTATGTTCACTGCTTCCATGACATTATCTATCCATCCCATCCTTTGCTGTGTCCTTTTCATTTTGCCTTCAATCTTTCCCAACATCAGGATCTTTTCCAATGAGTCCTGCCTTCCCATTATGTGGCCAAAATATTTTGAGCTTCAGCTTCAGTATTTGGTCTTCCAGTGAACAGCCTGCATCAATTTCCTGACGTATTGCTGCATCTACTTTTTTTTCATCGACCACACCAAAGCTTTTGACTGTGTGGATCACAACAAAATGTGACAAGTCTTTAAAGAGATGGGAGTACCAGATCATCTTACAAGTTTCCTGAGGAACCTGGGCTAAGAAGCAACAGTTAGAACCAAACATGAAACAACCAACTGGATTAAGATGGGAAAAATAGTATGACATGGCTGTATATTGTCACCTTATTTATTTAACTTATATGCAGAGTACATCATGTGAAATGCCAGGCTGGATGAATCAAAAGCTGGTTGCTTTTAAGGTTGCTGGGAGAAATGTCAACAATCTCAGCTATGCAAAAGATATCACCCTGATGGCAGAAGGTGAAGAGGAATTAAGAAGTCTCTTTATGAGGGTGAAAGAAAAGAGTATAAAAGTTGGCTTGAGGCTTAACATCAAAAAAATTAAGGTACTGGCAACTGGTCCCATCATTTTCTGGCAAACGGAGGGAGAAAAAATGGAGGCAGTGTCAGATTTTGTATTCTTGGGCTCAAAAAGCACTGCAGATGGCAACTGCAGCCATGAAATTAAAAGATGTTTGCTCCTTGGAAGGAAACTATGGCACATCTGGACGGCATACTAAAAAGCAGAGACATCACCTTGCTGACAAAGATCTGTCTAGTCAAAGCTGTTTTTGTCTATGAGAGTTGGACAATAAGGAAAGCTGAACACTGCAGAATCAACACTTTTGAATTGTGGTGCTAGAGAGTCCCTTGGAGGTCAAATGAATCAGTACTTAAAGAAATTAATTCAAGCTATTCACACTGTCTACTAAGATAAACTCCAAATGGATACATGACTTCAGACATATAAGGTGAAAACATGAGCAAATCAGAGGAGCGAGGATGAAATTACCTTTCAAATGTGTGAAAAAGGGGAGAGTTTATGACAAAACTAATACAGGGGATCCAAGATAATAAAACAGAACAATTTTGATTATAGAAAATTAAAAAGCTTTTGCACAAATACATTTAATGCAGTTAAAATTAGAAGGGAAACAGGTAACGAGGGGGAAAAAATCTTTGTAGAAAGGTTTTCTGATAAAGGTCTCTTATCCAAGATATATACTGGAATAATTAGAATTTAAGACTAAGAGCTGTTAAAAGGATATGAGCAAGCAACTTTCAAAGGAAAAATACAAGATATGAACAACATATAAAAAATGCTCCAAATCACTAATAATTAGAGGAATGTATATAAAAGCACCTAACAGATTGGCAAGGATGACAAAAAAGAAAAATGACAAATGTTGGAGGGACTGTGGGAAAAAATAGGTACAATGGTGCTGTGAACTGGTCCAAACATTCTGGAAAGCAATCCTCCAAAGCAGTGGTTCTCAACCTTCCTAATGCTGCAACCCATTAATACTTATATGTGGGCGTATCTGCATGTGGGCAGACCCACCTGGAGTGTCTCCGTTCCTAAAACCACTGGAAATATGTGTTTTCCGATGGTCTTAGGCGACCCCTGTGACAGGGTCATTCAACCCCCAAAGGGGCTGTGACCCACAGGTTGAGACCCGCTGCTCCAAAGTTATCAAGTAGTATATGCAAGCAAGGTCAGTTGTTCTCAAAGAATGACACTGCCCCACAGAAATGGCAGTTATGGGAAAACAGAGGCCAGTGGGGAACAGCACAGGTGTGTGATCTTCACTGTTCCTACTTTCATGGACAGGCTGGTGGCTTGGACATGCAGCTAGATCTGTACCCTGATCTAAATCCTTGAAGACCCTAAGGCTCCAAACTACAAAAAAACTAGCACTATGAGAGCACTGCCTTGTCACCTGTGAAGTAAGGCAGTAAAGCTAGCCTCAACCAGTGAAATCAGGTTGTTCTTTGAATTGCCTGATAAGGAATGAGGGGCAAGGACCCAGGAAACAACTCTAATGGTGCCACAAGCAAGCATTAGTGGCGGGTAAGAGGGAGGCACGTGCGTGTGCAATGCCCCATCAGTTAAGCTTTAGTATACATGCATCTTGGAAGCTGGTTTGCCTCATTTTTGACTCATTACTAGGTCCATACCCTAAAGGGATTAAAGAAAGAAGAAAAGAACCTATGTGTACAAAATATTTATAGCATCTCTTTTTACAAGTAGCCAAAAACTGTAAACTAAAGTGGTACTCAACTGTTAAGGAATGGCTAAACACAACATAGTACATAAATCTAATGGAATGTTATTATAAGAAATGAAAAAATAGATACTTGCAAGGGAAACAGGGAAGACCTCTATGACCCGATGCAGACTAAGGTTGAATAGAACTAGGGGACCAATTTATATAATGATACCAACATTACAGAGGAAAAACAAATTTGAAGACTTTAGATCTCTGATCACTACAATGGTAAACCATTTGTCCAAAGGCCTGATGATGAATCACAATGTCTACTTCCTGAAGGAAAAATTATGGACTTAATTAAAATGCACAGTGAGATATATATTTTTAGAAATGGATAACATGAGAATGTCTTTCTGAGTTAAGCATATGTTATGAGAATCTTATTTTTAATTTAAAAAATTATTCCATGAGGAGAGATAATGCTCCTAAAATGAAGAAATAAATAAATCAAAAGAAATCTAACTCTGTTATTTAGTACTTATGTAATCTTAAAAAAGGAAGTTAGGCTAGGTAACTTTTAAGTTTTTTTTAAAGTGTCAGCTATTCAAAAATGGCAAAAATAAATTTCAATTTTACATTATAAATAGGTTATTTTTCTCTTAAATGACCCAGAAGGATTCATAATTTTATTTTTGAAATTAATATACTTTCAATTATTGGAATATTACTATTTATTGGTATCTTAGGAAGAAATTATGCTTTATATAGTAAAATGCCAATAATAAAATTCATTGTCATAGGATCAATTTTATTATACTGTTGGTCAAATTGTGTTCCCAATTATCTCTTTCACTGCAATAAGGAAAAGCATAATTCTTGACCTTGACAGTAATATCAGAAGTACGATGAACACCTAAATCTTGTAAATCATTTTAAATATCAAAAAAGTACAGAATGGTTTTTAATACTCCAGCTAATACGCTTCATGGAATTAGTGAAATATTTATTGTCTAGGATCTTTTCTGATTAGACCTTTACAAACTTAAAAAAACCCCAACAAAAAACTGATTACTAGGTCTCATGGATGACAAATTTCCTCAGTTGAGAATCCTCATTCTGTTTTTATTTTCCATTCTACATAATAATGAGACCAATAAGAGCTAGCATCCACACCGCACTTTCAGGCTGGTACTTGATTGACATTATCTTGTTTGATCATCACTACCTTGGGAGATAGGTGCTATCATTATCTCCATTTTTCAGATGAGGAAACCGAGGAAGACTTACCTAGAGTGACACAGCTATTAAGTGTCTGATGAAATATTTGAACTCAAGATGATTCTGACATTCTTTTTGGCAAGCAAAGGTATGCGAGGAATTATCTTAAAGGACAAACTCAAAGGGTGGGGAGGGGACGATGAGAATCCAAGTACTGGTAAAGCACAGCAATAAATTCTGAGATTTGTTCTCTTTGAACTCTTTATTGATGTCCTGACCATTGAAAGTTTGAGAGACTGTTAATATCCCTAAAGGGAAGAATCAAATTCGCAGTCTTCCTAAGAAATTAGGCAGTTTACAAGAACAATGAAATTCAATACCAAAAGGTATAAGTTAGTACTGCAAGGATCAAAATTCAATTGTACAACATATGGAAGATGGAAGATGGAAGGACTGGCTAGACACAAAAGTAAAGCAAAAAGTCAACAATCTTTGCTATCTACAAATTTTGAAACATCAATGAAGTACAATTAAAAAGTGGACAAAATGACAAATCAGCTCGCTTTTTTATATACTATGAAGGCTTTGAATGCATCCTGAATCAGATCTTATGACAGTACTAGGTCCAGGTCTGCTGACTACTCTTTAAGATGGACATGAAGGAAACAGAATTTTAGTGAAGGGAGGGAGGGGGAGTTGGAAACAGTAAAATAAAGTATGAGTTCTATAAGCAGACTTACAAAAGTATTAAGAGTTATTTATTTTGGAAGAAAGAAGGCTAAGGGATAATTCAGTGCTTTAAATCATATAAAGAGTTTTAAATTAGAGGGATGTTGATTAAATGCTTCCTGTATCTATAAATGACCAAGAAGAAAAAGGATTAAACTAAAGCAGGAAGGAAATAAAGAACATCTTGTACAAAACGATAAAGCAAGGAATATCAAAAGGCAATTGTGAAATCTCCATGTCTAGAGATCTTTGATACTGAACCAGATGCAAAAAGGGTTGCATTATAATCCTCAATATCTTTATAATTATTGTGATGGCTTATTCTTGCACACTCCTCAACTATCCCTTACCTTTCAGTGATCCAGAGTAACAAATGGATGGGAAGTACACCGAAAGGATTAATGGCTCATATGCCTTTGGGGATCAACTTTTTTGGTGAATGTAACCAAATTCTGTTCTTCTAACAGGCCAAACCAAATTCTATTATTAATAAACCTTACTTTCCCCCACATGACACATAAGCATCTTTCTATCCTAATTCTCTACCAGGTTATCCCATTCTTTTGGCTCTCCTTAATATGCAACAATATAGAATCTGCCTTTGTAATTAGGCAGAAGTTAGTTCCATTTAGGTGTTTTTCATCATCATGGTAACAACTATTTCTAGCTCTGCTAATTCACTTAATCACTTAATCATTCACTTGCATTGTATGCAAGAATGGTATCTGCTTCTCATGGTATGAGAATATTGGCATATTTTCTCCTCAAATTAATAACTTATTTGGGTACATGCCTCATCTCTTAGGAATATATCTCTTTAGGAAGTGATTGGGCTTTGTTTTCTGTTCTGGGATGCCATGGTATTTGGCACATTATTCTGCATGTAGTACTCAAATATCTGTCTAACTGAATTACATGCTCAAGGTCAAGCTCATTATTAACCCTTTCTAGCATATGGAACCTATGATAGGAAACCTATGATGATTCAACATACTGGAAAATTTATAGTCTGATTAAGGTCTTCATCACCTGCTCAGTATTGACCAGAATAATTTAAATGAATTGAGAGAGGTCTATGCCAAGTCTTGGGAATGCATTACTTATGATTTAAAAGCTACAGATCATTTACCCTTGTGTCATCCATCCAGCCTAAGACCAATGACAGCTCAATGCTGCTATTTCTCCACAAGCTGACATCTTCTGTAAAATCCTTTCCTGAATCCCTAAGTATTTCACCAAGTGCCTGCTGTACCTACTGCCCTGATCTCGAGCTACTTGGAACCTTTTGGGGTTAGAACACAGAAAATATTAATATATGGTTTTGTACATTAAGATGAGACCTGAAAGGATCCTTCTTTTTGAGTTTGATATTGCTGGTCTAGATGACTTTTTGAAATCTCTTCTAGTCCTAACATTTATAATTCTAAGTATGATATAAATTGGCTTAATATGAAACAAAGACTCATGATATTTGGATTCTATTACAAAAGTAATTCATCATATGACCTTGAAGAAAAATTTTTTATCTATTTTATTTTGGGGTACTGCAGGGTCTCAACTTTTAAAATACAATGAGTATTCACTGCTTACTTCATGGAAATGCTAAGAAAAATAACAAGGTCACATCTTAGAAAATCTGTCAGCTTTTCAGAAGAAAAATCTCATTAATGAGATAAGCCATTACCGCTCGGCTAAAAGCTGGAGAGACGACAGCGGCCCAAACAGCTCCTTTTATGGTATCTGACTTAATAATCACAGAATTAAACAAAAAGCTGACAGGGTAGACTTCTCCATTCCCAAGATGAGATAATACAATACCTTTCATTTGCACTTCATGTAAGATTAATTGAAAGAAACTAATTTATAGCACCTTTTATAACCCACACCAATATCATTCAGAAAGGGAAGAACATTTACTTGTGTTTTCACAGGTTTTTAATGACTACGTTCCCAATAAATACCTATAGATAAGATGATAATTTTAAAAATCCTGAGTCAATGTTACCTTATGTAGCATTATTTGGCAGGGATCCCCCACTATTTTGGTGAAGATGAATTACTCTGACCTTTAAGTCTTGAGACTGGAGCAGTAGAGATTGTGGAGAAAAGGACCAAGTTTTAATTATGTTTCATTCCTGAGTTCAGGGGCGAAGAATAAAAATTAATCCTCCAAAAGGAAGCATGGAGTCAATAACCTTTATCAGCTAGGACTCCCCTCTTGAAAGGAAACCCTAGCAAATAAATAGAAAGCCTTAGTGGCAACCTGCTTAGAAATCTACCAGAAAAGGTTCTGAGATCTATGGTTAGATCCTGAAACCCAAGCCTCACTTGGTCATTGTCTGGATTCTGATGGCTCAGGGAGAGCATAAATAGCAACTGTTTCTGTTCTGGCCAGAAATACTGAGAGTCTTCCCCCTCCTACACTGTTCTTTTTTTTTTTTTGACTAGGTAAAAAATGCTATTCTTTGTCTCATTTTTACCTAGCCTTAATCACTGAGAAGGTCAAGTGAGCCCAGTGAGACCTGGGAGAGACCTTAGATTAAAAAGGCTAAGGTTTCCCACTATATCAGGGCCATCTCTGGTCATCCTGATCTATATCTTCCCACTGAACCCAGATGGTTCTGGAGGAGAGAGTGAGGTTGGTAACTTTGTACAGCCCTCTCTTATTTAAATCCAATTCACTTGCAAGTCATGGCATTTCCTTCCTGATGTCACGGTCCTTTTTTTTTTTTAATTAAATTTTATGTTTATTTTTAGTTTACATCATTCATTTCCACAAGATTTTGAGCTACAAAATTTCTCCCCACCTTTCCCCTACCTACCACCTCAAAACAGTGATCCCACTGTATACCCCTTCCCCCAACTCTCTTCCCACTTTCTGGTAGTGCAAGATGTATCTCCATACCTCAGTGCCTGTATATCTCATTTCCCAGTTGCATATAAAATAATAATAATAATAATAATAATGATTTTTTAAAAACATTTCATTTTACAACTTTGAATTCCAGATTCCTTCCCTTCCTCCCTCGTCAACCACCGTTACTGGGAAGATAAGCAATTCAGTATAGGTTGTGCATGTGTAGGTACACAAAACATTTCCATAGTGGATATATAGCCTATCTCGAGCCCCCACTTGTTCTATTCTCTACTTTGACCCTGTCTCTTTTCAAAAGTATGTGCTGCTAACTACCCTCCCTGCTAACCTGCCCTCCCCTCCATCATCCTCCCTCTCATCCCCTTCTCCCTACTCTCCTTTAGGGCAAGATATCCAATTTAGTGTGTATGTCATTCCCTCCCTAAGCCAAATTCAATGAGAGTAAGGTTGACCCATTCTCTTTGCCTTCCCATTCTTCCCCTCCATTGTAACGGTTATCCCTTGCCTCTTCTATATGAGATAATTTACCCCATTCTGTCTCTCCTCATCTCCTCTCATTATATTCCTCACTCACCTCTCAATTTCACCTTTTAAATATCATCCTTTCCTATTCAATTGATCCTGTGTCCTCTGTGTATACCCGTATTCATATGCATATATACCCTCCTATATAGACATATATATATGTATGTATACACACACACACAAACACATACACATTTATATTCCCCTCAACTAGCCTCATACTGAGAAAAGTTTCATAAGTTATAATTATAGTTTTTTCATGTAGGCATGTAAATAGTTCAACTTTAATAAGTTCCTTATGATTTCTTTTCCCTGTTTTACCTTCCCGTGCTTTTCTTGCTTCTTGTATTTGAGTGTCAAATTTTCTATTGAACTCTGTTTTTTTCATCAAGAATGCTTCAAAGTCCTCTATTTCATTTAATGACCATATTTTCCCCTGAAATATTATACTCAATTTTGCTGGGTGATTCTTGGTTTTAGTCCTAGCTCCTTTGACCTCTGGAATATCATATTCCAAGCCCTTTGATCCCTTAATGTAGAAGCTGCTACATCCTGGGTTATCCTGATTATGTTTCCACAGCATTTAAATTGTTTCTTCGTCACTTCTTGTAATATTTTCTCCTTGATCTGGGAACTCCAGAACCTGGCTATAGCATTCCTAGGAGTTTTCTTTTTGGGATCTTTTTCAAGAGATGATCAATGAATTCTTTCAATTTCTATTTTGTCCTCTAGTTCTAAAATATCAGGGCAAATTTCCTGGAGAATTTCTTGAAGGATGATGTCTAGGTTCTTTTTTTGATCATGGCTTTCAGGTAGGCCAATAACTTTAAAATTATCTCTCCTGGATCTGTTTTCCAGGTCAATGGTTTTTCCAATGAGATATTTCATATTGCCTTCTATTGTTTCCATTTGTTTGGATCTGTTTGATAGTATCTTGATTTCTCATAAAGTCATTAGCTTCCATTTGCTCCGATCTAATTCTGAAGCAATTATTCTCTTCAGTGAGCTTTTGAAATTCCTTTCCCATCTGGACAGTGTGACTTTTTAAGGCATTCTTCTCTTCATTGACTTTTTGAGCCTCTTTTGCCATTTGAGTTAATCTGTTTTTTAAGGTGTTATTTTCTTCACTCAGGTTGTTGACTCTCTTTTCATGATTTTCTTGCATCATTCTCATTTCTCTTCCCAACTTTTCCTCTACTTCTCTTACCTGATTTTTAAAATCCTTCTTGAGCTCCTCCATGGCCTGTAATCAGTTCATATTTTTCTTGGAAGCTTTTGATGCAGGAGTTCTGACTCCATTGTCTTCCTCCTGTTCCATGCTTTGATTGTTTTTGTCCCCAAAAAAGGAATCTAAGGCTTGATTGCTGTGCTTGCTTTGCTTCCTTTGGCTGCTCATTTTACTTGACTTTTGAGCTCTTTGCCACAGTAGAACTCTGCTTCCAGAGGGGAGGGCTTTGTCCCAAATCACTGGGGTTTTCACAGCTACCAGAGATATTAGGAGGGCACTGTCTCTGCAGCCCCCACAAACTCTGGCTCACTGGTTACACACCTCCAGGACCATCACCCAAGACCATGATCCAGATCCAGGCAGGTTAAAGCAAGAGCGAGGACCCTCTGAATGGTTGCTTGGCCCCTCTACGATCTGCAGGCTAGGAGCTCTGAAGTAGCTATGTGGAGGTGGCTGTAGGGCCCGGACCCACTCCTCCACCCCACCGCCCAGTTCCAACAGATTTCTACACTGACCTTTCATTTTTTCTTTGGCATTTATGGGTTGATAATTCTGGAAACTGCCACAGCTGCTGGTGATCCACCGTCTCAAAGTCTGCTGCAGCTGCTGTTCGGGGCCACCCTGGGGATAAAACCAAGGTCTGGGGGGAGGGGCTGCGTTCGGCTCCCAGCACGCTGGGATAGACCTTTCCTGTCTGTCTGCCAGCTGACTTCAGCGGGAGATTTGTTTCTCTGTCACTTTATGGGTTCTGTAGCTCTAAAGTTTGTTTAGAGTCACATTTTATAGTTATTTGAGGTGGTATGGGGGGAGCTCACAGACTTTTCCTGCTTCTACGCTGCCATCTGGCTCCACCCCCCATGGTCCTCTTTAAGAACGCAGCATCAACAACAACAGCCTAGATCAGTGGTTTTCAACCTTCCTAATGCTACAACCCTTTAATACCCATATGTGGGTGTGTCTGCATGTGGGCAGACCTGCCTGGAGACAGATAGAGGAGCGGTGTCTCGGTTCCTAAGACCTTCGGAAATGTTTTCTGATGGTCTTAGGCAACACTTGTGACCCCTGTGAAAGAGTCATTTGACACCCAAAGGGGTCGTGACCCACAGGTTGAGATCTGCTGGCCTAGATCCTCAAGTTACTGAGTTCATGGTAGGATTGGGTTTAGAACTCAAGTCTTTCCTTATATCATACTGACTGGACTAACCCCAGCTTTACTACTAATTAGTTGTGTCTCTTCTGGCAAACCACAACCTTTGTAGGTCTGTTTTTTCATATATAGGATGAAAAGGATTGGCTTAGATGGTCTCTAAAATTCTATGATACCTATCAAAGCAAAACTGGTAAAGTAAATCTACTGGAGAAAAAGTGTGTGTGCACATATACATATATGTGTGCATATAGATAATTATACACACACATATATTTTGCCTTGTATTTGAGATGTATAATCAAATTCAATTAAAAGGTAGAATGGAAAGTGATTTGTAGTACAAAAATTTTTTAAATCCTGACACTTATAAAGTCTGAGATCTTAAGCAAATCATTTAACCTCAGAGAGCAGCAGCCAGACACAGTGGATAGACTGCTGGACTTGGAGTCAGGAAGATCTGAGTTTGAATCCAACCTCAGACACTTATTAACTGTGTGATACTGGGTAAGTCACACTCTCTCTTAGTTTGTTTCTTTGTATACAAAATGGAAATAATAATAGTACCCAACTCACAGGGTTGTCTATGAGAAACAAAGTTATAATTATATGTATATCTCACTCACACACACACACATCACTTAGTACATTTTACTATATAAATGTTAGTTACTATTATCTTCCTGGGAGGAGAGGTGGGAGTGGGAGGTGTCCCAAAATTGAAGAGGTTGGATTCAATCTCTAAAATTCCTTTTACCACTAGATTGATGATCCTATGGATTTAACAGGTATTTAGGAAAGGAGAGGGGAGGCACAAAGACTAGGTGCTGGATATAAAGAGAAATAACATAGATTCTGCTCTTAAGGAGCTTGTAGTTTGATAGGAAGGAAGGGAGAGAAACGAACAAATGCACAAGCATTAATGATTAAAGGGAACCAAGAAGTGGAAAAGAGAGAGTTGGTACCCACAGAATGCAACAGAATCACTGAGACTGGACAGTGTCATCAGGGCGTGCCTTATGTGTAAGGGAGATGTCTAGATTAAAATTCCATCTTACATTATATCTTAAAAGTGGCACTGAAAATCATCAAAGTCCAATCGTATTTTATAGATGAGGAAATCAATCACCAGAGAGTGACTTCTGCAGTGTAATGCAAGTGCCAAGCAGAAAAGACAGCATTCAAACTCAGGTCCTCTTGATGTCAAATGAGGAACCCTTTCTCATAATTTGAGAGGTATCTGCCCCCAAATAACTTTCTCACTAATATGTTACGGTAATATTTTATCACCTTCAATTTAAAAACAAACATCTCTTATTTGCAAATCACTGGAGATGTAAAAGCAAAATTAAAAGCAACCCCTGCCTTTGAGGAGCTAATCACATGAATACACATAAATAAGTACAGTCTAAGAGACCTGAGGAAAAGGAGAACACTAGCAAGTAGAGAAATCAGGGAAGGCTTCGTGGAAGAAGTAGTACTTTGAGCCTTGAATGAAGATAAATATTCTGAAAGATAAAGATGAGAGGAGAGTACATTCTAAGCAGGAAAGGATGGCCTATACAAATGATCTTTAAATGATATAGTGTTGAATTTGGGAGGGAGGGTGAAATGGTTAGTAGCCCACTTTGGCTTTAATGTAGAGTTCACTGAGGGCAGAAGATAAATGTGAAATAAAGCTGGATGCCATATTTATAAGGAGCCTTAAATGCCACACTGAGTTTGTATTTTATCCCATGAAAAATGAAGTACCAGTTGCTGACAGTTGAGACAATTCAGTCTCAGACACTTACTTAGCCTTGTGACCCTAGGCAAGTTACCTAACTTCTGTTTGCCTCAGTTTCCTCAACTGTAAAATGGAGATAATAACAGCATCTGCCTGGAAAAGGTTGCTGTGGAGATCAAATGAGATAATATTTGTAAAGTGCCTATTATATAGTTGGCACTGTATAAAGGCTTATTCCTTTCCCTTCCTCCACTTTAAAAAATTCTCAGATTTTGAGAAGTCTGATGTAGAACATATCTCAAAGTGAAGTGTCATTTATGCATGCTATTTACCATGCATGCACAACTGCCATGAGATAATTATTTGAATTACGCAATGTGTCAGATTAATTTTGTTTCAATTTTATGGTAACACTCAACTGTTCATATACCTTGGCTATCTGCTCACAACTTTAAAAAACTGAGAGGTAACTCTAATCCATATCCTGTGAGGTTAGTATACATTATCAAGGAACTTTGGGTTGAGTCTTGGTGCCCCAAAAAGGTCTTTTTCAACCATCTCTCTCAGACTGTAATGACCTGAGAGTGAGGTCTCAATGAGGCCTGAGGGGTTGGTCCCAGATTCACCTTCCTTGGTCAGTGACAGCTCTTTTTTCACTAGTTCAGATGTGGGAATTCCAGGTGAGGAAATTCCTACTAAATGCAGAATTGCAGTATTACAATTTATTATTATTATTACCATTATGGCATTTCCATTATTATTATGCAGATAATGACAATTACAATAATAATTATGATAATATTTTCTCTACCTACTGTGCCAAGTTGCCTTTATGTCCAGTTAAACAAGCTTTAAAATCAGTTTCTCAGAATGATATGACCCCAAAATACAATACTAACAAAACATATAAGGTATTGTAGCTTAATATTAAAACTTGGTTTGTCAAGCCTGAACTATGAGCAAAAAGTAACTTGTGCTGGAAGATCTGATTTCAGATTTTAACTCCAATTCCAGTCACTTGATGTTTCAGATTCTGTTTTTTTCTATCAGTGTAACGGGGATAGTTTTAATTGCACAATATATCTTAGAATGGCAAAAAGTAAAGGCAAACAATACAGCCTAGCTGTCTCCCAAATGTTCAAGGAAGAGCACCAGAATGAGTGGTGATCAAGAAACCCAAGGAGAAAATACAATGGGTCATTTTTCTAGCCCAGCTAAGAACAGGGAGCACAGAACAATGTTAGCTGGTGGCTGTTGCTTTGATCCTCCTTATAATAAAGAAAAACATTTACACAAAACCAACAGAAACAGCAACTGAACCTGACAGTGAACAAATAACATTTCATAGAAGTATGACCCCTCCCACCCCCTCTTTATTAGGCGAGCAAGCTAGGCTGAATCATCAGTTCTCCAGGGTATAGGCTGGTAGGCATGACCTATATTTGTTGAAGCTGAACTGGCTCTATGTGGTAACTGCTTCCTTTCCTGGAGGCTTATTAGCCATCGGTGGCTCAGCAATCTGCTGGTTCTTTGCTCTGGGATGCAGTTTGTATGGGCCTGGTAGACTTGAACACATTAAAGATCAGCTGGATGTTCTCTTACTATCTTCCAAACTTTTCTTGGGTACCTACTCCCTATTATTCATTTCTGTCCTACTGTTTCTGATCTAAAAGCTCATTTTCCTGAAAATGAAAGAAAAATAAGAGTTGAATAGTTTTGTTTTCTTTCCATCATAATACTCACTCAATTCAGCTTAAGGCAGCTATTTCCCCTATCTAGCTAAAAGTCTCAACCCTCCCCACAATTTTGTTGTTGTTAGCATTACTTGCCAGCTTTGGTTCATTCTAAGCTCTAACACTTCTGATACTATTCTAAGAAGATCATTGATAAACTATGCTATTACCTTCCTTGCTTTCATATTCTATGTATGTGTTTCAAAAATATAAGTCAGTTGATGACTTCCACATACACCCTCAATCTTGTTGGAAAAGTACCTCTTTTTCATCTGGATTTTCTCTTTCAGGCTTCAGAATTTCACCCTTAATTTCCCATGTGCTGACTCGCCCTACAGTGTATCAGGCCATGGAAGCCTATCTATCCCTTCTCTGAATCCTTTGAAATGTGCTGTCCCTAAATATAGGCTGCACATCAGACCATATCTGGCTCTCCTTTCCTCTTATATCTCAAAACCTAGGGTGGGCTAGACACTCCTCTCCCCAATGTTCTAGCATTTCTACTTCTGCAGACAGGATCTACTTAATCAGAAATGAGTCCAGAATAATAGTTCCCACTGTTAGTTCCTCCTCTTCTACAAAGATAATATTGTCATTAAGGTAAGTCAGGAAATGATTAGTTGTTTTTCTTTTGACAAAGGACTCCAGAAAATGTCTAGATAACCAAAGTTATCTGTCACTATGATATCATGCTTCTATACCAGACCTATGACCTGTTTCTCAAATTCTATTGACTCTTTCTGTCCAGGTGGTCACTGGTATAATCTGATGACAATATTGTTTCTGTGTATACTTCTGCTGATATTTACTCAAATGTCCTTGCCCTTATTTCCTTCTCAAATTCCTAGACTACTTTGTAAGTATACCTTTCTTATTATGTACAATACTGTTCCTATACCTTTCAAGAGCCACATTCTAGTCAAAGTCATCAAATTTCAGAGATTATCTAATGAGGGAAAATTTGTCTCTTTGTATATGAAAAAAAAAGGAAAACCATTAATTACAAGAAAGAATGCTCTAAATCACTAATAACAAATTAAATGCAAAACTAACTTGCACTGCATACATAGCAAATTGGTGAAGATGACAGAAGATGGGAATAGTCAATGTTAAAGGAGTAATAGAAAGAAATGCAAAATAATGCACTGTTGCTAGAGGCGTGAATTGGATTATTCTGGAAAGCAATTTGGAATTATGTTAAGAAAATGACTAAAATATCTTTATCTTTTGATTGAGAGATTCCACTGCTAGCCAAATGAGACAAAAGATTTCTTCTGAAAAAGGTTCTATGTGCAGCAAAATATTTACAGCAGTACTTTCTATAATAACAGAGAACTACAAACCAAATAGATGTTCATTGATCCAGCTCAGGTGGTCATGGAGCAATGGAATAAAGACGTTGTGTGTGAAACTAGAAATGTGATGAGTACAGAGAAAAATGGAAAGACATGAGACTTGATGAAAATTGAAGCATACCCAGGAAAGGAACAAATATGACTACACAATGTAAACAGAAAGAAAAGCAGCAAAACAACAGAAAGATTCACTGTGAAATTATAATGACTAAGTTGGTTCCACAGTGATACTTGAATTCTATAACAGCTACAGATTCAATTGCTTTGAAACACCAATATTATCCATATAGTAAGGTGCTAGGTGGTATTCTATTATTTTTATTTCTACCTCAGGCAAAAACAGAATTTGGGGCTTAAATTATCAACAGTTCTGAGTAGAAATCATTAACTGACATTAACTCATATATACTTTTAATATATGATGCTTTAAAAAACTATGTTATCACAGTTGGCAGTTATCCTCCCATGTAAAGGGAAATTAAAACAATACACTAAAATTACTCTATTTGTATAAATGTTCTAAGGGTTTAACAAATCAAGCTTTGGCTAACTAAAATCTCATTTTAAAATAATATTAAGTAAATTGTGAAACCTTTACTAAATAACAGAAAATCAGTGCCAACTACAGAGAAAAAAGGAAATAAGAAAATCTTTTGAAATTTTTATGATTTTGCTTCTGGATTAATTTCAAGGAAAATAATTCTGGGTGCTTATTTCAAACTATGTGTAAGGAATAATTTAATTTCTTTTTCAAACTTAAAAGTAAGCACTCAAAATGCCTTACCATGGCATTTGTTATATGTGGAACATGACATTTTACCAAGGATGGGAAATTAATGAGTACAAAAGAATTAAAAGCCCTGACTAAAAAAAGACCTATTTTTTATTTTTAGAACTTATGCCAGAGTCTTTTTTCTTACCTGTAAGAACAGGTTCACATAATATTAATGTCTATTCAATGTCAGGGTGATTTCAGAAAAAAAAATTCAAAGAATAAGTGTGATGGTAGACATTCATGTCATCTGAATACACTCAGGAAATTCAGTTAAATAGTATTCTAAATTTATTTGCCTGAATGATTTTATATTGACTTACTACATGCGAAATATAATTTGTCTTTGACCCAGGTAAATCTCTGGGTCATGATTTGAGAATATTTTCTAGAAAAGTAAGCAGTGGCATAAAGTGGCTAACCTTTACAAAAAAAAAAAATTACAATTCAGTTATGTGGCAGGTTAGAGCCCAAAGTACAATCAGACCTCAGACCTCCTGGTTTTAATGTCTAAATTAATTATATTCTTTTTGACCATCATGAAGTGATAACTATGCATCAATTAAGTAAGATCATTGTTACTAGGAAGAGGGGGAAAATAAAGTCCACCAGCAACCTTTGCTGGGTAAATAATAGTTTAATGAATCGCAATTTGGAGTATGCTGCATTAGATTATGTCGTCCTGCAGGATACATCAGGAATGAGTTCCCTCAATGATGAATTTTCAAAAGTTTAAATTTGTTCTGACATGCTTTTTTCCTAAGAGAAAACTCAAGTCCAACATGTAGAATAACTATGTTAAAGGGGAAGTCATTCTGCTAAAACATATTCTCCTAAAATATAAAAAACACATTTAACAACACTATGATGATAATGAACTCTGAATATAAACTATTTTTTTTTGTCTTTTTTTTTCTTGAGAGGGGAGACAGGGCAATTGGGGTTAAGTGACTTGCCCAAGGTCACAAGCTAGTAATTGTTAAGTGTCTGAGGCCGCATTTGAACTCAGGTCCTGCTGACTCCAGGACCGGTGCTTTAGCCACCTACCTGCACAATATAAACTATTTTTAAGGTCAGGTACTAAATACCATAATTTCTACATAAAACAAAAGAGCTATTGCTAAAAGTTTCTCAAAGTGATAATAAAAAAAATACTCCAAACATCCAAGATGCAATTTAGCTGATAATATTCTATGCATAATGATTTATTTTAATTCTACAATTTTTTCCCAGAAGTCACTGGTCTAGTTTAAGTCAAAAAATGACACGAGGAAGCTGATACCAATGTTGTCCTATGTGGCTCTGTCCACCACAAAAGACTTGGAGGTGATTACAGTGTGTGAGAAAATGAAAAAAAGGAAAAGAGAAACCAAAAATATGCCTTTCTGTGGTAACTACCATTTATGTATGAACTTGGGTCTACTACATGACAGTATAATTGGCTGCTGTCAAATATTGACGATTCTCTGAAATGAATGAATAATTTTCTAAAATTCCAAAGGCATTAACAAAATCTCATGACTGAACTGCTACTTTTAAACTTTATAGACAAATAGAATAAGTTGCAAGTTTTTTTTTATTAGAAGCAATTCAGTTATATTAAACTGAGGAAATAAGAATGTATTTAACATAATGCTGGCATTAACAAATATTGAATACCTACCATTATTATTATTCTGTTTAATGATAAGCCTTTTCACAAAAACCATTCATAATCTTCAAACAGTTTACAGTCTCCCCTTTCCTCCAAAATGAATATACTACAAGATAAGACAAACCTTATGGTTTAAAAGGACCTACTTTCTAATTCTATTCAACAGCAGCTGGGGTTATAGTGCTGGCTTTTATGAGGCTCAGGAATGTGCACGTGAAAGCCCTTCCAAAGCCCAAATTACTGTAGTTTTACTGTATGGATCATTTAAAATTGGTATGCATTTGTGCTCAAAGTGTGGGAGAGCCCTGGTTTGGCAACTATCTTGAAGACTACAAAGAACTTTCACTCGGCAGTTCTTAACTCTTTGGGGGACAATGGAAAGACTTCAGGGAGTCCGTGAACTTGAATGGGAAAACCTTCATTTTCACTAACCTCTAACTGAACTTTGGCATTTCCTTCCATTAAGAATATAGGCAACAAACATTATTCTGAGGAGGGACCCACAGGATTTGTTAGACTGCCAAAGGGTTCAATGACACACAAAAAAGCATCACTGATCTAATTTAGACCCTCCCTACAACTTCAACCATGTTTTCTTTGTTTTGTTCTTTGGGACCAAGCAGAATAAACTAAGACCTTTTTTCCAAAACGCAGACCTTCAAATATCTGAGGACAGTTTTGATGTCATCTAAATGTTCTTTTCTAATTAACAAAGCTCGTATTTCATTCCACTGTTATTTATATGGCATAGCATGAAAGACCTTTGCCATTCTGGCAGACCTTCCTCCAGATGAAATGGGAAGCTCTTCAGATAAAATTCTGATCAGTAAGGAAAGAGTGGCTAACTAAAAATGCATGGAAAAGAAAAGCACTTATAAAATGCTTACTATGTTCAAAGCTCTGTGCCAGGTGCTGAGGGGTACAAATGGAAATGTAAGAAAATTTCTGATCACTACCTTAGATTTTAGAAAAATGTATATTAAAAATGAAAGCCAGGAAGGACATTAAGCATGAATACAAAAATATGACATTAAAAAAAAAGGTTCAGACTAGGTAAGTGAACAAAAAGAGTAGAAATCCAAAATAAGTGAGGAGATGGTTGGAGGGCATCTAGCTACCCTCAGAAAATTCAAGACATTTGCCTTGAATGAACTATACCTTGGTAAACTCAAAAAATGACAATCCTCCC
The DNA here is from genome assembly GCA_028627135.1 of Pseudochirops cupreus. NCBI lineage: Eukaryota > Metazoa > Chordata > Mammalia > Diprotodontia > Pseudocheiridae > Pseudochirops > Pseudochirops cupreus. The sequence continues at coordinate 433,337,368 of CM053580.1, read as the reverse complement.
CCCCTCCCCACCAATTTTGTAGATATGATTGCCAAGCTGCAGATGAACTTTGTTTAGTGTTGTTTTTTGGAGGGGGGAAGGCAGGGCGATTGGGGTTAAGTGACTTGCCCAAGGTCACACGGCTAGTAAGTGTTAAGTGTCTGAGGTTGCATTTGAACTCAGGTCCTCCTGACTCCAGGGCTGGTGCTCTATTCACTGTGCCATCTAGTTGCCCCATGCAGATGAACTCTGGAAAGTCACAGAGAACAAAAAGAAAGAAAAAGAGACAAATGGATAGACTCTCAGGACTGCTGCAGAGCTGCACAGAGGATTCCTTCTCAGGTAGGAATTGGAATATATGACCTCTGATATCCTTTCCAAGTTTCAGATAAAAAAAGACTCTGTAGATTGTCGATGTCCTCCCTAAAAATGGCATCCAGAATTGAACCACACACCAGATATGTCTGATCTGGACAAGTACAATGTGATCATTACTTCTTACATTCTGGAGACTATGCCTCTGTTAATGTAGGCTAAAATCATATTGGTTCTTTTGGCTGCAAAGTTGAAATATATTTATTTACACTGGGCCTGTAGCCCACTCAAATTCCCAGGGGAGGCAGAGAGATCACAGAAGGTCCCATGGAGTAACACTTAATTTAGTTTTTATAGAAAAGTTATAGGTTCAACAGTCAAAGAGAGGTAAGGTTACAGGGACCTTCTTTTTGAGACAGTTAATGAACAAAATCCTTTGGCTTTTCGCTTTATGAGTCTTTATTCCAATTTAATAAAAATGTAGTAATGTTTCTCCTAATCAAGAATCAAAGTATGACTAAATAATATTTTGAATGGTTTTAAATATACATGTTAAGTTCTAGTAATGAACAATTATCTCAAAATTAGAAACAGATGGCCCTATGGCCCAGTTCACAAATGTCTATAATTGGAACCAACTTCACATTCTCTTTGTTTAATACATAATATTTACATTTTGTTTTTACAACCAACTGCATAACTCCAGAGAGAAATAATAATTGGAATTCAATTTTGGAAAATGTTCAACTCTGACAAAGCTTCATATTCCAGTCTTTTGAACACACTGTTGCTGCAGTATTTTCTATTATGATGCTGATGATATTTATTAAAATTTCTTAAGGGCAAGATGCATTTGAATTCATGTTCTAAGGCTATTAAATTTTTAAACTACTAACACTTAAAACTGCCCTAAGACTTTTGGGACACACTGTGTAAAGCATGTAAGTTATGTTTTCTCAGGCCACTAACAAACAAGTGAGGATTTTCTTAAGTAAATCTATTGAAAAGGCATAACCTTTCGTAAGCTAATAACCTTAACATGCACATATCTGTCCAACGTAAGAAATTAAGAAGTTCTATAAATGTTTGTTGATTGATTTTTAAAACAATTTAAGAAGATCTACTTCATTCCATAACAGGTCTTTCTAATTTCTAAAAGAAAGAACTCAGGATGTTTCATATTTAATCTAGTGTATTTAGCTACATAGGTTCTGAGTATAAACACTAACAACAAAATCATGAAATTATCTTTAAATTCAATCACACAGCTGAGAAAATTAAAGTTTCTAATGGACCAAGCTTTAACAAACCAAGCTCACTTTATTTCCTTCTAATTTCAGTTTTGTGTCTATGGAAAAAAACCCTGCTCCTAAGATGTAATAGAAATAACACCAACATTCACTTAAAAGTACATATCCCCCCTTCTCTTAATGCAAAATATATGCTTTTTAATTTTACCATACATCCGCTGCAGGATTAGTCAAATGGACAATTCATATAACCTTTGTGTGGAAATTAAAATACACAGCCAGTTAATTCTTTTTATTCTCTTAAAATACAATCCCCAAACACTAATCATAAAAAAAAAGAGTCTGAATAAAACAGGAAAATATATACACTTCTCTGTTAACATACTTTTAATGCCAGTGAAAGCTTTATTAGCTAGTACGTATTCTTTTCTGGTCACGATTTTTTTAAACTTCTTGCAAGGCTGCTTTATTTTACTTGGCAGTTTTAGAATCTGTTTATGGTCAGACTACAATTAAATGAAGTTAGTAACACCCTTGAACCTACTGAAAAATGAACTGCTTATTCTTTTTTTTGAGGTGGCAAAAAAAGAACTGTAACTAGGGAGTCTTTGGCCCAGGACACAAATATCCTGGAATGAGGAAGCATTTCCTCTTCCACCTCCCAAAGTTACCACCTCTGCTCCCTTGCCAGGCCCTAGAGTTCTATTACTTTAACTCCCAGGGCCTTCCTTCTTTCCCTGCCACTCTCCCTTGACTTTCCCTGGGAGTTTGAGGGTATTGGCTGTATCACTGGGGAATGGGATTTCCTTCTCTACGGGGATGCACTCAAGGAAGATGGGGCTTGAAAACTGGTTTAATGCTTCCTAGTTGCAACTCTGAGAAAAAGTTATTCTATACCAAATTATAAATTGAAATTCAAATAATTTGCTTAAATTATTATGATACACAAATATGTGGCATGAGTCCAAAATTAAATTTCCATTTTGGTTGACCAATATCTAAAATCATGAGTTCTTATAACCACTAAGTCCATTAACTTGCTTATAAAATTTTTTTCCCCAGATAACTGCAGTTCAAGTGTAATTGTTTTCCTTTTTAACTGAAGCATTTAAAAAATTCTTCTAAAATGTCCATAGGCATTAACAGACATTCAAAGGAGGAGTCCATGATACATACAAAAAAGATTAAAAACACCTGTTTCAAATGAATACTAGATTCACTTAGGGGAGCTAGGTGGTAGAGGATAACATGCCAGACTTAAGAGTCAGGAAGACCTGAATTCACATCTGGCCTCAGTGTGCAAGTCACTTAACCCTGTTTGCCTCAGTTTCCCCATCTGTCAAATGAGGTGGAGAAGGAAATAGCAAACCACTCCAGTATCTTTGCCAAGAAAGCCCCAAATGGGATCACAAAGAGTCAGAAGACTGAAATGTCTGAACAGCAACTTAAGCAGAATTTAAGAACTGCTGTAAAATTTGATGTCTTTGAAAGTCTGAAATAATTGTTTGAATAAAACTACTGTTTGAGCTAGTGCATTTTACACTATGCCTATTTAATTGTTTGATTAGAAGACTTTCTACATATCATCTTGATAATACAGTGACATTTTTACTGTCAAATTATTACTCAATTTGGTTTCTTTATGCTTTCTTCATTTTCTACACAAAGTATACAAAAACAATTTTTCTTGTCAAACATCACATAGGAAAACTTCAAGCTATTTAAATTTAGGTTTTAAATCCCACTAAAAATATTTCACAATGAAATACAAAATTAGGTTTTAAATCTCAGTAAATGTACGCTCTAAAGCAAGAAACATACTGAATAAATACCGTATTGCCAATTTCTCTAAGACGTTAGGTTACTGCAAAACTCTAATAACAAAATGATCATTAGTTACTGATTAGAACTAAATTAATTCTTACCAGGCAAGTTTTGGTGGCTCTTTCATGGATGTGAAAATAGTCAATAAATGAGTACACCTTGTACATAAAGCCTGGTTATCACAATTCAAGAAATCATGAAAGAAATCTGCTCAGACATAGTAGAACAAGAGGACAAAGTGAAAACAGAAAGAATCCATCTAAAAGAAACCTCAAAATGAAAATTTCCAGGAACAATGTGACCAAAATATAGTTTTCAGGTAAAAAAAATAAACTTGCAAGCAACCAGAAAGAAAGAATTTAAGTACTGAGGAACCACAGTCGATTATATAAGAGAGGGGTGGCTACGTGGTGCGGGGAATAGAGCACCAGCCCTGGAATCAGGAGGACCTGAGTTTAAATCCAGCCTCAGACACTTAACACTTACTAGCTGTGTGACCTTGGGCAAGTCACTTAACCCCAACTGCCCTTCATTCCCCCTTTCAAAAAGCAAAAAAAAAAAAGAAAGAAAGATAGATTACATAAGAGTTAGCAGCTAACATTATAAACATATAGAGTATGTGGAATAAAATCTTCCCAACAAATGTAGGCCTACAATTACAAATAACTTCCTAAGGGGAAAAAATAGACCTTCAATCAAATAGAAGATTTCTATGCGTTTTTAACTGAAAGACTAGAGGTAAATAGAAAATCTAAACTACAAACACAAAATCCAAAAGAAATATAAAAAGATAAATAAAAGTGAATAATCAGAAGGGAGTAAAGAGTAAGGGATAGGGAGCAAAGAAAGAAAAAGGTGGAAGAAAATAGGATCAAGGGAAATGCATAATGAATGATCATAACTGAATGTGAATGAAATGAAATTATCCATAAAGTGGAGGAAGGTAGCAGAATGAATTAGAAAGTTTGTGGTTTTTCAGTCATATCAAAATCAATGACCCCATTTGGGGTTTTCTCAGCAAAGATACTAGGGTGGTTTTGCCATTTTTTTTCTCCAGTTCATTTTTACAGATGAGGAAACTAAGGCAAATAGAGTAAAGTGACTTGCCCAGGGTCATATAGCTGGTATGCGACTGAGGCCAGATTTAAACTTGGGAAGATGAGTCTTCCTGACTCCAGGCCTGGTGCTCTATCCACTAAGCCACCGAGCTGCCCTGGAATAAAAAGTAGATTCCAACAATACAATGTTTAAAAACAAATATACTTGAAACATAAAGGCTTATACAATCAATATAAGAGGTTGGAGCAAAAACTTACTCTTCAGCTGAACTTTTTTAGTTCAGCTGTAGAAATCATGACTTCAAATGAGGCAACTGCAAAGCAGACTTAATTAAAAGAGATCAACACAAAAATTACATTTTGCTGAAAGTTACGATCGACAATGAATTTTATAGTACTTGACATTCATGCACCAAGTGGTCTAGGATCTAAAATACTTAAAGAAAAGCTAAACAAATTACAAGGAGAAATAGCAAATGTACAATAGTGAGGGGGGCCTCAATACACCCCTTTTAGAACTAGTGTTCTAACCAAAATATATAAGGTACAAAATATGTCAGTTCTGCTTGCATTGCCTTTTATCTTCTTTACTACCAAAGTTAAATTTTTCACCTCTTAGTTTTGAAACTCCTTCAACAGTCTGTCCCATTTAACTTCAACTTTCATTTCCACAATGAATCTCTTTACTCCAAAAATAAATCAGATTACAATCTATTTTATCTACTTTTCAAGATCCCTGTTCTAAGACTTCCTCTTATTTCCCAAAGCATTTCCCTCAAAATAAATTCATCAAAAGATTAAATTTCCACCTTTTTCAAAAACTTTAAGGCTTAAATCTCACCTGGTTCTAAGAAATCACTCCTTTCTATTTAAAAAAGAATGGGCCAAAGTGAATTATAAGTAAATTCTGGTTATTTCCTGGATACCTTAACATAAAGATAGTATCTTTTTCTAGAACCTACTGTGAAGAATGTAGAGTCATATACTATGTTTCTGGTCAAATATAAACTGCAGGAGATGACTGTCTTTTTTGGGAAATTCTAGATAATCTTACTGCTGATGCTAATAAGATTAAATGCATCAAGGAACAATTAGTTTTTATCAAAATTTCTATGATGATAAGATTTAGAGCTGGAAGATATCTAAGCTTTTCAATTTATCATAGAAACGTGGCATAGAATGCTGGGCCTGGAGTCTGGGAGACTTGAGTTCAAATCCATTCTTAGACATTTATTTGTGATCCTGGGGAAGTCACTTAACCCTGTTTGCTTCAGTTTCCTCATCTGTAAAATGAGCTGGAGAAAAAAATGGCAAACCACTCCAGTCTCTTTGCCAAGAAAATCCCAAATGGGATCACAAAAAGTCAGACATAACTGAACAACAATATCCCTTTTAATGCACGATCTTATGATCTTAAGATTTTTCTGATCCAGTTTAGAGTGAATGCCATTCCCTAACAGCACATATGGGAAAATGTGATATATGATTATTCACAATGAAAGACTTCTTCTAGTCTAAGAAAATCCACTTATTCCTAGTTTTCAATTTGAACAATTTAAGTACTAAAACAATCATTATTAACAGAAACTTTTCTGCAGTATTTTTTATCATCAGTCTCAATATTTTATTATTTAGACAACCTGATCTTTTAAAAACAGAACTGGCCCAGGTAAAGGGTGGGGAAGGGAAGAGAAAGGAAGGGAATACACATTTGTTACATGTTTAGCATGTCTCAGGCACCCTACTAAGTGCTTTAGAGATGTTAACTCATTTAAACCTCATAGCCATCTCCTGGGGTAGGTGCTATTGATATCCTGAGGCAGACAGAAGTGTTAAGTGACTTGCTCAGAGTCATACAACTAATGTCTGGGGCTGGATGTTAAGTAGGGTCTTCCTGACTCCTGGCCCAGTCCTCTAGTGATTGTGCCACTTAGCTACCTGATAAACAGATTGTTTTGTATGTAAACTCTACTACTGCCCAAAAAAGCAATTCTTATGACTGGGGCTCTTTCTGTTATCACATAATGAATCAGTGAAGGCTTCATTGGATTCAGCTGCAAATGAATAAGGAGTAATGTATATTTTAAGAATAAGCTCTTGTTTGTCTCCGAAAGCTATACGGAAGAATTTGTGGTTTAAAAAAAACGACTTCTTTATAGAGCCAGATGTGCTTAGACACGTAAGAAAAAATAAATAACAGAAGTTTAGATAACAAAAACTCCACAAAACTTCACAAATATATAACTTTATAATATGCATTCATATACATTTCCAGAGTTTTTTTCTTTTAAGAGAACCTACCACTGTTCCTGTGTCTTCCCAACTGTTCATGGTTCAGACGTCAATGGGAGCTGCCACTTTACCGCTGGAAATTCAGTGAGGATGATTTCTGAACCTGATTATTTTTTCATATACTAAAAATGAAAATGTGTTGAAACTAACAGTCTTTCTCAAAGTTTTTTTTATAACAGTATATTTTGATTCATCAGCTAATATATACAAAATTTCCAAAGCTAAGTTAGAATCTATTTCATTTAAAATATATAATGAGGATAAGTGTTTTTAATTGGATGACATCTTGTGCTCATTATTCTTCTTCCTTTTTTTTAAGTTAAATTCAGATCTTGGCTGATAAACTAATGGTCTAATTATACACAAATAATGGACTCATTGATAACTCCCACATCAATACCAAGTCTTTTCCTGTCTATTAAAATGTGATCAATTTCATTCTCAGTGGTGTTTACCAATGACACTGTGCTGATTGCACCTAACCTCAAGACACTGGCTACAGGACGTGATGGAAGGGAATTGGTTTGTCCATTTACACAGAAAAGACTGAGTGGATGGAGAATGTCTATCACCCATATTTCAAACTGCATTTGGATGGACATCCCCCTAGATTTTGTCCAAGTTCTACTGAAGATATATCTGGGACAGACTGAAGAAATGGGAAATTAGTTGGATCCAGAGCTGAAAAGGAAAATGTGTTGGACTTTATTAAGCAAGTTGAAAAACTCTTTTACTGATCCCAACCTTTCCATGAAAGCAAAAATCCATATCCTCAATGCTAATATTCTATCAGTTTTGTTTTATGGCAGCAAAATATGGTATAAAACTGCCTCTGAAGACCTCAAGATAGGTTGCACCCACCAGAGGGCAAAGGAAAGGGATGGTAGATTCCAGAAGCATGTAATATATAACCAATAAGGAACTCAAAAGAAGAGAAGTAAACGACACTTTATCAAGTATCAAGGAACTTTATGGCAGAAAGAGAAGATAGTGATGTGGTAATGGCAAGGGATTACAAACAGACAGCCAAAAGTGTTCCACTGGTGCCTCTGTGATGTTAAGAGAAAGAAAGAAGGTTTTGAAGAATCTTGGGTATAAAAGAACTGCATAGGATGGGCAGTAATGGGCAGGTTATAATTTGTATTGCTGGAAGGAACTCCAAAATTGATGAGATCACAGGTCTATTTGAATACTTGGAGTTCTAATGGGAATGACAAAGCAGTTTCCTCTAACTTATGGTACTGTAGTCTTGAAAGGAAATTGCTATCTCAAATGTATAATGAAGACTGGGAATATAGGATTCCTTCCCTGTTGTTTAAAAACTCTTGTTTGGTTGAGAGATAAGATGGCTTATTAGAGTGATAGCATTAGAGTAAGGGAGATCTAGGTTTGAATCTTGCCTAAAATACTACTAGCATTGTGACTCTTAGCAAATCATTTAGGATCCTTAACTTTTATAAGCCTTTCCCTGATCTAAAATGAGAAAATTAATATCTGTAATATTTACCAATTCTTAAAGTCAAATGAAATAATGAATATAAATCATTTTGCAAACTTAAGATACTGTTAGTTATTATTAATAAAAATCCAAATAAGTTTAATTACCTCAAACTTTAAAGTAATTTTTTTTTACAAAATAAAAAATGTCAGACTGAGAAGACTTAACTAATTCTTCCTCATTATTTTTATTGATCCTATTTTGTCCCGTAACTGCTTCTGTCTTGTAATTGCTGAAGTTATGACTCTGTCTTTGAACTTAGTTCAGGGATTCAGATAGCCTGTAATGGGTTAAGTTCTAAACATTGATCTATTCTTGCCTCAAAGAATTTAACTGACTTTGGGGGATGTGCGTTAAAATAAGGGAGTTGAGTCTAATATCTAGATTTTCAGGAGAGAAGAAAGATTTTTGCTAGCCCCCAGAGTTCAAATACCAAACATACACTTGCCTAAAAGACTACTTTATGGAGAATTCACATGTCATGTGCTCACATGGTGGTTAGAAGAAGCAATACAACATTCTCAAGGTCTCTTTGAAGAACTTTGGAATTGTGTGACATGGAAGACACTAGGTCCACTCAATAGGGTGTGTCAGCATTAAAGAAGGTGCTGTACTCCATGAGCAAAGCAGAACTGAAGTAGCTCAAGAGAAACACGAGACACACAAATTTAGAGAATGTTCACATGGACAATATATTTGTGCCCAACCTGCGGTAGAGCATTCCGAGCTCGTACTGATTGATCAGCCACAGGTCAGATATACTATAACTTGACTTTACCATAGTGATATCATTTCAGTCCTCTTCAAGAACAAAGGACAACAACCAACCAATCAAACTTCCAACCACAAGTTGTCTCCTGTACTTCAGCTTTGTAATCAATCATGTTGTCCCCAAACCTATGATGTCCTCTACCCTGGTCTATTCTTTGTTTTTCACCCTGCAAAACTTATAAAAGAGAAACTGTCCTCTGGCTTGAGTCTTTGGTGTAAAATGAAGGCAAACCACTAACCCATTTTACAAAAATTTAATTACTGATTATGGCCGTATTAAGCATTTGAATCTCTATCACATTTTAATAACCTTCCCAACATGGGGTAATAAAGATATAAAGAATCAACAGAGACATTATGCTTGATATTCATGTCTTTTGGAGCAAGAGAGGCATGTGACTGTTGCATTTTTTTTTTGCTTTTAAAAAATCAAAGGTACACAACAATATTTACAACAGCTCTTTTTGTGGTGGCTAAGAACTGGAAATTAAAGAGATGCCCATCAACTGGGGAATGGTTGAACAAGCTATGATATATGATTGTGATGGAATATAATATGAGAAATGAAAAACAGGATGATTTTAGAAAAACCTGGACTTACACGAATTGATGCAAAATGAAGTGAGCAGAACAAGGAGAATATTGTACACAGTAACAGCAATACTATACAATGAAGAACTGTGAATGACTTAGCTTTTCTCAGTGACACAATGATCCAAGAAAATTCCAAAGGACTAATGATGAAGCATAGTATCCATGTCCAGAGAAAGAACTGATACTGTTTGAATATTGACTGAAATGTGCTACTTTTCACTTTCTTTCTTTATTCTTTTTCTTTTATTTGAATCTTCTTGTACAAAATGACTAATATGGAAATGTTTTTACCTGACTGCATATGTATAGCCTATATCTGACTGCTTACCATCTCAGGGAAGGGGAAGGGAGAAAGGAGGGAGAGACAGAATCTGAAACTCAAAACTTAAAAAAAAAGTTTAAAATTGTTTTAACATGTAATTGGGGGAAAATTTTATACACACATATATTCATATATATACGTATATATATGCATATACATAAATCAAAGTTAGAACATACTGAAAATATATTTTAAAATGTTTTCAATAAGTACATTCAAGATAGTATGATGAGAAGAAGAAATATCCCCAACATTTTGAGGTTAATGTACTAGAAATCATAACTTCCCACAAAATGTTCCTTGGTGTGACTAATGAAAAAAACCAAGTCTTATAGGTCAACAACAAAGGGAAAAGCCTAGAATGATATTAAATTGGTTAATGTTATAAACTATTATGTTTTCTCAAGAAATAAATATTTGGAGGCCACAAGGTTTATTCTTGGGAAATTAGATATGGAAAAACTATTAAACTAAGATAAGATCAATCAAGAGAGCAATTAACTATAAAATGCTGTTATAATTTTAAAGAATTATTAAAATTTTTAAATAAATGGCATTTACATATAAATTCTCTTTACTGATATAGGTAACATTTCTGAAAATGTGAAATGCTGCCAAATAAAACATTAAAACATTTTTCTCCCTGTTTACATTGAACTCTCATGCTATTCTCATACAGAGAAAGATTACTATGGCAACAACACATAATTAAGATAAGATTAACTTGACTCACAATGGCCTAATCCTCCCTTTCCTGCTTTTGGTTGAACTATTGTACACTTGGTAATTTCTGTCTTCCAAGGACCAAAAGATAAATTGTGTCTTTCAAGGACCAAAAGTAAGACCCTTATTTTTTTGTACTACATGATGGGTCAGTGGTACTTCAGTGACAGAATATTCAGTGTGCCTTCCTAAAACTCTTTGTGATTTTACCAGTGTGGAGAACTGAATTCAATGTTAGTAAGATCTGTGGTCTTTAAAAATAAAAAGAAAAAAGACTTCATAACGCCAAAACATTTGCTCCACTTGAATTTTTAAATGAGGTACAGAGTAGAACAAAATCATATATAACACTGAGTAATCAGATAAATTTTGAACACATCATACATTGTTAATGTCTTCATCTAAAATTTTCCTTATATATCCCTATATAATCCATTAATCCAATTTATATTATTAAATTCAGCAAATAATTAGTTTTATCGTGATTCCTATTACTGACAGATTCATCAAAACTTCAGATATCTAGATAATATTTCCAACAGTTGACTGCTGTTACTTGTTTTATGAAATTACCAAGTGAGGCAAGACTACTATTTATTGCCCATACCCTACAATTTTGATACTTTGAAATGTAATTAATTTCCTTTTCACATGATTTCCCTCTGGTAAACTCTCTGATTAGTAGCAATAGCTGGAGATATTCTGCAAGTTTGGTCAGGGCATTTGAAAAAGCCATGAGATGGTAGCTCTTCAAGGTCATAGACTATTTTTTTTTGCCTTTCTTTGTATCCCTGGCATCCAGCACAGTGCATGGCATGTGGTAGGAGATTAATAAATGCTAATAACTGATTGAAATGCATTTTGGAAAGACATGTAAACTTCTGATGAAAGTACACATTTTTTAAAAAATTAATTTTTATTCTAAAATACAACACCAAATAAAATGAGTACTTTATTCATACACAAAGTAGAAAAGAGAGTTGATTGTACATGAGAATGTGAATCTCTATAATATATAGCTTGCTTTTCCTCTTAAGTATATAATATATTCAACAGTTGTCTTTTAAAATTGTCTCTTTTTTGCTGTTCTGGCCTTCCTTTTATTCTCTTTTGTGCATTAAAAAATGCTTCAAACACCTTCTTTTCTTTCTTTTCTTCTGGCAAATCTAATCCCTCCCTCTCCTTCTCATTCAACTGAATTTTTTTTCAAAGGAAAAAATACCTCCTCTCTACCCCCACCCTTGCAACAAATATGCATAGTCAAGTGAAATAAATTCTCACGCTGGCCATTCAAAAATACATTCCTCATTCTGCACCTTAAGCGCATCTTCTCTCTTGTGTACACGGCATCCTTAGAATTAGATATAGTCATTGCATTGATTATAATTCTTAAATTTGGGTCTGGGTGAGGGGAAGAGAAGGGCACTAGGAAGCAGAAGTTGTTTACATCCAGAATAGAGCATCAATGTGCTCAAGTACACTCCTATTCTAGTCACCTCTTCTTCTAGGTATGGAGAGGTTGAAAAGAATAAGATGAAGGGAAGTAAATAAAATTAAAATGTTTTTGCCCAAATAAATCCAATGAAATTAGAAGGGAAAGTTAATAAAAAAAAATCTTTGCAGCAAGTTTCTCTGATAAAGGTCTCATTTCTGAGATTCATAAAGAACTGATTCAAATTTATAAGATTAAGAAATATTCCCCAATTGATAAACAGCAAATGAACAGTTCTCCAGGGAGGAAATCAAAGCTGTGTGTAGTCATATGAAAAAATGCCCCAAATGAGTACTAGAGAAATGCAAATTGAAGCAAATCTGACATTCTACCTTACATCTAGCAGATTGATAAAGTTGATAAATATGATGATGTTAGAGGGGTTTTCAGAGAACAGCTCTGATGTCCTCTCAATGAGTCTGTGAACTGGGATAGCCATTTTGTAAAACAACTTGTAACTATGCCACAAATAATTAGTATATACCCTCTGACCTAGAAATACTACTACTACTAGTACCCACTAATAATTAGGCAAGCAATTAGGCCAATACCCCAAGAAGATAAAAAAAAAAAAAAGGAAAAAGTCCTAGATGCTCAAAAATATACATAGCAGCTCCTTTTGTGGTGCAAAGAACTAGAAACTAAAGGAGTGCCCATCAACTGGAGGAATGGCTAAACAAATGACAGTACATGAATGAAAAGGAATACTATTATTCTGTATGACATGAGGAAAGAGATGCTTTCAATGAAACTTGGGAAGGACATGTACAGTGGCAAGAGTGAACTGAGCAGAACTAAGAGAACAATTCGTAATATCAACATTATAAAACTTAACAGTTCTGAAAAACTACAAAACTCTAATTCACACAATGATCAATCACAATTCAGGGACCTACAAGGAATATTACTTCCTATCTCCTGACAGAGAAATATGCAACATGCAAGATGAGATGTATGCTTTATCTGTTCTGCTTGACTATGTTTATATGTTACAAAAGAGTTGGTTTCTTTCCACAGTGGTATGGGGGAAGTGAGAGAAAAAATAAAAGCCTGATAATTAAAAAATATAAAATTTAATTAAAAATACACAGATATGAAGTAAATTCTAAAAGAAACAAGACACTCATGAAAGTTTTTTAAATAACATGTTGAATTTATTATATACTTCTAAAAGCATACTGAATGTTCTATTTTGTAAATGGAAATGTTTACTTTTGGGGGTGTTTGTCAAGTTCAGAACAAAAAAATAATTAAATTAAAAACCCTATTAGAGAAGGTAAGGTGAAGGGCATGTAAATATAACCTAATTATGATCACAAATGTAGTGCTTTGAACAAGAATAGGAGCTAAATATTTATAAAATAGATGAATCCTACTTTATTGTTAAATGATATAAATGAGGAAATACATAGTAATATTGAAATCTAATTTACTCTGGCAGAGGCATGCTTATTACTGTCCAGTAAGGATGCTACTAGTTATGGTTTCCTGTAAAGTCTTGTTATTAGGCCTCACATTTTCTGGGCCTCACAGGTAGGTGATAAGGGGGAGAAATCAGGAAGACCTGAATTGGCCTACATTTTTGCAAGCTCTGTGATCCTGGGCAAGTCACTTAATTTCTGTCCACCTCAACTATAAAATGGGGACGATGACAGCACCTATCTCACATGGTTATTTTCACAAAGTTGCTGTGAGGATCAAATGAGATAATGTTTGTAAAGCACTTAGTGCAGGATCAGAAATATAGTAGGCACTTTAATAAATGCTTGTTTCCTTCCTCTGTGGAAAGGGCACATCTCAAACCTTTTTTTTTTATAATTAGTGGTCATGTTCAAAAATGTATGTTTCATTATGCATTTTGATTTCATCACCTGTCAGGAAATGAGTAGCACTGGCTCATCACTGGTTTTCTGCAAACATGGTTGGTCAGAGTTCTTCAGGCTTTCAAAATTGTCTTTACAATGTTTTTTATTATATAAATTATTCAAGTCACTTGAGTGTTCTTTCAGAAGTTTGGGATGAGGAAAAATGAGAGAAAATCGACTATTAGGCCAGAGCTAGGTAACAAAGCCTTTTTGCCATTATTGTAATTTTGCTTTTCATTGTACTCTAGATAAGGACACAGTGTCTAAGTTATAATTTTCTAGTTCTTTGAGAATAAAATCTCTGGGGGACATGTTTATTTGAACAACTATTTTTGTGAGTTGCTTCTATTTGTCTCTTCTCTGACCTATAGAATTATTAAAAATAAAAGGCTCACATTTCCATAGCTCTGGAGTTTACAAGTACTTTCTATACAACATCATCTCACAGGAGTCTCATTGTTATTGTCTGCTCTAGGTATTACAGGTGTCATTATCCCTTTTTTCCAGATGATGAACTGGAGACTCAGATGACAAATTTGAGGCAAACTGACTTGGTCATACAGTTTGGTCATACAGCTAATAAACGTCAGGGATGGGATTCAAACACAGTTCTTGCTGATTCCATGTTCAGTATAGTATTCTAAAAATTCTGGCATGTTGCCTCTCAATAATAAATGTCCGAAAAAGTATACTGTTATTCAATTCTTCTAGAATGTTTTATCTTACTTTTCTCAATGACTCTTACAACAGCATCTTGAAAAGGGGGTCTAAGGTATAGAGTCAACCTTACTCTCAAGGAATTTGGCTTAGGGAAGGAATAACATAAACTCTAAACTGGGCATCTTGCCACACAGAAGAGTAGGGGGTACGGGGATGAGAGGTGGGCTGTTGGAGGGGAGGGCTGATGAATGTTCACATTTCTGTAGAGGGAGAGGGACAGGGTGGAGAGTGAATGGGGGGGGCAGGATAGGAAGAAGGGACATTTAATCAGACTCTCACAGTGTGTTCACTATGGAGAGGTTCTGCATAATTTCACACGTTCAGCCTGTATCTGATTGCTTGTCCTTCCAGTG
>CM053580.1:433296774-433321812 GCA_028627135.1 Pseudochirops cupreus | reverse complement strand
GGGATGGCTGTTTTGGGGCGGTGGGTGGGGGAAAGAGGGGGAGAAAATATGTAACTCAAAATCTTGTGGAAATGAATGATGCAAACTATAATAAAATTTAAAAAAAAAAAGAAAAGGGGGTCTATATTTCTAAACAATTTTCTATTAACTCCCTATATCTAGAACTGTACTAGGTAAAAGAGTAGATATTAAAATAATGAAATGAATATTCAAGACATGGTCAGCAGAAAATAGGAGGTTTTATAATACCATAGTATAACAACTTGCAACTAGAATAAAGTGGACAAATGCTTCTAAAATACCAGAATAATTTTTGTCTAAGCCATTCTGTCAAGGGCATTGCATAGTATCCTACACAGTATCTTGCATGTATTAGGCAATTAAATATTTGTTGATTTGGCTAAGGAAATTATGCATAAGCAAACAAAGAACCACATGTCCTTCAATTTATCATTCAAAAAATCATTGTTGAATTCAAGTGAAATTAAAATTCTACAGAACAGCTTGCCAATGTGAAATCAGCAGGATGTGCAGGCAACTAAAATACTTATGTTCAAAACTAAAGCTGAATTTCAGTATGGATTGTGCCATAGCCCTTAAAAAAAAAAAAGAAAAATCACTTTTAAGTGTTAAAAATATATTTGTTAAATACTCTACATATAAAGAATTTGTTTTGATTCTGAATGAAAACATTGTTAGTAACTTGAAACAATATGGTGATCCTTAAACTCCTATATACTTATGTTTAAGAAGTAGGCAACTTTTGAGCCCAAGTACAATGGTATTTTTTACCTAGCCAACTCCTTTATATTTCCTTTTATTTGATATTATTAGGCAGGGCAGGTAGGTGATACAGAGGATAGAGTGCTGAGATTGAAGTCCAAAAGACTCATCTTTGTGAGTTCAATGTGGCGTCAGACACTTACTAGCTGTGTGACCCTGTACAAAATCACTTAACCATCTCTGCCTCAGTTTCCTCATCTGGAAAATGAGCTGGAGAAGGAAAGAGGCAAACCACTCCAGTATCTTTGCCAAGAAAATCTGAAATGGGGTCACAAAGAACTGGACACAACTGAAAATGACTCGACACAACTGAAAATGACTCGACAACAAAAAAGTAAATCAAAGATGCCTTAAAACAGAATATTCTATTATGGCAAATAACAAAAACTCCAAATTCCATGCTAATATAAAGCTCATTATATTCTGTTAAGAGAGCACAGAAGTGAAACTATGCATTTTTGAAAAATTTCCATTTAAAATGACTTAAAAACACACATATACAAATCATGGTATTCAGCTATTTAAAACTGGGCTATCTAGAAAGATTCCTTCCATGAAACCAGATGGTTAAGTTTTTAGAAGCAAAAGAGATAAAATGTTTATCTCAACTGTAGAATGGATGTCTTTCTATTCAAAAAAATCTACAAGATATGCTTTGTCAGCTTTAATTTAAAAAAAAATCTGCACAACCAAAAACAACATAATTTTTAAAAATAGACTGGGAAAAGAATTTTCTGACAAAGATGGTAGGAAAAAACTATGTCTAAAATACTAACAAAACCTTAAAACTGTACAAAGGGAGTTCATAGTGCATAATGGATAATTAGTTGAAAGTTTTAACAGGTAAATTTTAGAAAGAGTTCCCTCACTAATAAAGAGTTACAAATTAATACAATTCTTGAGATACTACCTCAAACCCATAAAATTGACAAAAATAATAAAAAATTACTAACTAAAACTAAATACTTGTGGGATCATACAAAAAAAAAAGTATCCACACTCACTGCCAGTAGAATGGTAAACAGAAAAATGGTTGGAGACCAATCTGGTAACGCATAGTGACTTACAAAACTAGTCACATCCTTTGAGTCAGTGACATGTCTTTACTCCAATTTAGTTATCCATCTTGGGTCCATCATCTCTAACTGTATTACTTCCTTGATTCTGAAATCTTAAATTCCTCTTTCTGATCACAACTTCTTATCCTTCAATTTCTCCTCTATCTCATTCCTTTAAAAACCATTCTTCATCTGCAACTTCCTGTTCTACATTCTAGAACATCCCCTCTACTCTGGTTTTACTTTCCTCTCTTGAGTGGTAATAGGAGACTAGCTCAACTATGCACTGTGATAAACTCCTGAAATCACTCCTCTCATACCTTTTCCCATGTTATACTTGTACCAACTTTGCTAAACTTGGATTCTTCATTAAACTGAACTACTCATATGTTCTTGAATGAAGATACAGAAAATTCTATAACAATGGTGATAAAGACAATCTATAAATGTTATATTAGTCATAGATATATCATGGGTAATAAAAGGCCATACAATAAACCAATTAGAGGATTAGCAAAAGAAATAACTCTACATAAACAGAAAAGTTTACATACAAACAAAAAGTTAAAATCAGAAGTTTAGTTAGTTAAAATTAGAAGTAGAACTATAAAAAAAAATCTTTGCACAATGTTTCTCTGAGATAGCCCAGCTATTCAAGATACACAAGGAGATGATTTGCATATAACAAGAATCATTCCCCAATAGATGAATGGTCAAAGGACAGGAACAGTCAGTTCTTAAAGATGTTCAAGCTATTGACAGCTTAATGAAAAAAATTCTCCAAATCACTAATAATTAGAGAAGTAAAAATTATAACAATTCTGAGATTCTGCATCACACTCACTGGATTGGCAAAGATGACAAAAAAAAATTACAACTGTCAGTCTGTTAATAAGCTCTTTATGAAGTGCTTATTATGTGCCTGATACTATGCTAAACTACGGTAATACAAAGACAGACCAAAATAGGGGCTCAGTCTTTGAAGAGCTCACATTCTAATGGAGGAAACAACATACAAAATATATACAGAGAAGATGGAAGATAATCTCAGTGGAAAAGCACTAGCTGAAAGGGAGTGGGGATGGAAGAGGCTAGGAGAGGCCACCCACAGAAGGTAGGATTTGAGCTTGAGTCTTGAAGGAATCCAGGGAAAGGGACAATGATGAGAGAGCAGATCACTCCAGGCATGGGAAACAGATAGTGCAGAGTTGGAAGATGTAATTTCATGTAAGGAATGGTAAGGAAGATGTCAGCTTCTGAAGGGCTCGAGATGCTGAAACGCACATTTTATTTTTTTGTTTGTTTATTTTGATCCTGGGGGTAAAGGGGAACCATTGGAGTTTATGTGGGAGATGTGGGATGACTTTAGGAAAATCATTTTGGCAGTTGAGAGCAAGATGCAACGGAGTGGGGAATGGAGCTAAGGTAGGGAAAGCATCTAGAAGATTATAGAAAAAGGTGATGAGGGTTTGTAGATTAGGGAATAAAACCTGAAGACAACTCAGTTGGAAAGTCAAGGCAAAGTTAATAAGGGAAGTGAAATTACTAGAGCTATTTTTGACATACCTGACATCCTTCTAGATTCAGCTCAAATGATACTTTGTACCGGAGGCCTTTCTTGGTGGCCTGCCCTTTCCTCCCCCATCTACTTAACGCTTTCCCTCTACAGTTACCTTCTTTCTACTCTGTGTGTATCTTGTATGGATCTATTGGTTTATACACAGTTTCCTTTATTACTATGTAAGCTCCTTGAGGACAAAGACTTTGGTTATGCCTTTCTCTGGATCCCCAGCACTTAGCACGGTATCTGGCATATCATAAGTGCTTAATATATGCTTGTTGATTGATACAACTAGCTCTAGAGTTGACAGTCTCTTGTGTTTATTGATTATATAAACCTGAAACTAATATTCATAAAAAATAGCTTGGGAAACAAAGGAATGAATTGGAACTTGAGAAAAGGATTCCTTCTTAAGAGTCTCATTTTTTTCTTTCTGATTTAGTAATTTTTTCTCTGAAAATAATGTGACATAATTTATTCAGTCTGAAGTCTTGATGAAGGGGTAAATGCTAAGACAAGGCTGACTGAGAGTGGCTATTAACTATAGGATTAATAAAGTCAGTATTAAGACTCGGATTGAGCAGCATGGGAGCTGAAATCTATGTAAATTTAGAAAGAACAAAGAAAAATAGTTGTATGCAACTAAAAAATCTTAGCTTAGATTTCAACAGTTAATGAAATTCTATCCCCTGCATGGCATTATACAGAGTAGCAGGGCACTGATAACAAGCAATGCCATATTGAGATTTCTGCCAGAACCATTAATCAAGGTCTTACTGAAATACTACTCAAAGAATATATTTCTTTTAAAGTATCAGTACAATTGCTTCCAGAATAAAAATGCCCACCTTATTCAATGGACTCACCAGGAGAGAAGAAACAATTTGCAATGGCAATAAAAACTTAAAAAAAAATTTCAACAAATTCTCCAAAGGGACGAAGAGCAGCATACATGCATGGGGCAGCCCTAGAAGGTATACATTTCCTCATCTTTCCTTCATACTCCTGGGAGGACAGCCCCAAATCTCTATGTTATGAACTTTACCTCTTATATCCTCGGGAACCTTACTATGTTCTTCAACAAGTATCTGAATTTCCTGATAAACCTATGAACATTCAATGCAAAAGAATGTTTTGGGTTACTGCTTTCCTCTCACCTGGTTTGCCACTGTTTCTTGCAAAGGGAGTTAGGTGGATTATGTTTTCTTCCTCATTGTTATTTTAATAGGCCTTCCTACCCTCAAATATTACTGTGTAAGCCTAGGTAGTGCAGTCAATAGAGCACTGGAACTGGGAGCTAAGAAGACCTGAGTTCAAGTGCAGCTTCAGATACCTATTGTGTGACTCTGGGCAAATCATTTAACCTATCTGCCTCAGTTTCCTCATCTGTAAAGTTGAGATAATCACAGCGCCTACCTCATAGAGATACTGTAATAATCAAATAAGATAATGTTTGTAACATGCTATTCAAACTTTAAAGCACTATATAAATGATATTACTATTATTACTTAAGACAAAGTTAAAAATTACCTAATTTTCTCACAATGCCCTTATTATAACTTGATAAAAATTATGTTACATGCTCCCTTACAGTCACAAGCTGCACTGAGGTGAATAGGGACATAATGTTAGTTAGGGACATCATGTGGTACCCAAAAGGAACAAATACTTTCACATAAGATGAAGAAAGACACTAAAACTTTAGTACTTAATGATATTAGTTGGACTTTTAGACTGAATTGTTCCATTATTGTAATACAGTACATTTATTCAGAAAACATGTAATCTATGTATGAAGTCACTGTTTGCAATCATGGATTTTACCTTGTCAGGAAAACTTCTTGACGAGAGGAGCACTCAGAAAACAGAATTAGCTCTCTGGGGAGATAATGAGCTTCCTATCGTGTGAACCTACAAGCTGAGGCTGAATGACTGATCATCTGCTTGGTATGTTGTAAAGTCTCACCTAGGATTTTATAATTTCTTCCAATAACTTATTGTGGGGCAGGAGAAAGGAGGGGAAGAGGAGAAGAGAGTACATATGACTTTGTGGATGATGAAAATGATAATAATAAAAATAACTTGTTATTATAACTAGCACTTACATCTGCAAAGTATTTTGCAGATTTTATTTCATTTGATCTTCCCAACAACCCTGTGAGGTAAGTGCTAATATTAGCTTCATTTAACAGGTGAAGAAACTGAGGCTGAGAGGGCATAAGTTAACTTGCCCAGTAATAGCATATGAGGATGGATTCAAATTCAGGTCATCCTGACTCCAAGTCTATCAGTCTATCTACAATGCCACCTACTTTCCTCTGTAAAACAAACAATTTGATTTTTTGGACAGTTCTTGCTATAAATTCATTTCTTATACTGAGATTGATTCCTTATGCCTTCCATCAAATATTAAAGTGTAGGCTGATTTGGTACAGAGGACTTAAAAAGAATATTTCTACTTCATCTTCTGCATCTTGGTGAGTAAAGTACAAATAGCTTCACGGCTGAACCCTTGCCTAAGCTCCATTATTGTAGAGAGAGAGAGAGAAAGAAAGAGAGAGAGAGAGGGAGAGAGAGAGACATAGAAAGGGAGAGATCAAATAACAGAATGATGTTTGATATTGCCCTTGATTCTCACATAAAACCAATGTCTCAGCTCCATTATTAATTTGTGTAAGGTGAAACTATAAACCAACCTTCCATTTAGCTGTAATCCTTTAAGTTTTCCAACTTCATTTAAGCCAAAATAGTTGGAAAAGGAGATAGATGGAGCTAATAATCACAGTTTTTAGATGATCTGCAAAATTATCACATTACAGACACAGAAGGAATAACAGTAGTTAATCTTTTAGATGAATACTGTTAACCGCAAAACATTCCCTTTTGTACTATCTCATCTCTGTCAATCTGTTATTGTTTGTAAATATAGTATGCACTGAATATCTATCATAAGTAAACAAAAACCAAACACTACCTTATACTCCTTTTATATGAGATTATAAGCAGCTTCTATTTTTGAAAGTTGAGATGAGATCATTTTGATGAAATTTAAGTTAATTAGTAGATCATACTACTAGGCAAAAATCTTAAAAGAATAAAATTTTTTCAGAGTTAACTCCTAAAAAATGAAACCAAAAAACAAAGCAACACCCCTGCCCATCGCCCCCCCCCACACCTGATACTAAATTCTAGTCATTTCTTTTTGTCTTCACATGTATAATTCTTACCTGGGTATACTGCCTGTCAGGCTTCTTTCACTCGATGATGATGATCCAGGTCTTTGTTCAATTTTTGTTCCAAGATTCTCAGTTTCACCCTTCTGGGGTTTCTCTCCCTCTTCTTCTAGCTTCTTCTTTTCAGTGTCACTGTCATCACTCCCTTCTCCTAAGATGTCATCAACCTATCAATTGATCAAGAATCAATATGTACATGAACTGAGGCAAAATAAAGTAAGCAGAGTCAGGAAAACAACATACATAAAGACTACAACATTGTGAATGGAAAGACCAACCATAAGACACACACACACACACACACACACACACACACACATACATATGCGCACACAACTTTTCTCAGCTCCTTTATAGAGGTTTAGGGTTGATAAGTATAGAATATTGCATATAAAGTCAGATATTTTTTTTTTGGTGTGCTAATTGGTTTTACCAAACTATTTTTTCCTTATTCCTCTTTTAA
Source organism: Pseudochirops cupreus (assembly GCA_028627135.1). Taxonomy (NCBI): domain Eukaryota; kingdom Metazoa; phylum Chordata; class Mammalia; order Diprotodontia; family Pseudocheiridae; genus Pseudochirops; species Pseudochirops cupreus. Next base: position 433,314,713 of record CM053580.1, on the reverse strand, counting down.
AAAATTCTTTGTTACGATGAGTAGCTCTCTGGGAGGGGGAGGAATAGAGTGATGGGAATTTTAGAAGACATAGAAACAAAGATATCAGTAAAAATTTATTTTTGAAAAGTTAATGTGTTCTTATAGGCTTTCTTGTATAGTTACTACCTCAGATTTTAAAAGTTCATTTACCCACACAAAGAAAACAGATCAGTAATTCAAAGATTCCTATTTTTAAAACTCATGAGACAGACATAAAACATATGAATTTTAGACATTTATTGAAATTAACTAGATACTTATTCCCTTGATATAACTGTATGCTAAGACTTAAAGATGACCAGTAACTCTTAAATTAGTTATGATAATATAAAGACTAACTATGAAAGGGCAGAAGTACAGTATGGTAGTATAAAGAGCACCAGATTTGGAGTCAGAGGACCAATCACAGCAACTACTAAATAAATAAGTGTTGGAACTGAATGTCACCATTAGTTTCTTAAAGTATGAAAAGTGTGAAAGTCCCACTACAGGAGTGACTGATGGATCCTCTCACTAGCACTTCTCGCCAGTTCTGCTCAGCCCACTCCTGAATGGCTTATAAAGAAAGGTCACAGACACCCATCAATGTGGTTACACTATTAACCATATGTATTTGTAGGCCCGCTGTTTTGCTAACTATTAATGTGTGACTGCTGTGAAAATTTTCTTTTTACTAAAATCTGAAGATTAAGCTGAACAGAACCAGTGTCATCCTTGGGCAAAGTATGGTTATCATTTAAGTTCACATAACTTTCTTCCCCACTCTTCTTGTGGCTCGTTTTTGTTTTTGTTTTTTTGGAGGGCAACTGGAGTTAAGTGATTTGCCTAAAATCACACGGCTAGTGTGTTAAGTATCTGAGGCTGCATTTTAACTCAGCTCCTCCTGACTCCAGGGCTGGTGCTTTATTCACTGCACCACCTAGCTGCCTCCTTCCCCACTTTAAAACATACAGATTCCAATCAATGGTTCTCATACATTTTTTTTTCCTTTTAATGATCCCTTTATGATCCAGCCTCCAAAGCTGAAGCTTGTCCAGTCTGTAGTCTTCTCTAACTCTACCCTTCCTCTTAAACATGCCTCTCTCATTTCCCTGTCTCTGCCTGTTTCTGTACTGTACTTAATGTAGTTTTAAGCCAAATTATGTGTATGTGTGCTTAACTCTCCTTTGTTTAATTCAGCTAAGACTGAGGTTTATGAGATAACTATCTATCCTCACTCCCTTCTCCACTCCCACATACTTCAAATGTGAGAAAGAGTAGGCTCCTCCCTCTTCTCAACTTCTTTACTAATGTACTCCTTTTCTTTCTTCTCTCAAAATCAACAAGGCGGAACCATCTACTCCTAAGTTCCACGTTCATCTTTCTTTTAAAATTTATTCTAAATTTAAACAGAAAAAAGAGATCACTTCCATACGTATAACAAAACACAAAAAGAAGATTTTCTATGTAACTGTCAATGTCCACTTAATATCTCCTGTTCTTCAAAAAAATGTATAATAAATTCTAAGTGTTTACTTCAAAATTGTCCTGGCTGTCTGTTCTTCCTTCTGAACTATCTTAAGCTAACAGTGTTTTTCATGTTTGTCTTTCTGTCACCATTCAAGGCAGTGAGATTTTGAAGGGACATGTCTCTTTTCCCTTATGGGAATGTAAGTAATTTATCATCATGTAGTCCCTTCCAATTTTCAAAGGTATTTTACTTTTCTAGGTTTCTCTGGTTTCCTGTGTTTGTACTTTAAAGATTTTACCCAACTCTGATCTTCTTATGGAGAATGCTTAAAAGTTCTCATTCATTCATTTATTTATCTTGCTGTTTGCACTTATCTTTTGTGCTTTTTGGATTCGTTTGAATACTGGTATTAAAGCATTTAAAAACTTCAAAGGGTCAAATCCAAACAAATCAGTGGGGTCTCTTGGTTGAGCCTCTCTGTGATGGACTATAGAGGCATAAGATCCATCTGAGGATTCCTAGCAGGTCTGGTCAGGGATCTTCTGATCTTTTTATCAGAGAGATGTTTATGACAGGAAACTTTTAAATGAGCAGAAATTTCATGCTTCTCTTGATTCTTGTATTTGAAAGTCAAATTTTCTGCTCAGCTGTTTTTTTTTTTTTTGCTTTTTTTTTTTGGAGTAGGGGAAGGCTGGGTAATTGGGGTTAAGTAACTTGCCCAAGGTCACATGGATAGTAAGTGCTAAGTGTCCGAAGCTAGATTTGAACTCAAGTCCTCCTCACTTCAGGGCTTGTACCCTATTCACTGTACCACCTAGCAGCCCCAGCTCTGGTGTTTTCATCAAGAATGTTTGAAAGTCCTCTATTTCATTGTATGACCATATTCTCCCCTGAAGTATTATACTCAGTTTTGCTGGGTAGGTGATTCTTGGTTTTAATTCTTGGCTGCTTTGTCCTCCAGAATTTCATATTCCAAGTCCTTCAATCCCTTAATGTAGAAGCTGCTAGATATTGTGTTATCCTGATTGTGTTTCCACAATGCTCAAACTGTTTCTTCTTGACTGCTTGTAATATTTTCTCTTTGACCTGGGAACTCTGGAATTTGGCTATAATATTCTAAGGGGCATTTTTTTCAAGAGTTGATTGGTGAATTCTTTCAATTTCCATTTTACCCTCTGCTTCTACAATATCAGGGTAGTTTTCCTTGATAATTTCTTGAAAGATGATATCTAAGCTGTTTTTTTGATCACAGCTTTCAGGCAGTTCAATAATTTTTAAATTATTTCTCCTAGATCTATTTTCCAGGTCAGTGGTTTTCCCAATGAGAAATTTCACACTGCCTTCTATTTTTTCACTTGTTCGGATCTATTTTTTTAATATCTTGATTTCTCATAAAGTCATTAGCTTCCATTTGCTCCATTCTAATTTTGAAGGAATTATTTTCTTCAGTGAGCTTTTGATATTGCTTTTCCATCTGGCCAGTTCTGCTTTTTAAGGCATTCTTCTCCTCATTGGCTTTTTGGGCCTCTTTTGTCATTTGAGTTAGTTAAGGTGCTATTTTCTTCAATACTTTTTAGACTTGTTTTTCATTATTTTCTTGCATCACTCTAATTACTCTTCCCAATTTTTCCTCTACTTCTCTTACTTGATTTTAAAACTCCTTTTTGAGCTCCTCTATGGACTGCAACCAATTCATACTCTTCTCGGAGGCTTTTGATGTAGGAGTTTTGACTTTGTTGTCTTCTTCTGGTTCTATGTTTTGATCTCTTTTGTCACCAAAGAAGGATTCTAGTCTGATTTCTTTTCCTCTGTTTGCTCATTTTCCCAGTCAATTATTTGATTTTTGAACTCTTTGCTATGGCAAAACTCTGTTTCCAGAGTGGAGAGTGCTATGTCCCAAATTTCTGGGGTTTTGCGCAGCTGTTGACAGAGTTATTTCTGGGCACCTACCTCAGAACTGCAAGGAGGACTCCCTCTCCACATCCACCACAAGCTCTGTCTGTCAGCACTCCTCTTCACCCCAGGACTAGCACCCAAGACTATAACCCAGATTCAAGCAGGGCAATGCAAGAGAATCCTGCTTCAGCATCAGCAAAAAGATTCTGTGATTGCCCTCTGATCAGCTGGTTGGTCTCCCCTCCCCCCCCATCTGTGGGCCTGAAGCTCCAGAAGCAGCAGCTGCTGCTGCAACCGCCCCCACCTCCATTACCCAGAGGCAGGAGTTGGACTGCACTCCTCTCTCAGCTAGGTCCAACAGAGTTTTCCCACCGACCTTTGACTTTCTCTTTGGTGTTTGTGGGTTGAGAAGTCTGGAAACTGCCACAGCTGTCAATAATTCAGTCACTTGAGTTCTGCTCCAGCCTGGTCTGGGCTAGCATTGTCCACGGGGCTATGCTCTGCTCCCAGCCCAGTGCAACAGATGCTTCCTGTCGCCCTGCCAGGCTGACGTCAGCTATAGATGTATTTCACGCTCTCATTTTGTGGGTTCTGCAGCTCTAAAATTTGTTTAGAGTCATTTTTTACAGGTATTGGAGGTAATTGGGGGATGAGTTCAAGCAAGTTCCTGCTTTTACTCCACCATCCTGGCTCCAGCCCACCAAAAGTTCTCATTTATTAAAGGGTCACATTTTCTCCTGTAGGCTTATATTAATTTTTTTCTCAGTAATTTATATTTTGTTTTAATACACAGTTCTCGCTTTTTGAAAATCATATCCCAAGATTTCCTCTTCTTTGTGGTAGCTGCAGTAGTCTTGTATGATCTGGTAAGTGGCTCCTTGGTACTAGAACTTTCTTTCTGGCTGCTTGAAGTATTTTTCTTTGACTGAGATCTGAATTTTTGCTCAGATATTCCTGGTTGTTTTCTATTTGGGATTTCTTATGGGAAATAATAGGTGGTTCTTTCTAGTTTCACTTTGTCCTTTGGTACTAATAGATCTGGGAAGTTTTCTTTTATTATGTCTAGAAATATGATAGCCAGGTTCTTTGGATAGCCATCTTTTTTACGACATCTGATGATTCTTAAATTCTCTAACTTTCTCCAGGGTAAGTTGTATTTGATATAGATACTTAATACATTCTAATCTTTCAGTCTTATTTTTTTTTACTTTGTTCTAATATTTCTTGATGTCTCAGGAATCACTGAGTTCTCTTTGTTCCATCATACTTAAAAAAAACCCACAACAGTTTGCCATGTACACTTTATGTTTTCAGTGGTTTACTCTTCCAACTTTTCCCTCAAGACCTCAAATTTCATTTTAAATTTCTTACTTTATTTGTCTAGCCATTTTTAGAGTCCTTGTGGCCAAACCATTCCTTTTCCCCCCTTGCAACCATACTTGGACTTGTGAAATTACTTTTTTCTTTTAGATTTCTCTTTGGCTTCTCTTAACTCACAGTATTTCTTCATTGTGTTCCATATGTTGCTCTGCTAACTCTTGTCTCCAGTCTTAGTTGCTAGACTGTGATTTTGTGCAAAGATTAGACTCTTTGTCCTTCCATAATTTTGGATGGGGAGTAAAGCTTGCCCTCACTATAGTTTGGATGCTGTTGCACTTCTGGATGGGGTGGTTTATATTAGGCCCCATATACTGTAATCCCTGGCTTCTAACTTCCTTTCTAGTTGGCCCAATGCAGGTATTTTGTCAGTCACTGTCTCTTTTTCTCCTTCGATAATTCTTCATCAGAAGTTCATTCTGTACTATTGTGCTATAAGAAATGGGAAGGAGATGGACTTCATAATTACCTGGAGAGGCTTATACAAATTGATGCTGAGTGAGAAGAGCAGAACCAGGAAAAATTTGTACATAATCACAGACACATCGTACGTGTGATGACCAACCTTGATGAACCAGACTCTTCTCAGCAATGCACAGCTATAAGACAACTCTACAAGTCTCAGGATGGAAGGAGATGTCTATATTCAGAGAAAGATCTAGAAAGACTAGAATTTAAATGGAGACTGAAGCAATACATGCTATCGTCCTTTTTCATGTCTGGTTTTGTTTCTTTTTTCCCAGTGTTCACTCATTGGTTACAACCCTTCTATAGAACCAGACTGTTGTACAATGTGGGAAGAAAAAAAAAAGAAGTTCATTCTGCTCCCTTGCTGTCCCAGTCAGAGAAGACAGACTAGGCTGACCTCAGAAATCCAACAGGTCCATGGAATGTGTGACAATTTGTTGAGTTGGGCATGTCTCCTGCTGTGCCCCCAAGTGCTCTGAAGTGAGCACTGGTAGGACCTGTTTCCCTGTACAGGGAACTACTGGGAGTTGGATGATGATAGAGGCTCTGTCCATTACTGTTATTCTTATAGGCCAGGGTCCAGATTCTGCAGGCTTCAGTACTCATTTGCAAGAGCTGACCGACTTCCCTACCCCCTAAGTTTCCCTGTAAAGATATCTCCATCCTTGCTGATAGAGCTCCCAGGTTTCAGGACATTTTAATCAGAGATCACTGGCTTCAGGTCCTATTTGGAGCTTATGCTGGTTTCAACCTGTTCTAGCATGGTCCCTCTTTGTGATTCCACAGGCTTCTGACTGTCTTCTTGGGCAATTCTGGACTGGACAGAGAACATTTACTAGTTTTTTTTTCTTTTTTTGTTCTTTATCATTATTCTACTTAGTATTCTTTTGCTGGGATTTTTGTGGGAGAGCTGGGCCCTTTAGGACCTTTCATTGCACCATCTTAACCTGAAGTCAGGTCATAGTACTCTTAGCTAAAAGTGATCATCTACTCCAGATGTGTCAAATACATGGATTTTGGGCCCAATGAAGTCAGTAATACTCCAATGTTTCCCAAACCCAACTAAAAGCTAATTTGGAAATACTTAACAAAATAAATAAAAATACAACAGGACTTAGATAATAGGTGATTTTTAATGTGTGGTCTGCCAAGGTGGTTTAGTGGTCCATTTCTATTTGTGTTTCACACTACTAACGTGCTCCATTTTATAATCTCTTCACTTTAGAGATGAGAAAACTAAGGCCCAAAGCAATAAGTAACCAATCTAAGGTTAGATACTGGGGGGGGATTGAAGAGGGAGTAATGTAAATGCAAAACCCAATATATGGCAGTTGCAAACAAAGCTTGTTATGATTTTGATAAAAGAGGCATGAAAAGTAATACCATCCAGGAGGGTTATTTTATATATTTGTTGACTTCAATATTGCCCAGAAGGAAGGAATCATGAAAGGCCCATTCCTTGAGAGTCTGTCTACATGGTAAAATATCCTAATATATGATATAGAAAAACGTATCAAATCTCATCTTAATGAGATGATTTTAAGCTAACGTTACATTAGAAATAAAACAGTATGTTAAGTTGCTCTTAACATGGCCACATATTCTCACAGCTAACAGAAAATATAGAAACATTTTATGCTAAGCAGACAAATTTCACTTCAATGTCATTATGGTTATGTTTAGGTTTTATTATTAGGTGGTGTAAGAGCAAGCACCCCAGCATACCCAGGATGGCTGCTAGCACAGGTTCTTTGATCTATTTTTCTAAAGGAAAGCAACTCAAAAGCAGTTAACAATCTCACTTTAATCAAACAAATATGTATGTATGTATGTATGTATGTATGTATCTTTCATTTAGTTCAGAGGGGAAGAAAAGTCAGCACCGTGAACTTCAGAAAATACAAACAGAAATTACAAGCAGACAAAACATACAGAGAAAATAACACAATTCAACAAACCAAGAGACAGGGCTTCTAGCTGTCTGACCATTACAAAGATACATAGTTAAGTTACCAGACAGAGAAGCAACAACATCTGGGTTTTCAAAGCCAGGGGGTTCAATGGCTGTCCAGAGTCTCATCTGACCAAATCACACAATTCTTCCCCTAAGTGAACCCCAAAGCAAAACCTCACCTCACAATATCTATAACCTTCTCCAATGTCAGAGGACATCAAAACCTTCATGACCCACTGCCTAATTACAAAGTACCAAATGGTGTGGACCTTCTTGAAAAACAAGCCTCCTCTAAGCAAGCTTCTCTGGCTGGGCTCCAAGTGAGGTCCATTAAGGGACAGGGAAGATCTTCAAAGTGCCTTACCATTACAGGTGGTTACAAAAAGTCAAGTATAAAACCAAAAAGCCTTCCTGAGAAGACTAACAGGATGCTTAAAAAAAATCAAGTTCATTCTAAAATGTCTTACTGGAATTTATTTGGCTGAACTTATCCACTGATTGATCTGACTGCTATGTTTTATATTACTGAATTGTATACAGAAGTATTAATATGTCCTGATATTTTATATTACTGAATCTTGGAAAAGAACAGATAGAATATTTAATGTAAGAAATCTGGTAACACTAGATTGCTACCATCAAATAGAAATAGTCAAATTGTTCTTTGGCACTCAAACTGGTCTATAGTGCTTGCCTAGAGGAACTAGGTTAAGTTTTTGTGCATTTGCTTTAGACTAAATATATATATATATGAGCTGGGGCCAGGAGAAGTGGGAGAGGGGGAGAAAACCGGATAAAAGAGGTAAAGGGGGGGGGTGGGAGTAACACACACACACACACACACACACACACACACACACACACACACACAAATATCTGTCAATTGAGAATACACTAACTAGGTTTGGAGAGGCTTGTGATAAGGCTGTGAACAAGAGATGAATTTTTTTTTCTAGGCACAGAAACTGTCAAAGACCATCTACAAAGACATGGAGGAACTAAGAACCATGTTGGTGGAAGGTGTACACTGAAGAAAAACCCTTAAATACCAAGTAATCAATCAGCACAAATTAAAGTACCTACTATATGCTAGGTACTGTACAAGGTTCTGGGACTACAAAAAACAAAAGTGAAACAGTACTTGCCCTCTAGCCTTGGAAAACAACATGTAAGTAATCTGGGGAAAAGGCACAAGCAGCAGGGGGAATTCAGAAAAGATTTGTGTAAATGGTGATGCTTGGGTATTCTGAAAGATAGGAGCCAGAAAGGAGTTCATTCCATGCACCAGGAACAGTCAGCACAGAGATAGATAAAGTGTCAAGTGTAAGGAACAATAAAGGGCCAGTTTTTCTGGACCATTGTATGCATACTTGTAGATTCTATCTGACCCAAGAAGTAACTGGGAGCCACCAAAGTTTACTGAGAGAGGAATGACTAGGTTAGACTTGAGCTTTAGGAAAATCACTTAGGCTGTTGTTTAGAAAGCAGAATGCAGGGAGGAGAGACTTGAGACTAACTGAAGATAATGATGGCCGTATGCCAGCGTCTTGTGTTTATACTGACAAATGGCAGGGATTTTACAGTCTTCAGGATTCTGCTACTCTGAGCCTATTTCCCCTACAAAGAACTTGTTGCAAAACTTCCAAATTTTTACAAATAAAGATTATTTAAATATAAATCTGTTGAACCATTTATTCTCTTATTATGTAAACACTATCATTATCATCAATGTTAAGACGATCAACAAGCTGCTAAAGTACCAAGATTCCACAATAATTCAACAATGAAATATGGGTCAGGTTTTGTTGGCAGAACATTTTTAACAAAATAAAACCATCTGTTTATATAGCTTAAAATCACCAACTGAAAATATTCAATATAATAATCCAAAATTATTACTCAATTTCTATTGTCTATGGGCAAAGGTTAAAAAATATTAGAAAACAGTGTCTTTCTCATTTTAGATAAGTTTAACTGTCGGGGAACGAATGACCAGGCAGTATCTACATACAAAATAAGGAGGTTTTTTTCCAGCAGTAGAAATGTTTGTATGCTTGCTTGTTTAAAATAGATGTCACATGTCACTTCTGCTCCATATGAACAGATTCTGTTGAGATTTTTTAAACTAGCAATGTCAGATATTTATAGATGGTAAAGTGGGAATAATATTTGGACTCTACTACAATAGAAGAATAAAATAATGTATATAATTTTCTTTGTAAACTTCAAAATATGATCCATTAACTATTATCATCATGATATAGTTCCAATTAAATTATAGGCAATAGGATATAAGTCTAACTGGCATAGATGCCTGTATAAAAATTTAAATTCTGAATCAGTTTTATTATATGAGTGAAATGTAAAAAGAAAAGGAAGGCTGATAAGGGGAGAAAAAACCAGGAAAAAAATTAGCCAGGAAAAGTAAGGAAGGGAAGAAAATGGAAATGTAAGAGAGAGAAAAGGAAGATAAAAGAATAGTGGTATAGAAAAAGCAAAATAGCTGAGTTCTGGTATGTTTCTATAGTACCTTACATAAAAACTGTTCTCATTTACTTTGAGCCATGAGTTTTAACTTCCTCCTTTCTTTAACTCTTCTGTAAGTTTCTTAAAGATAGGTAGGTCATTCGACAAATTTGAGTTTCTTCTGCCTGTCTCATGACAGATATTAATAAATAGTAAAAATAGTTCAAATTCAAGCAGAAAAGCAATCTACATTTTATCATCAGCTCAGCAACATGCACTATAATCAGCCTATAATGTATGAGCTCAAAAGAGGCAATAAAGATGGCACCACCCAAATGTTCTACATTCTAAACTCTAGTTTAGATATACTTTTTATTAATTTTTAATTAAAAATTTCAAGTAAAGATTACATAAAATCCAGTAGTATTCAATAAGCATTTAGAACCAAAGTAAATGCATATTTTATATCCCTACCTCCTCTAGGTAAAAATTTTTTTTTTTGCTTTTTAATTTTTTGGAGGGGGGAAGGCAGGGCAATTGGGGTTAAATGACTTGCCCAAGGTCACACGGCTAGTACGTGTTAAGGGTCTGAGGCTGGATTTGAATTCAGGTCCTCCTGACTCTAGGGCCTGTGCTCTATTCACTGTACCACCTAGCCACCCGTGGTTAATTGTTTTTTAAAGGTGAAACAAAATAAAACAAAACAGGCAGAAGATAACTGCTAAATTCCCATTTGGGATACTATCGTTTTATCTAAGCTATTAAAATATAAAGTAAATTATGCAAAAAATTTCCCCTCATTAAGCCTGTTTCAACATGGCATAAGGAAGTAATAGTGAGGAGAAAATGTTCTAACCTAGTGTTTTTGGCCTTGTTCACACTACATATTTGACACCATTCTAAAAGGCTTTGACAGAAAATGCTTTGTTCCAGGTTAGCACAGTTGTTTAAAACACTTATTTCAAATGTGTGATTTTTAAAAAATGAAAATGTGTTCATGATGTAGCTATTCCTAGGTAACATAAAAACTCAAAGATAACTATCACTGAAGGGGGAAAAAACCTTATTCATACAAAGTTAATTATAAAATATCAAAACTAAAACCTTAGTATAATTTCAGAATAGGATAACTCAACTGTTTACTCTAAAAAAATATCTTAAATTATATGGAGTCAAATGATTCATTTAACAGATATTTATTTACTGAAATAAATAGTGGTTTTAAAAAATTTGGCCTCTGTGCAACCATAGTGGTAAGGAGACAGAAGAGGGCTTTTCAGTATTGAATAAGATGGTGTTGGATTTATAATCAGGGGATAGGTAGAGAGGAAAAGGAAGATAATACATGAATAGGCATGATAATAATATAAATCTGAAATTCCTTAGAGTCTAACTTGCTCCCTCATACTGCATAGAAGGGGTAAAGAATGGTATGCAGCATCATTTCCATTCACTTTTCTATAAACCATTCTCCCAGGACCACCTGCTTTCTCTCCCTGGCCTTGGAATGTTATTTTGGGGAGGAACACATTGAGAGTGAAGAACACTACAACAACAGGTTGCTCAGGGCAATGTCCCTACTGCTGCGACGTGAAAAAGTTCAGGGCAGGGCTGTGAGGATAAGAGAGCAGTCAGAGAAGAGAGAAGGATGAGGAAAAAGGCATGCTAGTGTATATGCAAGGCATTAGGCTGATCGTGTGACGATTTATGTGTTCTCTTGTGTGAAGATGTAACATGAAGAAACCAATTCAGGTTCTCAAAAACACAGGGAGCTTTCCTTCAAGGCTATTTGGGCAACTTCAAATGACAAGTAGTATAAGTAAAACTTACTGAATTGAGAAGGAATAATAAAAACAGAGTGGCTGGAACATAGCCCTTGCCAAGAAAATAATGTCCTGGGTTTCCATCTTACCCCACACCTACCCAGTGTTGGGGGTGGGAGAAGGACTTAATCCACATAAGGTATGATGAAGTGGTCTCATTTTCTTTTAGTAGATTGACCTATGAACTGCTTCTTCTCTTTTCAGTCAGTTGTTCAATGGGCATGCAAGTAGGTCAGTGAGACTTCATGGCAAAATGAAATATGGTCTCCATAATGTCTCTATTTTATTAGGGCATAAAAATGTTGTTTCATTTTTATCAATTTTCAAAAAACCAATAAGAGACTACTTATCTGTTTAGAATCAAAATGCAGCTAGGCAAAAGTCTATGACTTCTATGCTAAAATCACATACTTCCCCAAACGAATAATAAAAAACACTTTCCAAGACAATCCTGGAGTACTATAATATGAGGTCAGAAAATAATAAGCTTGGGACAGACCTGACATTCAGTTTATTGCAATACACATCAGAGACTGATTATCAAAAGAGAATATAGGGGAATATGACTACAATAGAACTGTCACAGAATTAACATTTTAAAAATGGATTTGGCCTTAGAATAAGAAATTATTAGTTGTTGTGAGAAGTAGTAATATAGGTATGTGTTTTCCTCAAAATACTTTAAGTAATATATATTCAAAGCTTGGAATGGGAAGATCTAGTTTTTCCTCTAAGTGCACAGCTTTCTTGTCCCCACAAATCTTCATGTGGATAAAAAAGAAGGGGTCAGCAAAGACTCACCATATATTCCCTGTTTGCTGGGCCTTAGTAGTAATCATATCCACAAGAAGAAAAGGAAACACTATTCAATCTGTTATTAGACATGCCAGATAAGTACAATTAAAGCAATGTGGAAAATCATGTCTTTTCTAAATTAACTACAAGTTACTGAAAATAGGTAGCTAAATTATTAGGATAAGTGTTGACAATGAAGAGGAAAAAGCAACAAAAGAAACATCTGCTGATGTAAAAGTAATGTCAAAAGTCATTGTTCACAAATCTTATCATATCACTAAAAACACAGCAATAAGATATGCTATTTTCAATGCATGTAAACTCTTCATTAAATAAAACAAGAATAGATCACAGAAAGAATTAAGAATACTAGAGAATATTTACACAAAGAATCAGAAATATCTATTAATGTTAACCAGGTATAATATAATTGCTGGTATAATAATTGCTGATACTTGTTTAGCACCAAGTTTACATACATGATCTCATTTTTCCCCATAAACAAGCTTATGAGGTAAATACAGTAGGTACTATAGTCTTATTTTATAGATAAAGAAAATGAGGCTCAGAGAGCATGGGTAATTTGTCCAAGGTCACAAAGTTATTAAGTATCAGACCCTAGAATCAAATCAAAGCTTCTCCTAAATCTAGTGCTCTTTTCACTACAGAAGCTAAAACACTGATATTTGTATAAGAACCTATGTAATGTTCTAAGGAAAAGAGAATGTCTTTGGCATTGTATAAATTTGCTTCATTCACATTTCAATATCTTAAAGAATTAGGGTTGGCGAGTCAATTATCTCATTAAAAACACATACTTTGTTCTAAGGAAAAGACACATCTCTTATGCAATTCACATGTGAGTATACTATGGTTAATACTTCAGGGGGAAGAAGAGGCAATTATGTGAAAAGAAATTTTTCATCAGATCATACTGGCGTCACACTGAGAGAACAGCTGCTATACTCGAATAAGGAAAATGTGGCAATGTGAAAATATTACAGCAGTTATTATGGAGATCTTTCCATCAGGAATCATGTCAGTGTCAAGAGAATTTTATGAGTAGAGCAGTTTAACCTATAGCTGTAGTTAATACTAATATTATTGCTTAAGAATCTCTGGGGAATGACAGGGTTGAATCTGAAAAACATATTAGCCAGGAACTGTAATTAGTTCACACCAAACTGCCTTTTCATTTTTCATTCATTTGTTGCAATGGTCCTAGCAATGCCTGAGATTCACAACTTTCTCTCTACTCCATCCTCATCCTAAACCAGGATCTCATCACCTGATACCTGGCCAATATAATAATAATAATAATAATAATAGCCATAATAACTGACAGTGGTGAATCTAGTTTCTTCAATCCAAACTATTATGTGCACTATCAATGAGTGTCACCATATCACTCCCAGAGAAAAGGAACCTCCACATTTGAATTGACCTGACATCTAAGATCCTAATATACCCCAGACTAATCTGGCCCAACTATCCAGCTTTATTGTTCACTACTCTCTAACACCTGTATTTTAACCACTCTGGTTTCCTTATTGTACTCTACATATGAAGTTCATTTTCAATGTCATCCCTCAAGGACACCAATAATAACAGCTAGCATTTACATAGTGCTTTAAGGTCTGCAAAGCACTTCAGATATTTTAATGTGTGAATCTGATCCTCATTTGACCCTCATAATCATCATCCCCATTCTACAGAAGAAGAAATCGGGACATAACACAGAAGGGTTAACTGACTTGCCCAGGGTCACATAGCTACTAAGTGTCTGAGGCAGGATTTAAATTCAGGTTTTTCTGACTCCAAGTCCTATCCTTTTGCCACCTATCAGCCCCCAACCCTTCTGTCTAGCGAAAGTCAACTCACAACTTGCCCCTTAATTCTTTATATGTGCTACAAGAAGCACCCTCTACCACGATCAATGATGTCCTTGCTAACAAATCCTACATCCTTTTTTCTAGCTGTCATCTGGCTGATCTCTATGAAGCATTGACATTGAGATGATAGTTAAAACCATGGGCACTAATGAAATCACCAAGAGAGTATTCAGAGAAAAGGACCAAAGACAGAGCTTTGGTGCACACCCACACCTTGGGAAGGTTGGAGGAGGGGTAGACATGACTAAGTGATCTAGCAACATGGACTGGAAGGAACAGCCAGATACAGAGGAGAAACCGTAAAGAACAAGCCCTGTCATTAAAACCTGGCAGAATACTGTATCCACGAATAGGGAGTTCTCAGCAGCATCAAAATGCTGCAGAGGTCAAGAGGGCTGAAAACTGAGAAAGGGCAATTTGACAATTAAGAGATGAGTGGTAACCTTGGAGACAGCAAAATCACTTCACCAATGAAGGCAGAAATCAAATTGCCAATCTATAAGAAAAAGAACATTTGTTAATAGATAGATGCTTCGTTTTACAACGTCTCATTCATCAACCCAGCTCAAAAAAAAAAAAAGACTGGATATGACATAGAGCACACAATTTAAACTCTAATATAGGCAACAGATATATAATACTATTATGAGCCACCCAGAATGACTATATGTGGAAAATGTGAAGGAAAATTTTTAGGTGACAAGATTTTTATGTGATATCAAGCAATAAATAGAAGTGAGTCAAAGGAAAAACGAATCCTCTCTTTGTTTTGTTACTTTTAAATATTTTAGAGAATGACAGCACCCGGTCAATACATATCTCTACTTAAGATGAAATCTCTTTTGGGATAAAATAATGAAAATAAATACAGTTCTTAGGACACACACACGGACACACATACACACACACACACACACTCACTCACACATACGTACAGTATTCAGATGACTCAATTAGGCCTTTTCCGGAAAAGAATTCAATTTTCATAAAAATTTTATCTTAATCATATTTCTCAAAATCAGTGGGAAGTATACAATCTATTAACTTTTTAAAAAGCTAAACATAACAACATTCCCAGGGAAGAAATGGTCAGATCGGTCACTTGGCACATAAACATAATTGCCTCGTTTAAAGAGATTTTAAAAAAAACCTGCCACTGCTCTTGGGCTACAAAGAAGAAATTTAAAGTTTTTTTTTAAACTTCTTCTAATTTTGAAATTTGCAGTGAGTTCATGTTTCCCTTTCACCAACAGACAATCATTTCTGAAACCTGTTGAACATTTTTTACTTTATATAAAAGACATAATTTGAATTTTTAAAATTAGCCAGGAAAGGAAAATATTTTATTTGCCATGACAAATACTTATGTTACCAAACAATGTAAACTATCTTGACTATCTCCACATTCCAAAACTAGGAACGAAATTATGTGAAAAAAGCCCTTTTTAAAGAATTTTGTTTCATTCCCTTAAAGCTGATTAGTTACCTTGTGCCTGGTAATGAATGTTACATTTTTATTAGCTGGAATAAGGCAATTGTAAAATGTTTATATCCCCATGATAGGACGTATGCAAAATGAAGAGATCAACTTATAAGCAATAACTGATTCTCAATTGTTGGGTGCATATGTTTCTAGATGTGTTTTTGGAAAAGTTTCATAGATTTCCTCGTCTAAATGGCTTATTACCCTACTTGAAAATAAGGACCAAAACTATTTATTGGATTTTTACACAGGTAAAATTTCATTATAACAAATGTTACATAGCAGAAGTCTATATAGCACTTTAGCAGACACAAGAAGTTCTATTTAACAAATAACTGTAAAAATATTTTCTTTGCTTACTGTTCATTAAACAAACAAACAGACCACACTACCCTGATTGCAATGACTAATTGCACTGACTGATTTACATGCCTTGCATTTTGAATGAAGCTGACTTCACAAATTCACAGAATTTCTCAACTGGAAAGAAAGGGAACTCAGTATCCACCTAGTCCAATCAATACCCAAGAAAGAACTCCCTCTACAACATAACTGAAAAATCCAATCTTTGCTCCAAGACTTCTAATGAAGTAAGCAGGGGGAAACCAATAATCCCGCAAAGCCATACCTACCAATCTGACTTGGGCCTCAGCTGCAAGGAAGTCCTTTTATTCAACTTCAACTCCCTCTCTCGCTCCCAAAGACGTAAATCCAAATCGAGCATCCTATAACTTTCCTCTATTCTCTTTGAACTGAGGATTTTAACTTTTACTTTGCTGAGAAAACTGTGGCAATTAAATGTGAGCTCTCACTTTTCCTATTCTCTTCATCTTATTTATTACACTTTTGTCCTTTGCCCTAGTCTCTGACAAGGAGGTGGGCTTTCTCTTTGCCAATGTCAACCCTGATACATTCATGTGCCTTTGAGCTCATCCCCCTTGTCTTCTCTAGCAGAATGTGTCCTCCCTTTCTCTCTTCTTTCTTAATTAGTTTTTTCCATCTTCAAAAATGGCCAAGTCTCCTCTATCCTTAAAAAAAAACAACCAAACCTTCACTAGACCCCACTCTCCCTTCAAGCAACTGTCCTATATTTCTCTTCCCTTTCCCAAATGCCTTAAAAAAAATAAATAAATAAAAGCTATCTATACTGCCTGCCTCCATTTCTTCTCCTCAACTCTTTGCAATCTAGCTTCTGACCTCATCACTTAGCTAAAACTGTTCTCTCCAAAGTTACCAATGATCTTGAAATGGTCAAATTTAATGATCTTTCCTCAGTCCTTATCCTTCTTGACCTGTTGCATTTGACACTGGTGATCACATTTTCCAGCTGTCCACATACTTTGTTTTCTAGGTTTCTGACACTACTCCCTCTGAGTTCTACTTCTCTGGGCACCCTTCTGTCTTCTTTGCTGTATCATAATCCAAAAAGCTCTCCCTAATTGTGACTGTTCTCTGAAGTTCTGCCCAAAGCCTATTTCTCCTCTCTCTCTAGAGTTCCCCCCTTGGTAACCTCATCTCTATGCATATGACTTGCCATCTATATATAACCTGCCCCAGTCTCTCTTCCCTGAGCTTCAGTCCCACATTACCAATTTCCTATTGTGTATTTCAAACTGGATGTGCTGGACACATCTCAAATGCAACATGTCTGAAACTTTACTCATTTTTCCCCCCAAACCCTCCCCTATTCCAAACTTTCACATTTCTATTGAAGGTACCAACATTCTCTAAGTCTCCTAACAACTTTGGTATTACTTTCAACTTCTCACATATCCAATTGGTGGAGATTTCTTATAATTTCTTCTTTTTTTAAACTTTTATTTATTTTAGTTTACATCACTCATTTCCATGAGATTTTGAGTTACAAATTTTCTTCCCAACTTTCCCCTACTCACCATCCCAGAACAGCCATACCATTGTATAATCCCTCCCCTAATCTATTCTCTCCTATGGCGTCCCCCCTCACCTCTCTGACTTTCCAGGTAGGGCAGGATGGATCTGCCTGCCACAGTGCCTGTGTATCTTAAGTCACAGTTGGATGTAGTTAATAATAATAATAATTGCGTATATATACATATACATATATATTTTTAACATTTGATTATAGAACTTTAAATTCTAGATTCTTTCTCTTCCTCCCTCGTCACTCACCCCCACTGGAAAGACGAGCAATTAGATACAGGCTGTATATGTGTAATAACGCAGAACCTCTCCACAGTGGGCATATTGTGAGAAACTGATTATATGTCCCTCCTTCCTGCCCCCCCCTTGTTCTATTCTCTACCCTGTCTCTGTCCCTGTCCCTTTACAGACA
>CM053580.1:433280582-433296274 GCA_028627135.1 Pseudochirops cupreus | reverse complement strand
ACTCTCTTTTCATGATTTTCTTGCATCATTCTTATTTCTCTTCCCAATTTTTCTTCCACTTCTCTTATTTGGTTTTCAAAATCCTTCTTAAGCTGATCTCTAGCTTTTAGGCAATCTTCATGTTTCTTGGAAGCTTTTGGTGTGGGAGTTCTGACTGTGTAGCCTTCCTCCCGTTCCCTGCTTTGATCCTTCTTTTCCCCAAAGAAGGAATCTAGAGTTTGGTTGCTGTTCTTACTTTGCTTCCTTTGTCTGCTCATGGTTGGCCAGTCAATGATTTTTTAGCTCTGTGGAACTCTGCTTCCAGAGGGGAAAGCTCTGTCCCAAATCACTGGGGTTTTCCCAGCTGCTAGAGCTTTTAGGAGGCTGCTGCAGCCCCCACCAGCTTAGGCTCACTGATAATGCACCCCAGGACCACCACCAAAGACCATGATCTGGATCCAGGCCTCTCAACGATCGCCTGGCCCCCTTGCAATCTGTAGGCCAGGAGCTCTGAAGCAGCAACGTGGAGGCGGCTGCAAGGGCCTCCGCTTCTGCCGCTTCCTTGCCCTGGAGGCAGTTTGGCTGGACCCACTTTTCTCCCTCAATTTTATCCGAGTTCCACTGACCTTACACTTTGTCCTTTTTTCTTATGGCTTGATAATTCTGGAAACTGCCACAGCTGCCGCAGATCCACTCTCCTGAAGCTCCAGCTGCGGCTCGGTTCGACTCGTTCGGCCACCCCTGGGGCAAAGCTGCAGTTTCAGGCTGGGCTGGTTTTGGCTCCCAGCGCTCAGATGGTCCCTCCTAGCCGAGCTGCCTTCAGCGGAAAGTATATTTGTGTGCATTTTAGAGCTCTAGAATTTGTTTAGAGTCATATTTTATGGGTATTTTGAGGTGACTGTGTGGGAGCTGCCAAACCTTGCTGCTTTGTTTTTTGTTTGTGTTTTCTGATGGTCTTAGGTGACCCCTGTGACAGAGTTGTTTGATCCCCAAAGGGGTCGCAACCCACAGGTTGAGAACTGCTGACTTAGATTATTGTAAAAGCATCTTAACTGGCCTTCTGGCCCAAGGCTCTCACCATTCTAGTGATATTGAGTCATTTTCTTTTTGGATCTCTTTGGATCTTTTTGGATCTATCATACATAAACATAGTGTATTCATAAGTATATATCTGTCTATATACATGCACACATTATATTATGAACCTTTAGTGCCAGCTAATTAAAAGCAACATCTTAAACATCTGACACACAGGAACAGGCCCATCAGATAATAGTGTTATGCACACAAATTCTTTAATTTTAGGTGTAATATAAGAGCAAGCAGCAACACAATATAGATCATGAGTTGTAAATTGAACAGCTAACGTCAAACTTGTTCTTTTTTGGGGGATAAAAGTTTTTCATAACAGTGGGGGCTCTACTCTACATTTCTTATTTAATCCATGCCTATTAGCACTTGCATATGTTTGATAAATGCTTAGGAAAAAAAAGAGAAACTATCCCACTGAGCATTTTGCATTGATGAAAAAAAAGATGCTGAGCATAGAAATTAGAGGAAAAAAAAATAGTGCTTGAAACAAACTACTTAGGAGACAAAAGGATAATACTTTCTCCTAGAGAAACAGAGCAAAATAGTTAACTAATCTGTTCATTAAAATTTCTTCAATGCTATTATGCCAATGTGGTGCAAATAACTGAAATCTCCCTACTGGCAGGAGGGAAGCAACTAGAGACCTTTGGTCATTTCTCTCCTCCTTCCTTCAGGGTCTTTATGGCTGCTGCTTTGGCTTCTGCACTTCATTAGTAAGTAGAAACAATATGACCTTTTTTAAAAAACAAAACAAAAGAAAATCATTCCCTTCCTCACCTCATATCTCCCATTGCTATCCTCCCCAGGCCAAAACCTTGGGATGTCTCACTTCAACTCTGGCCACCTTATCCATTACATCCTCTGGATTCCCAGTTCATAACTAACAATCTTTCCTTTATTTCAGATCTCTTCCTTCCAACCTTTTAGCCCTCAGAAACTTGGTTTCACACAGATCATACTACATCATGCCATAATAAAGAACATGACTGCATCCTCTTTCATACTTCCCATCACATTGGTCTTCTGCATTAGAGAGTCATTTCTTCTAAAACCTTGGCTTGTCACCCTCACTCAACAATCTTTCCTCCCCCTCCTCTCAAGTTCATGCTATCAACATTTTGTTTAATCCTGTAGCTCTTATAAATCTAGGCAATTTTCTTAAATGATTTCTTAACACATGGAGTTCAAGAAACTGTTTGGGTATGCTTCTCAGGATGTCCAAGGGCACTTAAATTATTTCTTCATTGACCTATTTCCCAGATCAGTTGTTTTGAATAGTAGATACCTGGAGCTTTCTAATTTTTTTTAAAACCTTCTCAATTTGTTCTAATATTTCTTATCTCTTACTTAGAGTGATTAAGTTCTGTCCATTCTGTTTTTTAGGTAATATACTATTTAAGGTTTTTCACTTTCTGTTCCAAGATAGCCAACCTCCTTTCCATTTTTTTCCTCTTAAACTCTCATTCCATTTATAATTTTAAAAACCTCATTTCATTTTGTCCAGTAACCATCAGAGTTCTTGTATTCAAACCATTTTTTCCCTGTGAAGCTCTGCTTGAAGTTGTGGTGGGGTTTCTCTCTTCGCCTGCATTTATCTCTGGGGCTTATCTTAACCCATAGTATTTTTTTTTAATTGTTTGAAATTTTCTTCTGTTTTCTCACATTTTCTGCTTCAATTCTTAGATTAGGATTTTATGTTCAGGCAAGTCATTCTTGTACAGGTTGAGTAGGCTTTTAAAAAAAATCTCATTTCCCTCTAGTTTGGACACTGTTGTTGCTGCCAATCTAGATGAGGTAGTTGGTAGAAAGTCTTGAGCTCTGCATCTATTTTCAACCACTTTCCTGGCTGTCCACCAGAGGTACTGACCTCTGCCAGACTTTCTTCTTCTCCCTGAATGATTCCTAATCAGGAGCTGGTTTCATCCTCTGCTGTGGCATGACAATCCTACGTTGGAGATTACACTGGTCTTAAGCCTCCTGCAATCTCCCTTGCCCTGATGATACAGGTGCTTAGTTCATCTTGTCCCTTCTGTGATCCAAGTGCTTTTTTTTGGGGGGGGGGAAAGGGGGTTAATGTCAAACATTTATTTTTTTAGTGATTTTTTTTTTTATTTTCAGTTCTAAATCCTCTCCCTCTAAGGCCCCCCCCATTAAGAAGGCAAGCAATATGACATCAATTTATACGTGTGAAATCATTAAAAATAAATTGCTGTATTAGCCATGTTGCAAAAAAAAAAGCAAGAAAAATAGAGTAAAAAAAATATAAACTTCAATTTGCACTAAAGAAGTCATCATTACCTTTCTGGAGGTAAATAGAATTTTTTATCATGAGTCCTTCAGAATTAGACCATTGTATTGATTAGAGTGGCAAAGTTTTTATTACAATATTGCTGTTACTTTTACATTGTTCTCCTGGTTCTGTTTACTTCACTTTGCCTCAGTTCATATAGGTCTTCCAAGGTTTTTTCTGAAAGTATCCCACTCATCATTTCTTACAGCACAATAGTATTCCATCACAATCAGAAGCGACAACTTGTTCAGCCATTCCCCAACTGATATGCGTCCCTTCAATTTCCGAATTCTTTGCCATCACAACAAAGAGCTACTACCAATGTTTTTGAACATATAAGTACTTTTCATTTGTTCTCTTTGGGATATAGGCCTAGTGGTGGTATCGCTGGGTCAAAGACTATTCGTGGTTTTATAGCCCTTTTGGCATAGTTCCAGATTGCTTTCCAGAATAGCTGAATCAGTTCAGAACTCCATTGACAATGTGTTAGTGTCCTCATTTTCCACATCCCCTCCAGCCTTTTGTCATTTTCCTTTTCTGGCATATTAGCACCCCTTAGAGTTGTTTTAATTTGCACTTCTCTAGTCAGTAGTGATTTAGAGCATTTTTTCATATAACAATTGATACCTTTGGTTTCCTCTTCTGAAAACTGCCTGTTAATATCCTTGGGACATTTGTTATTTGGGGAATGGCATTTCTTTTCTTATAAATTTGACTCAGTTTCCTATATGTTTAAGAAATGAGGCCATTACCACCATTACCAGAGAAATTTGTCATAAAATTTTTCCCCAGTTGACTGCTTTCCTTTTAATTTTTGGGCTAAACCTTTTTAACTTCGTGAAATTTTTGTTTGGGCTAAACCTTTTTAATTTCATGAAATCACAATTATTCATTTTACTTCTTTTGATCCTCTCTGTCTCTTGTTTGGTTATAAACTCTTTCCTTATCCACAGAACAAGTAAAATTTTCCCTGCTCCCCTAATTGACTTTTATCATCCTTTATGTCTAAATCACGTACTCATTTTGACCATATCTGATCCAAGTGTTTTATCAAGTGCATGGCCAGGCCCTATATCTCTGCTGCCTTTGGAGAATGGCTCTGTTCCCCATTTCTGTTCTGACACACAGGGACTAGGATCAGACTTCTGGTTGCTGGAGCTCATGCTCACTTGCAACTTCTCTGATCATAGTGTTGGCTGGCTTCAAGTTAATTTGGGTGAGCTCACACTGACTTCCCCAGTGATCCTTAATCTCAACTCTGCAGCTTTCCTTGTGTGACCCTTCTACCAGTCTCCACAAACTTCTGGAATCTTTTTTTATGAAGACCAACCCACCGCACCACTTCCCAACCATCTCCAAACCAGGCCACCACACACCTACCACCTGTCCCTCTGCTTCCTACCTGCTAACTCTAGAGCATGTTATCTTCTGCTGTTAGAATTGCATCTCCTTTGGACACTGAGGTTGCCTTGTTTTTGCATTTGTATCCCTAAGGCTTAGCACAGTGCCACGTTTTGTTGCTATTCAGTTATCTGAATCACGTCCAACTCTTTGTGATCCCATCTGGGGTTTTCTTGGAAAAGATACTGACATATTTTGCCATTTCCTTCTCCAGCTCATTTTATAGGGAAAACTGAGGCAAAAGAGGGTTAAGTGATTTGCCTGGAGTCACAAAGCTAATGTTTAAGGCCACATTTGAACTCAAGTTTTCCTCTCTCTAGGCCTGGCACTCTATCCACTGCACTACTATCTGTCCTGTTGCCACACAGTAAGCCTTTAATGCTTTTTCTTTTATTCATTTCATTGCTTACTTGCCAAATTCAATAATTTTTTTCTCATTCTTCCTCAGTCTTGATCTCTTGGCAGCATAAGACACTGCTGACCATTCTGTCTTCTCTGGCTTCTTAGAATACTACTCTCTCCTGGTTTTTCTCTTACCCATCTGACTCTTCCTTCTCAGTTTGCTGGTTCATTATCCAAATACATCAATGTGGATGTGGATGTGTCCTGACTCTCTTTCCTGAGTCTGTGCTTGACTGGCAGAACTAAAAGGAAATGCTTTCTAAGAATGTAAAATGGCCTCTGGAAAAATGAGAAGGCAGGAATGCAATGCTAATTTGGGGGAGTAGGAAATAGGTCAGTATGTCTGGAACTCAGAAAATGTGAAGGAGAGAGGAATGTTAACTAAGTCTAAGTTAGACTAGGGTGAAATCCTTCAAAAATGCCAACCTCAGAAGTTCATGTATTACTCTACAATAATATGTAGCTACAGCAGATTCTGGAACAGGAGAGTAACATGCTTAGAATATTCTGGTAGCTATGTGTACCAGAAAGAAGAAACTATATACAAGAACACCAATTAAGAAATTGTTGTTATAGTCCACCCATCGAGTCTTCAGAGAGACTTGTTTAGCAGTTCACACAGTGAAAAAAAATGGATGAAAAATATACATTTTCAAGATTATGACGTGGCTGAATGGACATGTGAATTCAGTTTAATTTATTAGTACATTATACCTAACTGAAAATGGACAATGATTGGCCCTAAAGTTGAAAGAGATAAGAGCAGCTAGATAATATTTAAGAAAATGCTGTGTGCTCAATAAGTACAAACTCTTCCCTCCTACTGAAATTCACTTTTTCAATGCTCACATTCTCCCAGTAAGATGCCATATGTCTATCAATCATGGAACACAACAGTCTCAGAAGAAACACAATGGCAAATGACTTCCAAAGCAACAGGAAGTTGCATGGTACATGTAAATAAGTTGCTTCATATCAACAAGGACTTATGCACAATAAATAACAATGATGAAATCAAAGACATATATAATCCCCAAAGAAGATAGGTTGGTCATATAGTAAGAGTGGCGGATAAAAGACAGCTATCCTTCTTGTTGCAGTGGTATTATCAACAAAATATTAAAAGACTTAGAGGAAAGTCTCCAGCATTATGGATTGATCCTCTATGGAAGATTTATGAAAGGACAAGGATAAGCGATGCACAACTTAAGGCAAAGAACCTACACTGTTACAATGGTAGCTGAGGCCCAAGTCTTGTCTCTGCCACTTAAGCAAAATCAAAATCTTTTCAGTCATAATCTCTTTCCTCATTTATAAAATGAGGGATTGTACTATATGCCTCTAGGGTTTGAACCTCTATCTCTGATCTTATAAACCAATGAGACTACATTTCACTATTTTTCCTTTATTTAATTAAATTTTTTGGAGGGGGAGAGGTGAGGCAATCAGGGTTAAGTGACTTGCCCAAGGTCACACTGCTAGTAAGTGTCAAGACTCTGAGGTTAGATTTGAACTCAGGTTCTCTTGACTCCAGGGACAGTACTTTCTGCTCCACCTAACTGCATAATTACATTAAAAAAATTTTTTTTATCCAATTACACGTAAAGACAAATTTTAACATTCATTTTTTAAACTCAATATGTCCAAAACAGAACTCATTATTCTTTTACCCCTAAACCTTCCCTGCTTCCTACCTTCTTTGTTACTGTAGAAGGCAACATCTTCATCCTTGTCCCTCAGATCTGTAACCTAGGAGTCATCCAGGATTCCTCACTATCTCTCATCCCCCCACATCTGAATCTGTTGCCAAGGAGGATTTCATCTTTGTAACACCTCCCAACTACGTTCCCTTTTCTCCTCTCACATTGCCACTACTAGTCTAGGCTCTCATCATGTTATACCTGAGTTACTGCAACAGTCTGGTGGGTCCGTCTGCCTCAAGTCTCTCCCTATTCCAATCCATCCTCCGTTCAACCACTAAAAAATGGTTTTCCTAAAATGCAGGTCCTATTCAATTACTCTGTTACTCAATAAACTCCAGTGGCTTCCTATTGCCCCTAGGCGCAAACACAAAATGCTTTAGCATCCAAAGCCCTTAATAATCTACCTCCCTCCTTTCTGTCCAATATTTTCACACCTCACTGCTCCAACATACACTCTGACTCAGTGAGACTGGCCTTTCGGACTGTTCCGGGAAGAAGACACTCCATCTCCTGGCTCTGGGCATTTTCTCTGGCTGTCCTCTAGGCCTGCAATGCTCTCCCTCCTCTGCTCTGACGACTGCTCCCCCTGATTTTCTTTAAATCTCAACCACAATTCCACCTCCCCCCTCTTAATGCTGGTGCCTTTTTTCCGTTAATCATCTCCTATTTAGGCTGTGTATAATTTGCTTCCTATACATTTCTTTGCATATTGTATCCTTCTGATAATCCTAAGCTCCTTGAGGGCAGGGACTGTCTTTTGCTCCTTTTTGTATCCACAGCACTTAATATGGTCCCTAGAATACAAATGAGAGAAATCATTATTTTTCTACTATTAATAACTAAATAAGGATTGAGCTTTTTTTCCTTTCTATTTTATCATGCAGGGACCAGTCAAGTCAGTTTCTGAAGGACAGGACTGATGATGAGATTGGCCTAGTCCTCCAGGAATATTCTCCTCAATCTTGGGCAGAACCTCACCCAACTAGGATAGCTTTCTTCTGATCGAAGTATAAATACAATATAATCGAGGTGAACTACAGCCCCAAAAGCATTGGGTTCATGCCATAGGAACCCTCCCCCCACATTGTTCAACTTGACTGATGTGGGTGGAGATCAATTCCTAGAAGTAGCTGAGTCTTATGATCAAATCACACTTTCAGCAGGAGGAGCTGAATCAGACTTTTAGCCCACCTCCTGATTAGAAAATGTCCACCCACTTATTAAATGCTCACTGATCAGGAATGATTTTCATCTGTCAGGAGCACCTCCTTTTCCAAAGGCATTTAAACATTAGAGGATCTCCAAGGTTTGATTTCTGGTTGTGGAGAGAGACCCCTAACCATCAATTTAATTATTATTTGCTAGCATAATTAATGAATTGATTATTAATTACCCAGAAACTCTCTCAAACTTTATATTCATCACATAAATAAATGTTCATTAATTAAGTGATATGCCTTTTAAAATACTATTGAATTGAACTGATTATAAATGTAGTAAAACTATTAACTTTTACATGATTTTGATGAAAATAGTTTCAGAAAAATGAAGAAAGACTTCCCTAACAAATCAAAATAACCAAGCAAAGCATTAGGTTTTAAATGAGAAATTCTGTATTTCTGTTGATGATATAACGACAGGGGTTGAGTGACCAATTTGTTTTCCTGTGTTATACAAATCTAGATGGGATGCTAGGTCATAGCAATTTGGAACCACCACATCAAACTAAAAATATGGTTCATGATTTCAATTTTCAAAAAAAGCCTCTTCATAGCCTAACCCCAAACTATCTTTCTAGCCTTGTTACACATTTATATGTTTCTTCCCTTTCATGCTAGCTATGGTTCAGTCAAATTGGCATTTCTACTGTTCTTCATAAATAGTAATTCATTTCCAGTCTCCATACTTTTGCACTGGCCATCCCCCATGTGTGGAATGCACTTCCTCTTCATCTCTGCTTTCCAGGATCCATAATCTACAACAAAACTCAGTTCAAATGCCACTTTCTACACAAAACCTTTCCTTATCCTACCAGCTATTGGAGCCCTTCCTCTAGCATCACCTTTTATCTATTTTTTTTTACATAACTTTGTATTTTTCCCCCAACAGAAATTAAGCTCCTTAAAGGCAGAAACTGTTTTACTTCTGCGTTTATATCCTCTGTGCCTAGCATATTATTGATCGATATCTATGTGTAACATCCTCTAAAATATTCAGTCACTCCTGTGGTGAACACAATTGTGGACGTAATCTAATCTCACATAGATATGAATTACACTATTAGAAGGCAAATGTTAAAGAGTCCTCTGACACATATGGTATCCTTACTTTTTATAATACTTAAAATAATGGAATCAATTATTTGGCTAATGGCCAGTAAAAGTACATTTAATGTCTCACCTCTGAACAGGTGAGTTTGTCATCTTCAAGCATTTCTTTTCTTTCACAGGCAAACATAAGCATGTATGTGCACACACATTCCAGTGGTAGGAAGTCGTGGGGTCATTAACTTAAAAAAATCCCATTCTTCTCAGGCCTTAGCGAAAGAATGTGGCACACACAAGGATGCTCCCTTAGCTATTTCAGACAAGTTTTTTCAAATGACAGATGAACGGTAATGATCACATAATCTTGCCTAAAATAAAAGAGAATCTAGAATGTGCATTTCTTATTCCATCAAACAGACTCTAGAACTTAGGTCTATCTCACTTTGGTAACTCCCTGTTTTTTAACATCAATGACTCGTCCACTTGGCTAAATTGTTGAACTTTTAACATCCATCTACCCATGGATCCCACTATAAACTCTGGGTTAAAATAAAGTCTAATCATTCAACTACCTAACAACCTGCCAAAGTAAACCCCCAAATATACCTCATGTGAGTCCTACACTATGTCTTGACATTCTACAAATATCTAGGGCAGTGGTACTCAACGTGCGTCGTGACCCCTTTGGGGGTAGAACGACCCTTTCAGAGGGGTCATTTAAGACCATGGGAAAACACATATTTCCAATGGTCTTAGGAACAGAGACAGTGTGCTCCTTTATCCGCCTCCAGGCAGGTCCGCCCACATGCAGACACACCCACATACGAGTGAGTATTAAAGGGTCGTGGCATTAGGAAGGTTGAGAACCACTGATCTAGAGGTATGGCGTCAACTATCCATACCATCTTACTTGCCTTTGTCTATCTGCACCCAAGCTCATCAATACCCTTCATAAAAAGTGGGGCCCTGAACTGAAACAGTACCCCAGATGTGGTTTGATTAGGTGGGCTTTGCTGGCCAGTGCTCTCTGATACAGGTTGTGAAATCTGCCTCACTATTTGAAGTGCCATTCAAGTAGGAATTTCTGTCCAAAAAGTAAGAGTTAGTGATGGACCAAGTCCCAGGTGGAACTAAATTAATTTTTTACTTATTAATATGGAAATTGCAGTGTGAGTTACCTTTTGGGGAAAGTTCTACTTGCTTGATAAATTTCCTTGATATCTATCACAACCATGTTTAGCCTCTTAGCTTGCTTCTGACAAGTTCAAGCATTTTAATATCCTTTGTAACTTTTCTTAAGAAGTCTTACAAAACAGGCTTTGATGTGTCTTTTCTAAGGTATAGTAGCTTCTTCAAAGTTGTTATTGAGACAGTTAAGATAAACTTCACTTGGCAGGCTGTCTGCACTCTGGTAAGGGCCATTTCTTATGGATGCCGAGTACGTGCCAAAACTAAACTGTTCCCTAGACACATCATGAGTTCAGAAAAACTGTTCACAAACTCAGCCAAGTATACACTGATTGATCAGCAGTGTCCAAACTAAGAGATAACAGAATATAAACTACAGGGCAAGGATTGTTTCATTTTTTAATCTGTATTGCATTTTTGCACTGTATTCCCCAAAACATAGTAGGTACTGAATAAATACTTGTTGATTATGTATGAGTAATAATTAAGAAAGAATGGACACAACAGTAAATACGGCAATCCTCAAAGTAGTCTGTTAGCAGAATTATTTTGCAAATTTGAGTATAAGGAAAATATTTATACACTGTAAACTATGTTGATTAACTGTATCAGAAGTGAGGCATTTCTCTCTAGAAACAAGAATAAGCAAACTGAAGACTGCCATATTAGAAGGTTTTTGTTGTCCTTTCCCTGAAATATAACAAAATGGCTCCTTCCCAAATAGGCCAGTGACTATAACTGTGAATCTACCACGACTATGTGTTTTCTGTATATAAAGTACCTATGGGAAATAGCTCATATTCAAAAGCCCACTTACCCCAATAAGGGGCAAATGTACGTCAAATGATATTTCTTTGCTGCCTTGGTTTGAAACACAGCCATTATAAGCTACCTATTTACTGACTTGTAAATTGTAATCATGCACATCTTGTTCCATAATATTACAAAGCACAAAAAGTAATAAAGGAAAATTATTCAAAGAAAATATTTTTCTTGACTTCTCAATTAATGTTTTCTTTAATCATCACAAAAGCTTTCCCCAGATATTCAAGTATGATGTTGGAGTATAATTCATCTAATCCTATTCAATAAACTTCAATGGCTTCCTATTTCCTCTAAGATAAAAGACAGTTCCTCCATTTGTTTTTTAAAATACTTCCTAATCTAACCTCAGCTAATCTTTGAAACACCATCAAACATTGGTCTCCTCACATGCTATGGTCTAGCCAAACTGGCCTCTTCCCTATCGATGTCACTCTACCTTCTAGCTCCATAGCCTTGCACTGTATGGAATGGACTTCTCTGTCTCTCTGTCTTCTACCACCCAGAATCCTCTTGCACCACCTGCTATAAGAAGTTCTTCCTTATACCAACTGTTAATGACCTTTCTCCCTTAATGACTTTCTATTTACTTATACAGGTACATGTTGCTTCCAACAAACTAGAGAAAGGGATTGTTCCATTTTTTAATCTGTATTGTATTTTTAATTTTTCATTGTATCCTCAAACATAGTTATGTGCAGAATAATTTTTTTTGGATTATGTATATCAACAGTAATTAAACAAGAGGAGGTGTAACAGTAAATATGGCAATCCTGAAAGTAGTCTGATGATATAGCATTACTTTATAAATTTTAGTATGAATGAGATTAAAGTAATAATATGTGGCTTCTGGTAGGGTTAAAATAAACAAAAATGTTATTTTTCATTAGCATGGTCTATTACTCTCAATCAAAGTCTTACATTTTTTCCCCTCCAAAGTACAAAGAACTAAATTAATCTGGAGGTTAAATTAAAGAATTTCTAAAAGACATCCAAGAATTAAGAAATCAATGACAACTTTCACTTCAACCATAATCACCTGAAAACCTTAAAAAGGTGTTATAAATCTATATATGGTTGCCACATGGAACCAAAGAATAACAGGAACAGAAGAGCCCTTACATTAGAGATTCCCAATCTGGTGACTGGGGAATTACTGAAAGAGGTCCACAAATCCCTAAAAAAACAAAATTTGTCTACTGGAAAATAAGTGTCTTGTAAACATGCATTTTACATTTTCCCCCCCAAAAATATGCAGGTGTTACTCCAATTAATAAAATCTAAACTCATTAACTAAAAGCATTCCTGAATTCAGACTAGAAAAGTTTAACCTATAATGTTGAGGATGTCATTACTAATACCTTTCTAGTTTAACTGGACTAAATTATGGTAAAATCTTACATCTTAAATTAATTATTAAGTTTTAGGGTTTTTTTTCCTCCAAGGAAGAAAATCACTATATTTAGTCTGTATTTAAAAATAGACTGTAGATTCCACTGTCATTAGACCCACAATGCAATGTATTAAAAAAAATTAAAGTTAGTTTACAATTTTTTAACTGTTTAATAAGGCAGCAAAAAAGCATCAGGAGCTAAACTCTCCACATAACAGAAGATAAAAAGTGAATTACAGAAGCTGAAATGATATAAAAATTTATTAGGAAAGCTCATTATCACTATACTACAAACAGACATTTTTAACAGCACTATTACTGGGTTTTTAGCCTAGGTCCACTTGTTATCTGCATATGTATAATGCAGTAAAAATATCACATAATGGGAAATAACACCTGCATCACTAAATACACATATGACATATTCTGCCAATATTAATGAATAATTTCATGGACCTAATTTAATTTAAAGTCTTTCATGATGCCAGGAGTTCTAATATAATGGAACATATAAACATAAAACTAACAACATAAATACAGTAGTATTTCAATTTGGCTTCTGCTATGCAATTACCAAAATATAGAGAAATAACTCAGCTGGAAAAGAGAATGCCGAGACATAAAAGTGGTTACCAATTATTACCGCTGTCAAAAAGAGCCAGCACTTCTGTTTTGTATGCCTAAAACCATTTCTTTAGATTCCTGGCACTGGGCCGTGGCTCACCTCTTTATCCATACTTTCTAAGTCCTCTTTACAAAGTGTGTACAGCGGCATTGTCTCAGACAGACTGGGCTGTCGTTTTCTTCTGGATGGACCGGGCTGCTCGTCTTCATCTTGACTGGCTGGCAAGTCTTCATCAAACATCTGTTGTTGATGTGGCTGAACAACTCTGAAAAAATTTCACAGGTCCCACATGAGGAAAAATTGTTTAAAGTACATCATTTCAGCAATGAATCAGATTCTTGACTCTTGGGAGTTCACAGATAGAGAAATACCAACACAGTGAAATAATTTAGTACAGGAAAAAAAAATCCATAAGGTTTCAAAACACTTTCTCATTTGGTTGCTTTCCCGTCATTCTACAAATGTAGAAATATTTGTAATTCTGCTTACAAAAAAAGGATTAAAAAAACCTGACTAAAACAGTTCCTACCTCAAAAAAAAAACAAACAACAAAAAAAGCCTCATGAAGGCTAGGGCCTAGTTAAATTCTGTCTCTGCACTTGTCACTTACGTGACTTTGGGCAAATCACTTAACTTTTCCAGGCTTCAGTTTCCTCTGTAAAATAAGAAAATTGTACTACAGTACATCAAAGGTCCTTTCCAGCTTTAAGACCATGACTCTTAATCAAAACAACAAAACCTCCCCCCTCTCCAAAAGAAAAAAAAACAAAAACCCTACAGAATCAATGGTCTGACAAAACAGCTTTTGATGTTTGCTTATATTCAAGTTGAAGGATATTTATCTTGTACTGTTTTTTCCCTCATTATCACAAACTATATGTGTTTATGGAAGAAGCAACTAGTCAATTCATTAAAAAAAAATAAACATGTTAGGTAATCTACTTTTAAAATTAAAAACCCTGGAGGGGCGGAGTCAAGATGGCAGCACAGATGCAGGAGAACTCCATGGCTCCCACCATAACCACCTCGAATACCTATGAAATAAATAAATATGACTCTAAACAAATTTTAGAGCTCCAGAACTCATAAAAATGACAGAGAAGCAAGGCTACCGCTGAAGGCAGCCCGGCAGACAGACGGAAAGGGGTTCATGGCGGCACGTTGGGAGAGAGCCCAGTCCTATGCGGTTCTAGCCCCAAGCCATCCAAAAGAAGCCCCGGCTAGAGCTTTCAGCAGAGTGGATCACCGGCAGCTGTGGTGGTTTCCAGAATCACCAACCCATAAGAGCCAAGGACAAAGGGAAAAGGTCAGTGGAACTTGGCTAAATTTGGGGGAGAAGGTCCGGCATTAACCTGC
This sequence comes from Pseudochirops cupreus, assembly GCA_028627135.1. Taxonomy (NCBI): domain Eukaryota; kingdom Metazoa; phylum Chordata; class Mammalia; order Diprotodontia; family Pseudocheiridae; genus Pseudochirops; species Pseudochirops cupreus. Next base: position 433,281,756 of record CM053580.1, on the reverse strand, counting down.
CTGGATCGGGATCGTGGTCTTGGGTGGTGGCCCTGAGGTGCATTTTCAGTGAGCCAAAGCTGGTGGGAGCTGCAGAGATGGTGGCGGCTGCAGAGACGATGGTGGCCTCCTAACAGCTCCGGCAGCTGCAAAAACCCCAGCGATTTGGGACAGAGCTCTCCCCTTTGAAAGCAGAGTTCTACTGAGCCCAAAAGTAAAGTAACTGACTGGCAACATGAACAGGCAAAGGAAGCAAAGAAAGCTCAGCAATCCAAATTTAGATTCCTTTTTTGGGGTCAAAAAGGATCAAAGCATGGAACGTGAGGAAGACAACACAGTCAGAACTCCCATACCAAAAGCTGCCAAGAAAAATGTACACTGGTTACAAGGCATAGAGGAGCTGAAGAAGGATTTTGAAAACCAAATAAGAGAAGTAGAGGAAAAATTGGGGAGAGAAATGAGAATGATGCAAGAAAATCATGATAAAGAGAGTCAACAACCTGACTGAAGAAAATAACACCTTAAAAAATGGACTAACTCAAATGGCAAAAGAGGCCCAAAAAGCCATTGAGGAGAAGAATGCTTAAAAAGTTGAATTTGCCAGATGAAAAAAGAATCTCAAAACCTTGCTGAAGGGAATAATTCCCTCAGAATTAGAGTGGAGCAAATGAAAGCAAATGACTTTATGAGAAATCAAGATATTATTAAACAGATCCAAACAAATGAAAAAATAGAAGGCAATGTGAACTATCTCGTTGAAAAAAACCACTGACCTGGAAAATAGATCCAGAAGAGACAATTTTAAAATTATTGGACTACCTGAAAGTCATGATCAAAAAAAGAACCTTGAAATAATCCTTCAAGAAATTCTCAAGGAAAATTGCCCAGATATTTTAGAACCAGAGGGCAAAATAGAACTTGAAAGAATTCACCCATCACCTCTTGAAAAAGATCTCAAAAAGAAAACTCCTAGGAATGTTATAGCCAGGTTCCGCAGTTCCCAGAACAAGGAACAAATATTACAAGCTGCCAAGAAGAAACAATTTGAATACTGTGGAAACACAATCAGGATAACCCAGGATCTAGCAGCTTCTACATTAAGGGATCGAAGTGCCTGGAATATAATATTCTGGAGATCAAGGGAGCTAGGATTAAAACCAAGAATCACCTACACAGCAAAACTAAGTATAATGTT
>CM053580.1:433230316-433280082 GCA_028627135.1 Pseudochirops cupreus | reverse complement strand
TCAATGATGTCATAATCTAATTGGGGGAAATGGCATATAAAGTGAGATAGGTGTGTTGTGTGTGTGTGTGTGTGTGTGTGTGCAGGAAAGAAAGAGAGAGAGAGAGAGAGAGAGAGAGAGAATGAGTGAGAGAGAGTGACAGACAGGGCAGATAGTAAGGACTAGAGCAGCGGTTCTCAACCTGTGGGTTATGTTCAATTTGTAACAATGAAAATATATCCTGCATATCAGATATTTACATTACGATTCATAACAGTAGCAAAATTACAGTTATGAAGTAGCAACGAAAATAATTTTATGGTTGGGGGTCACCACAACACCACTTTAACTATATTAAAGGGTCGGGGCATCAGGAAGATTGAGAAACACTGGACTAGAGGGTCTTAGAAGGCAGTAGTAGATGGTTAAGACCTAGGAGTCCTTTATCTCACTGAAAGGAATGGAGCTGTTGATTACTACTTCCAACCCTTGTTGGAGTAGTTGCAGTCAAGAAGTCCTGGGGAAAGTATAGGGTACCCCTGTTCCCATGGAAGTGAGAAGTGAGGGATATCAGCTAGTTGCCTGGCAAACCTGAATGAGTCCTAGAGTGGCCCAGGGTCAAAGGAAGAGGTGAAAATACAAGGAAAATTACATAAATAAATGGGGGAGGGGGTCGGAACTTATGTGGCACGGAAAATAATCTTGAAATATAGCACTTTACAGCTGTTCAAAGCACTTTCACAACTCCTGGTTCTTACAACAACCCTCTGGGTTAGGCATCCCTATTTGGATGTTGTAGAAACCATGTTCAATGTACTGATTGGTTTTGATTGACTTTACTTATCTGTTAAGTAGAGGGTTCACAAGAAGGAAGAGAAAAGGGAGGAGGGGAAGACTAAAAAAAATAAAGAACAAAACTTCAGAGGGAAACAAATAGCAATTTTGTTTCATCACAAAATTTGAATACTTAAAGAAACAAATTGTATATAATAGAAGTTTCAAGTTTCATATGCAATCTTTTTTGTTCTTTGTTTACTAGAACATTTATCTTTGTAATTAAAAAAAAAAGAAATTATGTCTCAGAGAAGTTAAGGTCTCTGCCAAAGGTTTTGTAGATGAAGAACCAGAACTAAAAGCTGGGTTTTCTTCCTCCTGTGTTGTTTTTTCTGTTACCTCATGAAAGATTAACTGTGATAGCCAAGAGTCACATGATTCAGGTTAACAATTTTAGAAATTATCAACACACTTTTCATGAATCACTAAAGACAGTCTATTCTTATTTCCTAATGATTAAGTAAAATTAGGAATAAAACTTTTTGATTTAGGTGTGTTCCACCCAATTTTCTACTCAAAAGGCATACATAAATTCATGCTCAAAATACTGATATCTTTACATGATTTAGAGACATTCTTTTATATTATGCTGGAAAATTATCACATTTTCTATTATAAGTAGTTTCTTGAAAGCCACTCTCTATAATGGTTCATTAACATGCATTAATAATATGATACATAATTATATAATAATATTCATTAATATGGAATAACATTCTATACATTTTGCTACTTTAGAATTTTTTTAAACTGGCAGTTCCTATACTCTAAATGAGGTTAGTTTCTACTTGTTAACCATTCTCTAGAATACAGAAAAATACATATGAATGTATTTAAACCTGGAAAACTTTTAGCCTTGAGAGCAACTACACTATGGAATTTGGTCAACATGGTAGCTGCCTAATTGGGATGCTCCTAAGTGTCCTACACTACCTTGTACTAATTATTTTTGTACTGCATTTCCACTTGTAATGAACAAATCACTGCATAACAAGCACATATGAAAACTGAATCAGAGAAACATGCTAATACACTAAAATCTTAATCTTTAGGGAAAAGGCCTTTCTGAAGGCCTTCAATTTCAACTTTTTCTATTAAATTACAAATTCAAATTACAGAATTAAAGAAGAGTAGTTTTTATTGTTTTCCATACACACATAGCTAGACTAAGTATACATAAGTATACATATTCTACTTTGATGAATAGATGAGACTGATCTTATACAAAATATTAGTCTGAACATAGATCTGTTCTCATGTTGCAATCAAAACATAAACTGCTTGAAAACAAAGTAGTTTGTACTCTTGGGAAGGAAAGCATTTTCCTTAAAATTTTTCTAGTTTGTGATTAGCAACCTCCTTTTTTTCCCCATCAAGAGCATAAAAGTAAACTTTAGCCTAGAATCAGTTAACACAAATTCCAATCACCAAACATGTGCCATGAATAAAGGAAAATTTCACATAACATGAAGACTTCTGACACTTGATTAAATCGATCACTACTATGTAGTCTTGTGATAAATATTTTTACTCAGTCAACAGATGATATTTTGGTAAACACTATTTTTCTTAAGTTGATCAGGAAACTAATCATATCTCCAACCTTAAATAACAAACCAGGTTTGTCCAGCAGTATTTGTGATAATTAATATGAATATGATGAAGAAGAGGATTATTAGAGAGGGGTGTGTAGGTGTTTCAGTAATTCAACATGACTATAAGTCCATTTGAATAACATGTACAAATATACCAAGTATAGAAAACATTTAGGGTTTGAGCTCCTCCACTGAGAGGAGCTACACCATGGAATTTGGTCAGGATCTTGGCTTGAAAAGAAATTATAACCTTCTAATTATCAATTTAGAAAGGAACTGTTCTAAGAAGTATTCATTTTTGCTTTCTGAAAATGAAGCGATATATATTTTTTTTAACAAAAAGCTCAGAAACATAACACTTTTTATTCATTTAGATGTGGTAAGCCACAAAAGAGTAATGAAGAAATTTAAAACCACAGGATCTCAAAGCACCCTTCAAGCAATGCAAGGAACACTTAATATTTTATTAAACATGATCTGAAATCTTTAGAGCAGTGGTTCTCAACATTCCTAATGCTGCGACCCTTTAATACTCGTATGTGGGTGTATCTGCATGTGGGTGGATCCGCCTGGAGATGGATAGAGAAGCGGTGTCTCGGTTCCTAAGACCATTGAAAATATGTTTTTCCAATGGTCTTACGCGACCCCTGTGAAAGGGTCGTTCAACCCCCAAAGGGGTTGCGACCCACAGGTTGAGAACCGTTGCTTTACAGCAAAAAACAGCAATTCCCACCTGTCAGAAATTGTCTCCTCCTTTCCTGAATGGAAGACATGATTACTAATGAAAGGAAATTCTACATATAATGTAAAAAATAAGCACTTTAACTGCTACATGTCATGAGTAACGAATAGATTAATACCTAACTCATAGAACACTGAATTAGTGGAAAAGAAAATCAGCATATTTCATTCCTTTAAAAAGCATTCACACCACTGATTAGAGAAATGTAAATTAAAACAACTTGGAGATACCACCTCACATTTATTAGATTGGTTAACATGAAAGAAAAAGAAAACGAAAACGACAAATGCTGGTGGGAAAATTGGGACACTGATGCAGTGTTGGTAGAGTGTGTACTAGTTTAACTATTCTGGAGAACAGTCTGGAACTACACCCAAAGGGCGATAAAACTATGCAGCCCCTCTGACTCAGTAATACCACTATTAGGTCTGTATCTCAAAGAGATCAAAGAAAAGGGAAAAGGACTTATTTGCACAATAAATACTAACAGTAGCTGGTTTTTTGGTGACAAAGACTTGGAAATTGAAGGGCTGTCCATCAACTGGTGGATAGCTGAACAAATTGTATACGATTGTAATGGAATACTATTGTGCTATAAGAAGTGACAAGCTGGATAGTTTCAGAGAAACCTGGGAAGACTTATACGAAAGTGAAGTGGGCAGAACCAGGAGGATGTTACACACAGCGAGATTATAAGGATTATCAACCACGAAAGGCTTAGCTACATGATCAAGGCATGATCCAAGAAAATTCCAAAGGTCCCATGATGAAAAACGGTATTCACCTCCAGAGAGAGAATTAATGAACTCTGAATGCAAATTGGAGCATGCTTTTTTCTACTTTATTTTTGTTTTGTTTGTTTCTTTTCTTTTTTTGTTACAACATGGCTGATATGGAAATGTCTGTTATGACCACACATGCATAACAGAAAACAAAGTGCTTGCCTTAAAGAGGGGTTGGGGTGGGCTGGGGATAGGGGGACACAAGAGGGAAGGAAGAGAATTTGGAACTCAAAATTGTTTAAAAATTTTTACACATCATTTGTAAACATTTAATGAAATAAATAATAATTTAAAAAATAAAGTGCATTCAGCATCACCAACTGGATCAATTCATATAAAACCACCTTGGACAAGGTGAAAGCAAAATGGAATATAATGAAGTGACAAAGTTTTACTACATTAGCTTTAATCTTCTGTACTTCTCTAGAAGTAATAATGTTATAGTGATAGAAAATTACAGAGTAGTCCCATCATCAAAAACAAAAATAGAGATTATAAATAAGTAATCTGGGTATCACAAGTAAAATTATTTTTCTTTAAATTCCTTCCAAATCCAACTCTTCCCTACATTTGAATTTTCTGTCCAATATAATTTTCTAGCAGGTAGAATTCTTTTGCAGATTGACATGGAATAAATTAGGAACCTTACATTCTTGGGATTATCATAAAGAAAAATTACATATGATTCATAAGAACCAACTATATTATTGTTCAAGTGAAGTTTTAGTAATTAAAATGGGTTTTTCATTGAGTGCATAAACATCATTATGTAAGATAAAAGCAAAGGACAAGAAGGAACAGATGGAGTTGTGATATATAATGGTAGACAGAACTCTCACATCAATATGATCATGATTCACTGAAGCAACAATCAGGAAAGAGAAAATATGAAGAAAATATTTTTTGTCTCATACATTGAGAGTGAAATTAGACTGATTCAAAACCTCCGCAAAAACACTATTACCACTATTATATCAAAAGTCTGTAGTCTGAGAGATGAGATTTTTTTTTTTTTTGGAGGGCAGGGCAATTAAGGTTAAGTGACTTGCCCAAGGTCACACGGCTAGTAAGTATTAAGTATCTGAAGCCAGATTTGAACTCAGGTCCTCCTGAGTCCAGGGCCAGTGCTCTATTCACTGCACCACCTAGCTGGTCAAAGATGAGATGTTTTTTAAAAAAATTATGTAGAGGTGAACTATCAATTAATTAGAAATTTAGACCATGTTACTTTGTTTTGCCAGGAAGCCCCTTATGAGAAGCTGTGCAGAGGGATCAATCACTTATTAAGAATTCATAATTTACAAGTGCCTACTATATTCTAGGCACTGTTGTAAGATGCCAGACTCTGGAAAATTTATAGAAAAATGTTTTTCATTGTGTAGCCTGGGCCATGAGAGCAGGCTCCAATGAGTACAAACCCAATAAATTTGCTATGTCATCCATGAGCAAAATCAGGCTCTTCCCTCCTTGAATCCCCCCCAATCAGATGAAATTCTCAAGGATCCCAAAGCATATATGAGGGAGCAGAGACAACATACCACCTTAAACCTACTAGGAAACAAGAAAAGCGGCACAATATGAGAGTTGAGACCTTTCCAACATTAAACAATGAAAAGTGAGAAGCCACTTTTTTTGCTGTCATCTATCAAAAACTGAAACACTCTAAGTAAGCAGTCATCTAAACAACCAGTAGAGGACTAGTTTGATTTTTAGATGTGCTCATGGGTGTAGTTTTCTGATTTCCCAGACCTCCCAAGGCCTCACTTGTGCAGAATATGCTTCAGTTCTGTCAAATGCGTACATGGAAGTTTCGTGCATGAGTCCTTTCATTTTAGACCAGCATGTGATACTAAGTAGTAGGAACTAAAACATGTAGGATAACTCATCACTTCTTTTCCTTTAGACCTACATACTAAAAATAGCATTAATTCCACGAGAAAGGTAGAGAGAGTAGGGGCTTAGAGTCAGATCTTCAACTTCAAATTCAGCATTCTTTCTATTCTGTCCTGTGGTACATGATGGACAATGCTAAAAATGAAAATAGCACAAAGCCTGGTCCAGAGGGAGCACTGAGTGAATGCTTGTTGTTTGACTAGTCTCTACCCGACTGGAGTAATAATTCAAATGAACATCTCACTAAAGACAGTAGTAATTTTAAACCAGAAAATGATGTACCTTGATATAAATCAAACTTGCAAATGAAAAAAATGAAACTTATGCAATATGTCAAACTCCTTGTGAAAATTTCAGCCCTAATTTTACAATTTTTTCCTCACAAGAAACTTCCAATAACTGAAACATTTGCCTCTTTATAACATGTTACTTGGAACTGAACTACTGCTTTTCACATGTAAATTATACACATTTTGGAACAAATCTGTTATCTGCTGCTGTATTATTAGTGCTATGAACACACTGTCTTATTTTTTACTTTATTCAAGTTCAGCATACCATCTGCAAATCTGTTTTCAGACAACACTTAATTATTTTCTCTCATGTATCTTTGTAATTCTATAGTTTATTGCCATTTATTTCCAAGTACAGCTGAGTGATTCAAATGCTTTTTTTTTATTAAGCTGTATGTTTTTCATAAGTTTTATGACAATATGGCTGGATTTTGCTCTTGATTTTGACCAAATAAAAACAGAGTCAAAAGCTTATGATGTTATGCAAGAAACAGTGTAAGTAATGGATTTATTTTTTTAAGTCATGTAAATTATACATAATTCAGATCTCACAAATGATTTAACACAATATATAATACTATAATAATAACAAATCAGAAACTAAATTTCACAAGTATTACATTTTATAGAAACATAATTACCCTTAAAAGCTGCCACTATATTTCTATTATTCAAAGTATGAGATACTGAATAAAGATCAGGTCCATATTTTTAAGAAAATCAATACTGGGGAAAATGCTCAAGGATTCACATTGCAACACTCCCTCTACTGATGTAGTTCACAACCTAACTTTAAGACTTTAAAATTTTTCTTATACCACATCTCACCGGTCAGATTGGCTAACATGACAAAATAGGAAAATGATAAATGCTGGAGAGGATTTGGAAAGATTGGAACGCTAATGCATTGTTGGTGGAGTTGTGAACTGATCCAACCATTCTGGAGTGCAATCTGGAACTATACCCAAAGGGCTATAAATAAGTGCATATCCTTTGACCCAGCAATACCACTTCTAGGGTTGTGTCCCAAGATCCATATGTACAAAAATATTTATTGCAGCTCTTTTTGTGGTGGCAAAGAATTGAAAATCAAGGGGATGCCCATCAATTGGGGAATGGCAGAATAAGTTGTAGTATATGAATTTAATGGAATACTATTGTGCTACAAGAAATGAGGAGCAGATGGACTTCATAATAACCCGGAGAGACTTATATAAACTGATGTTGAGTAAGAAGAGCAGAACCAGGAGAAATTTTTACACAATTACAGACACAACATATGTGTGACAACTAACTTTGATAGACTGGACTCCTCTCAGCAATGTAAGGTTATAAGACAACTCCAAAAGACTCATGAGGGAAAGAGATATCCACATCCAGAGAAAGAGCTACAGAGTCTGAATGTAGATTGAAGCAAACTACTTGCTCTCTCTCTTTCTTGTTTTGTTTTGTTTCCTCTTACCCATTGCTCATTCCATTGGTTATAATGCTTTACAACATGACCAATGTTTAATGTGAAAGTTATTTGTAGACTCTATCTTTGATTGCATGCCGCCATGGGGGGATGGGGGTGGGAAAGGTAGCAGGAGAAAATTTGTAACTCAAGGGATAGTGGAACCGAATGTTGTAAACTAAAAGTAAATTAATTGATTAAAAATTTTTTTTCTTAAACATTCTTTGTTATGGACTTAATCAAACAAAAAATATTTCAATGTATAAACAAAAAAGATAAAAAATGCAATAGAAATTTAAATATAATACATAATTTTAAAAATATAATAGAAATTTATAGTTATGTATATAGACATACATATATACATATATGCATGCCTGTATGAAGCACGTACTGAACTTAACCAAGTCGCAATAAAATTTCAATTTCTGTTCCCTTTTGAATATTTTTTCTTCTTCTGTGTATATTTACATGTTTCACTACGCTCTTTTTTTCATTTCTGTAATTACCTGTTCTGCTCTTCAGTCATTTTTTCAGTTGTGTCCTACTTTTTCATGAACCATTTAGCATTTTCTTGGCAAAGACACTGTAGCAGTTTGCCATTTCCTTCTCCTGCTCATTTTATGGATGAAGAAACTGAGGCAAACAGGGTTAAGTGATTTGTCCAGAGTCACAGAAACAGTAAGTTGTCTGAGGCCTGATGGTGAACTCAGGAAGACAAGTCTTTCTGACTGCAAGCCCAGTAATCTATCCACTGTGCCACCTAGCAAACAAAATACACTGACCCAGTGGCCATGTCTGAAAACGTATCTCATTCTGCACCTTTGATCTGCATCCTCATTGCCAAGAATGCCAAGGTATGCTTCATCATCAGGTTTCTCAAGTCAGGACTGGTCACTGTACTGATCAGAAATCAGTCTTAAGCCTATTTTTCATGAGATGCAACAGCTGAAAACTTTTCTCCTGGTGACCAACCTTGTGTTAATAAACTTCTCCAAACTAAGCTAGGGTGATATTTGGAAAGTGAAATTGAAGTCCATTTCTATGGCTATACTCAAATCTGTTCTACTTTTAACAGAGCTAACAGACCTTGAGCTCCACTGGCATATCCTCTGAGAACATAGTGTCACGTGCCAGGATGAAGCACAATGGAGCATAAACTGACAAGAATAAAAAACAACAAAAAACAAACATCACTAAGGAGACATTCAAATTTAGTGAAAAAATAGTAAAAGATGAGTAGTCAACAAGATTAATTTTCATTTTCTTTTTAGAAACTTAAAATTTACTACATATACAAATTATATTCTGCTCAGGATTTTATCTAAATAAAAAGTACTTTGTTTTTTTGTTTCTGAAGATACATACATCCTGCTTACTGAGTACCCTTTGTGTTCCTTTGTCCATAAACAAGTAAACAAGATTTGACTTTTCAAAGTCTACTGTTATGAAACTGCACCATATTTACCATGGTTCTAGCACTTGTACTAACTAGGGCAACCCATAAGTGTGGTCTTGGGAGAGTCTAGAAGGATTTCCCAAATGCTCTGTGAGTGATATTTTTTGTAGTAGTAATGTTTATAATGTGACAATGTCCATACTAATATTCTCTAACATGAATAATTCCATCTCCTCTCCAATCCATTCTTCATGCTGCTGTCTAAGTCATCTTCTTAATGCATAGCTCTCATGTCATTGCTTTATTCAAAAATTCTTCAGTGGCTTTTTCCTGCATACTAAATAAACTCTGAACGTGGCATTTTTAAGTCCTCCCTAGGTTTCCAGCCTTATCTTAAAAGTGGCATGGCACAGTAAATAGGAAATCTCCTATCAAATTTTTACCTCATGATATTTACTGATGGATAAATCACTTAACCCCTCAGAGATTCAGTTTTCTCTTCTTTAAAATGAGGATTATTTTTTCACTATCTCACAAGGGTCTTTATGAGTAAAGTGCTTTCCAAACTGTAAACTTGAAACTTTGTTTCAAGGAAATCGGATTATTCTCAATTTATTAATATGTTTGTTTCTCTTAAATGTCATGATTCTCCATGTTATGACCCCAGTCTAATGGATTTTATTTCCTACAATGCAACATGTAGCTAGCCTCTAGTCTAATTCAATCATATAATCTCACTGGGTTATGAACAGAACCATATTATTCTCTTCTCCTAGAATGCTCTTCCCTTTTCCTTACTACCTATTGTAATATATCTCATTCTTCAAGCCCAGTTCTACTGCAAAGTCTTCCTCAATCACTCCAGAACTCAAGAATTTGCCCTTTCTCTGCTCGCCTGCACTTCTTGCCTTTCTCACAATTTGGCATTTTCTTGTATATTACTTTACTTTATTTGCTTTTTCCTCATTCCCTAGATGGTAGAATCTCTGAGAATAGGGAAACCTTGTACTTCTTTCTGTGTCTCCTCTAATACCACACTGATATCGAGTTTGTGGTCACTGAAAACTTTCTTATCAAGCAACTGTTAAGGTCTTCTTAACAGACACACATTTCTTTCTATCCTGTACTTGTATAATTGATATTTTGAACCTAAATGCAAGACTTATTTTTCAGTTAAGAAAGTTTCATTGTAAATTTGCTTTATAGTCAGCACCCAATATGAACCAACAATGCAGTTGGAAAAAAAATAATGAAATCTTAAGCTGTATTAATGAATAAAAATGTAATGTTCTAAAAAGTCATTCTTACACTGTTATCTGTGTTCATCGGTCCACACTGTATTATTATTATTCTGACAAATCAGAACATAAAATTTAGATTGGTAAAGGAACTTTGTGATCTAGTCTAACATTTTCATTTTATAGATGAGGAAAAACTGAAGTTCAAAAATTAACTTGCCCTACACCACCCACCTCCTGACTCCAAATCTAATGTTCCTCTATTACATTATGCTCTCTAGAAAGTATATCTGAAAAGGGAGAAATAACTGTTAGATTCTTCAAATATAGGAAGGACTGTTGTTTGAAAGGTTTTGGTGCAGAAGTGGCACCTACTACTGGTATTGGAGGCTAAAACAGTGGAAGCACTGGATAAGTCCAATGCATGTGGACAGGAAGGCAACTTAACAGCTGGTCATAAAGATTCCACAGGACATCTATGTTAACAGTGGGTGCAGGATATGGGGCCATTTTCCATCTTTGTAACCTATTACAAGTTCTGGGTGGGAATTGCAAAGTGGAGAGGAGTGGTCATAATCATGAGGGAGCAGTGGCCCTACCTGAGTAAGAATCAGAGGCTAGAGCAAGAGGGAAGTGACCAAATCTCTCCCCAGATCACACTATCTTGGAAGCACTGAAAATCTATAGGTTCCCAGATTTAGGTGTAGAAGCTCATACTAATCATCAACATCACAGAAAGAGTAGAATCTAACTCTTACATAAAGGTCAAAGTCAAGAAATTGGCTGGGGAAATGAGTAAATGACAAAATAAGAACCTAAAAAGTTTCTACGGTGACAGGGAGGTACAAGACACAAATCTAGAAGAAGACAACAACTTGAAAACACCTAAAAGTAAAGCCTCAAAGAAAAATGCTGACTGGATACAAACCTAGAAGAGCTTAAAACAGAAAAAATATGTCAAATAGAAGTGGTGGAGAAGAAACTGGTAAAAAAAAATGAGAGCAATGCAAGAAAATTATGAAAAGAGAATTAACAGATTGGTTAAAAAATAAGTATAACACTTCACTAAGATAATAATTTCTAAAAATTAGAATTGTTGAAATAGATGCTAATTAATTCCATGAGATAACAAAAACAAAACAAAAAAAGTCAAAAGAATGAAAATAAATAAATGAAAATGTGAATACATCAGAAAAACAAATTAACCTAAAAATAGGTTGAGAAATAATTTATAAATTATTAGGGAAAAAAAGCCATGATAAAAAAAAAAGAGCTAGGACATAAATATTTCAAGAAATTAAAAAGAAAAATTGCCCAGATATCACAGAACTAGAGGGCAAAGGAGAAACTGAAAGAATCCACCAATCACCTCATGAGATTCTAAAACAAAAATTCCCAGGAATATTATAGTCATTTTAGAGCCAAATCCCAGAGCTCCAAGATCAGGATAAAAATAGAGCAGTCAGAAAAAAAAAGAATTCAAATACCATAGTGTTGTAGTCAAGACCACAGAAGATTTAGTAGCTACAAATATAAAGGAGTGAAGGGCTTGGCACATGATATTCTGAAAGGTAAAAAAGCTAGGATTACAACCAAGCAGAACCTACCCAGAAAAACTGAATATAATCCTACAGTGGGAAAAATGGATATTTAACGAAATTGAGGACTTTCAAGCATTCCTAATGAAAATATCAGAGCTAAACAGAAAATATGACATTCAAACACAAGAGGGAGAATGAAGAAGGCACTAGAGAAGGGGGAAGGAAAAGGAGAATGGGGAAATTTATCTCACATAAAAGAGGTACACAAGGAAGTTTTTAAAATGGAAAGGAAACTGGAAGGGGGGAGAATGGGCAACACTTCAAATACTTGAATACTCATCTAAATTGGTTCAAAGAGGGAAGAATACATACACACAAGTTGTGTATAGAAATTTATCTTTGAAACAACAAGGAAGCAAGAGAAGAGGCTAAGAAAAAGGGGGGAGGTATATGGAAAGGGGAGTGTAAATTAGGTAAGGTAGTGAAAAACTGAAGAGGATAGGATAGAGAGAAACAGTTAGCAAATAGAACTGTGACTATGAATGGGTTGAACTCATTTTCAAAATAAGGGGACAGCAGAATGGATTAGAAACCAGAATCAAACAATATGCTGTTTATAAGAAACACACTTGAAAAAGAAAGACACATACAGAATTAAAATAAAGTCCAGAAGCAGTTTCTGGACTAAGTTTCATCTGAAGTTTTAAAAATAAAAAAAATAGACACAGGTAGCAATTATAACCTCAGACAAAGAAAAAGCAAAAATAAACCTAACTAAAAGATATAATTGGGATACTACACTTCACTAAAAGGTACCATTGACACTGAAGCAATATTAATACTAAATACATATGCACCAAATGGCGTAGCATCCCAAATAATTGAAGGAATTACAGGAAGAAAGAGACACTAGAACTATCTGATAGATGACTTCAATTTGCCCAACTCAGACCTAGATAAATCTAAATATGAAATAAATAGGAAAGAAGGAAATGAAGACAATTTTGGAAAAGTTAGATATAATTGACCTCTGCAGAATACTGAATGGGAATAGAAAGGAATACATCTTTTTTCTTAGTTGTATAAGGCACCTTCACAAAAATTGATCCTGAATTAGGTCATAAAAACATCACAAGCAAATACAGAAAAGTAGAAATATTAAAAGGCACCCATTTCAAATCATAAAAATTACATTCAATAAAGGGCCTCAGAAACACAGACTAAAAATTAATTGGAAAGTAAATACTCAAATCCTAAAGACTGAGTGAGTCGATGTACAAATCACGGAAACAATCCATAATTTCATCAAAGGTAATGACAACGATGAGACAAGAAACCAAAATTTATGGGATTCAATGAAAGCAATAGTTGGGGGAAATTCTGTAACTCTAAAAGCTTACATCAAAAAAAGAGAGAAAGAGCAAATCAATGTATTGGGCATGTTACTAAGAAAAAAAATTTAAAATTCTAACAATTAAGTAGCAAAATAAAAATCCTGAAAATCAAAGAGAGGTTGTGAGGGATAATTTGTAGTGAAGTTTCCCCATTCTGAGGAATCAAGTCTAGAGTGGTTTCAGTATTCACTAGGCCTGTGTTTGGAGGTCACTTGACCTTTCAGGAGTCTGGGACTTGGAGCAGTGGAGACCCTCCCCAGTGCCACCTTGGCACAAGATATGCCAAATAAAGAACCCTGGCCTTTCATTGGACACTCACATGTTTCCGGGTCCTTTGTCTCAGAGATAGATTCCTGCGCTTAGGTTGCGAGCCAGCCTCCCTACCAATAAGAGTCAAGGTCAGTTGGAGGGGTTGGGTTTCTGCATTAGATGATTATATAACCATGGGCTGGCTTCTACCTGTTGCTTTCTCCCTGTAGACGCCATGTGAGCGACAGGGGCAGAATCCTTTCTCATGAGAAAGAATAAAGACCTTTTCTGCCCTCAGATTCAGACTCTGAACTCTTTCATCTCACACAAGGTTAAAACAATTGAAAGTAAAGGGGGAAAAAATCTTGAATAAATAAAACTGGGAGCAGTTTTATGGGGGAAAAAACACACACAACGAAACAGATAAATCACTGGCTAATCTAATTTTAAAAATATAGGAAGCCCTATTACTACTAGTATCAAAATGAAAAGGGTGAATCAGTAAGCAATGAAGATAAAATTAAAGTGATTATTAGGAACTATTTTGCCCAACTGTATGCCAATAAATCCAACAATCTAAATGAAATAGATGAATACGTACAAAAATATAAATTACTCCAGATTAACAGAAGAGGAAGAAGAATACTTAAGTAATGCATTCTTAGAAAAAGAAGTTGAACAAGCCACAAATGAATTCCCTAAGGGGAAAAAAAAACCAAAACACCCCCGCAAAACTCCAGGACCAGATGGATTTACAAGTGAATACTACCAAACATTTAAAGAACTATTTATTCCAATACTATGTAAACTGTTTGAAAAAATAGGTAAAAAAAAAAAGAGTCCTATCAAATTACTTCTATGACACAAATATGGCTTTGACACCTAAAGTAAGAAAAGCAAAAAATAGAAAAAGAAAACAAGACCAACTTCCCTAAACAATATTGAAGAAAAAATTTTAAATGAAAAACCAGCAAAGAGATTACAGCAATATGTCAAAAGGATCATTCACTATGGCCGGATAGGATTTATACCAGGAACAATGTAAGTTCTATAACTATAGAAAACTGTAAGCATAATTGACCATACCAATAATAGAAAAAACAACAAAGATTGTATGTTTATATCAATAGATGCAGAAAAAGCTTTTGACAAAATACAACACACAAAGAAGTGGAGAAAAATATTTTTTTTGTAGCATATTCCTCATTTCTCAAATATGTAAGAACCTGAGCCAAATTAATAAGAGTGATTCTGATGCAACAATGGTCAAAGTATATGAATAGGCAGTTTTAAAAGTCAAAGCTATCAATAATCACATGAAAAATGCTCTATATCACTAAAAATTAGAGAAATACAAATTAAAACAACTGAGGCACCACCTCACACCTGTAAGATTGGCTAACAAGACAGAAAAGGAAGATGACAAATGCCAGAGAGGATGGAGAAAAAGTTACACTAATGTATTGCTGATAAAGCTATGAACTGATCCAACATGGACTGGAGAACAATTTGGAACTATGTCTGAAGGGTTATGAAATTGTGTGCACCCTTTGACTAAGCAATGCCACTTACTAGGTCTGTACCCCAAAGGGATCAAAGAGAAAAAGACCTCAATGTACAAAAATACTTACAGCAGCTCTTTCTGAAACAATTGGAAACTACCTGTCTTAGTCTGGAAGACTGATCAATAGAGCTATAGCTCAGCCCTATAATATATCTATTGAGAGAGTCCAATTCAAATTATTTTTTAAAGTACATAAGTTTTATACAGAGATCTCCCAGTAACACTTCATCTGTCTGGCAAAAATTTTTAATATTTTTTTCTTCTCCTTCACTAATTTCTCTAGTTCCTTCACTTTAGCCAACTTAATTTCAACAGAATAGGGAGTCTTCTCTTGTGGAAACCCCTACCACCAGTGCAGATTTATAACTTCTTTGCCATGTAATAGTTTTAAAGAGTTATCTGAGGTACCTAGAGGTGTCTCACATTACTTGCCAAGAGCATTTTTTTGTTTTTATCCTTCTTGACCACTCTGTAGCTTTTAACACTACTGACTACTCTCCTCCCCCGGAACATTCTTTGATTAACTTTTGTGACACTGTTCATTGGTTCTCCTTCTATGAAACTGGGACTTCTCTTCACTCTCTTTGGCTGGACTGTCTTCCCACCCACTGAGTTTGGCTGTCCTCTGTTATTTCATTCCGGAACCTCTCTACTCTATAATTGCTCTTTCTTAGTGATCTAATCATCTCCTGTGGAGAAATAAGATCAATCATTATCTTTATAGAGGTGACTCTCAGCCTTAACCCCTCTGAACTCCACTATGTTACCAATTGCCAGCTGAACATTCTCACCTGGAGGTTCCAAAGGCATCTCAAACTCAATACAACCTTTTAAAAATGGAACCTTAAATCCTACCCTCTTCAAAACTTCCCCACCATTAATGGAACCACCACTCTTAGAAAACTGTTGCAGTCTCTCCTTAAAATTGGTTAATACTAAACTGATTTATTAGCTTTCTGTTAATAAACCTAAGCTTACTGCATCTAAAAACAAATCTTTCATTAGAAGAATCAGAATCTAGAAGCTTTGAATTAAAGACCTGAGAATTTATTTGACTCATTAAAGCAGAAGCATCCTTTACAATGTCTCTGGGGAAAAAAAATGCATACTATAGTGAATCAGAAGATCTGAGTTTGAATTCTAGTTCTCTTTTGTTACTTGAGTGACTGTCAGTCAGTCATTTAACTCCGTGGGTCTCAGTTTCTTCATCTATAAAACGAAGCAGCTGGACTAGATGGTCTCTGAGGTACCTATTAGGTCTAAGTCTACAACATATAATTCTACTTATCTTTGCTAAATTTAATCTTGTAAATTTCAATTCACTGTTTCACTCTGTTGCAGTCTCAATTCCCTCATCTCTAACTCTCCGCTGCATTAATTATTTGGCGCTCACTGATAACTGACATGATCATGAGAGCTGCTCAGATGTTCATCCTTGGCTACCTTCTTCCCTTAAGAGTTTGAAACAGATGACAGGTGAAAAAGTCACTCATTTGGGCAGGCACCTATGGAAACCTGGCCCAATAAAATAAAATATAAATGGCGCCTGGTACAAGCACGTGTCCTCTCCTGCTGGTGTCAGAACTCTCACTGCAGGAGCTGAACAGGTGGAGGCGCTACGATTTCAGAGGTTTAGAATAGGAAATTTAAACAAGATCTCAATACCTATTATCAGTGTTCAGGTTTTCTTTTAAATCACTCTGAATTTCTAACAATTCTGAAACAGAGCAAGATATATATTTATTATACATGAAATCTCTCTCATACATTGAACTTTTAATTAATCAGTTTAATTAACTAGTCTCTATTACTCACATGGCAAGTAGGAATTACAAATATAGAATAATGTATCTCCCCCACTTCCCGCCAAATATCTAAATACATCGTTTTACTTCTACCATCACACAAAATGTCTCACCTAACAGGGTGAGAAAATGGGGGGGGAAACACTGTCCACTGCACTGGTCACAACCCTTCTACACAACCAGACTAAAGTCCGATGTGAAAGTATTTGCAGACTCCATACCTGACTGCACGCCGCCATGGGGCGGGGGGGGAGGGGAGAAAACTTGAAACTCAGGGGACTCTGGAACTGAATTTTGTAAACTAAAAGTAAGTAAACAAATCAATTTAAATTTTAAAAAAATTAAAAAAAAATAAAAGAGGGGGGAAAACCATACCAGATCAATCAGTACTGCTAAGAGTACACATAAAGGGCGGCTAGGTGGTGCAGGGAATAGAGTACCTGAGTTCAAACCCAGCCTCAAACACTTAATACTTACTAGCCATGTGACCTTGGGCATGTCACTTAACCACAACTGCCGTCCAAAAAAAAAAAAAAGAGTACACATGAAAAAACATATGGGATAAAAAAAATTCCTCCAGTGTATATATTAATATTTCTTGTGGGTTTTTTGTCCCTATTTCCAATATTAAAGCAACTTTATTTCCTAAAGAATACTTTTATTAAGTAAAAGCATACCATATAATCAGCATATTTCTCAAGAAGGATAAAATGGGAAAATAAAAGGATTAGAGACAGGATATAACCTGATTAAAAAATAATCACAATATTTTAATGTTAACTGGTTTGTACAATAAAAGAACAAGTGAGATAAAAGGTGGCATCCCACTACAATGATGTTAGCAAAATTCAGCAATGCTTTAATCCTATTCAAATAATGGTTATATTTTAAAATGAAGAACCACTCAATTATCTCTGGATTCAGTTCAGTTTATAAGAATTCATGAAATTCTTAAGTTAAAAAAAAAAAAAGACTGGCATAATATACTCAGGCAAATGTAGCCACCCCCTACCACAAGAAAATCTATTAATACAATTTCTATCCTTCAAAAATCTGAAAAGCACCTGAAATAATCTCTTCTTTTCAGCTGTTCTTGATGAATAGTTGCTGTGTTGACTATTTCAAAATTCCTTATAACCTTATCATTTATATAGAATAGTAGGCATCAGTCTCATTCTATTACAGCAGTGATTCAGAAAAGAAACTAGAAATATAAAAAGAGAACTACACAAAATCAGTTGGATTGAGAGGGTGCTATTTTCACAACTTGTAAAGAAAAGGGAACAGGGAAGAGGAAAGAGACGAAATAATAAATGTATTTTTAAAATGAAGGCAAGAAGAAAGGAGTTAGAAAGAAAGTCCTGTAACATAAAGGAAGAGGCAATAACTAGCCATAGTTTGAAGAGAATGTTTAAAGGGAGGTTGGAGTGGGTAAGAAAAGACAAGGAAAAAAGGAGAAAAAACTAACACAATACTACTTAAGTCAGAAAAATAATAGGGAGTAAAGTCTAATTATGTAAAAGGTCAATAGATATTAAATTACTGGTGAGAAAGAAAAGTAAAATCTAAATCAACTTTTGTAAAGCAAAAAATTTCCAATGAAATCTCACTAAAGTCAGAACAACACGAACATCTCAGGTGTTTAAAGCAGAGCTCTGCACAGACTGACATATAAACTCTATTTGGACACTGGCTTGGTTTGGAAGTAACACAGGTGCTCAGGATCATGCTACAAGGTAGTACCTTTAGGGAAGGGCTTGGTGGCTTAGTAAGCATTTCCTTTCAGCAGCTACTGCCTTCTCCATTTGGAGATCAGTGCTTTCTCCTGATCCGATTATGCTTCTTCAGAAAGATCCAGTGAAGGCATCACTATTGCTCCCGTTTAGAGCACTTGGAAATAGGCCTACCTAACTGAAGTACAACTTATTAATATAAGAAAGTGATCAAGCATTGGTAAAGAAAGGGTCTACAATTTTTGGTGCTTGGTGTCACCTTCATGAGAATGGCAGTGGTTATGGCTGTGAGGCTTTCATGTGGATGGCAACAAAGTCTTCATATGTGAAGGGTATTACGTTCCCACTCTGTTTATGGGGACTCAAACTTAAAGGGCAGAAGATGCTTTGAGAATGGGGAACCAGCAGTGCTAACTTCCCTCCAGCTCGTATCATACAAACCCCTCTGCCTGTAATTTGACTGAAGCAGGTAGGACAAAGAAGGGGACAAAGGAGAAGGAACTCTGGAGCTGTGTAAACACATTCATAATTCAGGAAGCAGGATTAACTAAAGCTATTCCAAGAAGCAGCACATTGCCTCAATGTCCCACCTCAAATACCAGTCAAACCATCTTTCCAAAGGAAAGAAATTAGTGCAGAGAATCACAGTTGGCAGGTACCTTTGAGCTCAGTCCAACTGTACCTGGAATAAAATTCCATCTACCACATCTCTCACATTATTACTCTGCTGACTCCTGAAGATCTCTAGTGAAGAGAACTCAGTAATTCTTGAAGGAGCCAATTCAATTTTTTTTGAAAGTTCACAATTGCCAGGAAGTTTTTCACCATATCGAGTCCAAATTTCTGTCTCTGCAACTTCTATCTAGTGCTCTCAGTTGGTTTCTGGATCAAGAGTAACAAGTCTAATCCCTCTTCTATATGACAGAAGGAATGTTTCACTTGGATTTCCCCAAGTCTTTGCAATCATACATTTAACATTGTGTTATGCCTTGCTGGAAGCAATGAGAACACTTTATAAGGTGTCTGGTTTTCATCGAAGCTACTCAATGTCTCCTATCTTTGATTTGCTTATGGAGAATAAAGGTTATTTGGGGTAATGTTACTTTAGATAAGCTCTATGACCATGTACTGGGGGAGGGTTACTATCTTGGCTTGACATTCTCCATGCAAAGAGCAAAGGAAGGATTTTTTTTCTTTTTTTGTTGTCAAGAAGATACCAGCTATGACACAACCATTCAGCTTTACTGTTCTTAATTTTACAGGTTTCATTGTGTAGAACTGTGATGCTATGAGTGTGTTCTGTGACTATGTACACAGAAATATTATTTGAATCATGTTTCAAAAGGGATTTTTGAGTGTGAACTACAGAATTTTTCATCATTATAATTCTGTGATTATGAGATAGTGGTTGTTCAGTGCTCGAATACTAATGATAAATAAACTGGTATGATTTGTTAATGGATTAGTGGATTATGGTTCAGCCCTCAATTATTTAAGTTTGAAGTCAGACAATCCAATCCAAATTCTCTGGCCAGCAAAAGCAAAGTAGCAAATTCCTTAACTTCATATGCAAATATACTTTAGAATTCTTTAAATATAATCATTTTGATAACAAAGTGAATTAACTTTAGGAAAACCTCTAATTTTGAAAAATAATTTTTTCACAATACGACAGGTCCTGAACTAACTAATGTACCTGAAAGAAGAATGTTCTCCGTGGACTGGTAATGTGACAGGAGAAGCTGGTGACTGGATATATAGAGACTGTCCAGAATTCTGAGTCCCTTTTCTGATTAGCTTCCCAGTGTTTGAATCATAAATTCGAACTTCTGGACCAGGCTGACACTTGGGATGGATAGGTGTTGGATGAAACAAGGCTGTTGGAAAAGCACTCTGTATATCAGGAAATGTTGCTGGACTATTTTCCCTGTTGGATAAAGATTGAACAGTTTTAAATTAGAAAATATTTTTAATATTAGTATTCAATGGAAAACAAGAATCATGATATTTTTTTTACTAAGAACAACACAGGCTCCTCATGTCAATTTCAGAAAAAAAAAGTCATAGGCACTAATAGTTAATTGATTAATTATTAGCAAATTGTTTGGGTTAGGCACATCAACTATGTTCTGAGGATACTATAAAGTTGTGCAATGACTTGGGGTTCATGAAATCTTCAAAGATGTTAAGTAAATAATCAACTGCTATGGTATAGTTATACACCAGTGACCATTATTACTAGAGACAGATGTGTTATACTGCCCCCATTAGGAATCTGGATGCCAGACAGTATTGGGAACCATTATAGGGTACATATTCCACAGATTTCCTGTAATAAATTTCTTCTGTTTATCTGGCTATGACATTCAGCCTTCTGCTTAGAAAATTTTTCAACACTTTTCCAAGCTGAGTAGGGCTAAACAAAGCATGGTGCTTTTGATTTCTCTACCATATACTGAAGGTAGACTCAATAAAAAAAAATTTAATTTTGTTTTTTGACAGACACTTTTTAACATTTAATAGATGCTCCTAACTCAACTTTCAAAAGAATTTGTAATATTCTTATGAAGAACTTCTAAGGCTACGTAAGGGAGAAAATAATATCTAAGCTGTATTCACAAATAAAAACTATGTTTAAGTTTTTATATTAGAGTATCAATGTGATTTCATTCTAAATAAGATGCTATGTTCCAGTTTTTAGGGAAAAGAGGGAGATTATCTAGATTTTGGTGGCCTTACCTCCCTCTATTATTTTTATACCAGGAAATATAGAAATAAAAATTCATCTTTTAGCTCAGACATAAGAGATGCAAATACAGGTAACTAGATTTGGGGCAGGGGGTGGTGTTACAAATCCGTTATCTCATTATTATAAGGAAATCCCTTCTGCCAATGAAGATCAACTGCTATACAATTTAGCTGGGTCTTTTTTAGATTCATTTTAAAATTTTCTATCCCAAGTTCTTTCCCTCCCTCTAGCTCCTTCCCAACCCATTGAGAAGACAAGCAATATGATATCCATGATACATGTGAAATCATGCAAAATATATTTTCGTATTAGCCATGTGCAAGTTAGTTTAAACAGTTATCTGGGACACAGAGGTCAAGTGATATGAACAGGACACACAGCCAGCGCATGTCAGAGGTAAAACTTGGACTGGATCTTCTTAACTCAGAGACTGGCTCTCTATTTACTATGTGATGCTGCTTTCTCTGATTAACTAATCCTGATTAATCACTTCAGTAGAAAAGAGCAATGATGGGGATAATGCAAAATGTCAGGTGAAACAAATATATTTGGCTTTGATCAAATAAAATTAGAATGCCCAAGTTTTAAAAAAAATCAAGGTACATTCTGAAAATTCAGGAAGGAATAGAATTGCAAAAATGAAATTGCCTCTAGATTGATTAGTTATACTAAGAGGAAACAAAGCTCAGACTGGAATGGGGTGAAATGATGAAGGAACAAAGGATTTAAAATGAGAAAAGGCAGGGTAAGTGATGGTAAATTATTAAATGTTAAGATGTAAAACCCACTAATTAATGAGTTATTCCCACCATCTCTGAAGCTTTTAACCTTTGCTCATTCAAAGGAAAGAACCTGGAGTTTTGTTCTGAATTTGAAAAACTAATGTGTTCCTAGACTTGTTCTTCTGGTTAAGTAATAATATGTCACCTGTGGAAGCAGAAGGAGGGGTAAGGTGATGTTCTGAGCTTCTTTTTAAACATACTACATTGCCAAGGCAAACTAGAAAGCTATAGGAATTTAGAGATGGAAGAGACCTAAATCATCTAGTCTAGACTTCTTGGTTTTTTACCTACATATGAACTGATTCAAGAGGAAAAGTGGAAAAGTTAAGCATTTTTACCTTTGTGTTTTGATGTAATCCTCCTTTAGAGGGAAGAGTTGTTCCTCTACTTTGTCCCACCTTTCCAAGCAGCTCCACAACCAGTCAGGATTTACAACATGGAGATGTTTACACTCTTGAGCTCGTCTTACTTTCTCTGTGCCTAGTGTAAAAATATTCACTATAAAAATTAATGTTTAAGTAGGGACATATTTAAAGTAACATGACTGCCCCCACAAAAACAATAAAATAAACATTCAAAAAAGGGCTACCAAATTGCTTTTTGGCACAATTGTGTTTTTTATCTATTAGTTACATCATCCCAGCCATCTTCTTGCTATCTTCCTTCCTACTATTGCACCCTCCAGAGATCATGTCATAGAGGAACTAAGTCATTCATATTGAAATTCACACCCTGGGTCCCTGGAATCATGAGTGGTGAGAGCCAGATTTGAACAAGCTTCACCATCTCCTTTGCAAGTACCACTCCCCAAGTCTCGAAATCTGGTACAAGGCTGTAAAAGTCATGCTGTAGAGCTTCTATCTTATCCAAGAACAAAGAGGGAGGTTTCTGAGCAGGAGAGGGGCATAATCAGTTATGTATTTTGGAGGAAGATTATTTCAGCAGCTATGCAGAAGCTCTATTAAAAAGAGAAAGAGAACAGAATCTGGGAGAATAATCAGGAAGTTATTATAATAATCTAGTGAAGCAAATGATAAAGGTCTATACCAGAGTGATGGGCTTGTAAGTGGAAATATGGGATTGAAGAGAAATATTATAGAGGAAGAATCAACAGAAGTAGTGAAACTACTTGGATGTGGGTGTAGAGAATCAAAATATAAGCCCGAGGTCACAAACCTGATGGGCAGCTAGATAGTGTAATGGGCTTAGAGTCAGGAAGACCTAAATTCAAATCTGACCTTATACACTAATATCTCTATCTATCTATCTATCCATCTATGTTACCCTGGGCAAATCACTTAATCCTGTTTGTCCCAGTATTCTCATCAGTAAAATGAACTCAAAAAGGAAATGGCAAACCACTCCAGTATCTTTGCCAAGAAAATCCCAAATGGGGTTACGAAGAGTTGGACACAACTAAAACAACTGAACAACAACACAAGCCTGAGTGACTAGAAGGACAGGCAGCTAGGTGGTGTAGTGAAAAGAACTCTGGACCTGGAGCTAGGAAGATCCGTGTTCAAATATAGTCTCTGACATAACTAGCTAGGTGACCCTCGGCAAATCACTTAATCTTGCTTGTTTCAGTTTCCTATCTGTAAAATGAGAATAATAATAGCACCTACCTCCCAGGGCTGTAGTGAGGATCAAAAGAGATGACATTTGTAGAGTGCTTTGTACACCCTACAGTACTATATAAATACTAGATGATGATATCATCATCATCATCATCATCACCATCATGGAGCCTTCAACAGAAATAGGGAAGTATAGAAGAGGGGTGGATTTAGGAGAGCAAATAATTAAAGTTCTATTGTCCACATGTTAGATTTCAGGTGAAGGTGGCCTGCAGGCAACTGACAAGGTTAGAATGGAATTCAGGAAAGAGATTAGGACTAGATACAGAGATCTGGAAGTCACCAGAGTATAGAAGAGAATTTAACCCATGGGAACAGATGAGATCACCAAAAGAGACCAAGGAGTAGTCAGGCAGGCAGGTGAAGAACCAAGACAAAGCAATGCCACAGAAATCTAGGAAGAGAGGATGAATGTCAGTTTCAAAATCTGCAGAGAAATCAAGAAGGATGAGGACAGAAAAGGTCCTTACATTCCATAGTTAGGAAATAACTGGTAATCTTGGGAGACAGTTGCATAGGTAATAAGGTCAGAAAGCAGACTACCACAGGTTGAGTGGGAATACAAGTGGGAAACTTTGACATGAGTGGGAGATTGAGATATAAATGGAAGACATGAGTATAAATACCACTGTAGGAGTTTTATAAAATAGAGAAAATATGCAAGATGGCAGCTAGAAGCCATAACAAGGTAAAGGGAAGGAATTTAAAGAATGGGAGGTACAGGAACAAAAGATACAAGATTGGAGGCAGCAGGAAAGGAGGTTACAGGTAAGAAACAAATAAGGATGGGTGGGGAACTGACTGAAGGGGCAAACTCTTGGAAGAAACAGGAAGGGATGGGATCTGGGTACAAAGAGAGAGCTAGGAGGGCCTCCATTTCTTCCTCAAAAACTATAATACATGGGCAGAGCCAAGTTGGCAGAGTAAAAGCAGGAACTTGTCTGAGCTCCCGCTCCAACCACCTTCAATACCTGTAAAATATGACTCTAAACAAATTTTAGACTTTCAAGCATTCTTGAAGAAAAAACTAGAGCTGAACAGAAAATCTGACTTTCAAATACAAGAAGCAAGAGAAGCATGAGAAGGTAAACAGGAAAAAGAAATCATAAGGAACTTATTAAAGTTGAACTATTTACATTCCTACATGGAAAAGCTATACTTGTAACTCATGAGACCTTTCTCAGTATGAAGATAGTTGAAGGAAATATATATATATATATATATATATACATACATATGTATATATAGGAAGGTATATATGTGTATAAATACATATGTGACTGTGTGTATATGTGTGTACATAGACAGAGGGCACAAGATCAGTTGAATAGGAAGGGACGATATCTAAAAAAAAAATTAAGAAGTGAGAGAGGAATATAATGAGAGGAGAAAGGGAAATTAGGATAAAATAGGGTAAATTATCTCATATAAAAGAGGCAAGAGAAAACTGTTACAATGGAGGAGAAGAGCAGGAAGGTGAAAGGGAATGGGTCAACCTTACTCTCATCCAATCTGGCTTAATTGGGTATTATACACACTCAATTGGGTATCTTACCCTACAGGAAAGTAGGGGGGGAAGGGAATAAGAGGGGGAATGACAGAAGGGCAGATTGGGGGAGAGGGTAGTTAGAAGCACATACTTTTGAAAAGGGACAGGGTCAAAGTAGAAAATAGAATAAATGAGGGGCAGGATAGGATGGAGGGAAATACAGTATTTCACAACATAGCTACTATGGAAACTTTTGCATAACTACACAAGTACAACCTATATTGAATTGCTTATCTTCCCGGTGGGGGTGGGTAAGGAGGGAAGAAAGGAAAGAATTTGGAAATCAAGGTTTTAAAAACAAATTTTTTTACATGCAACTGGGAAATAAAATATACAGGCACTGGGGTATAGAAACCCATCTTGTCCTCCTAGAAAGTTAGAGGGCGAATGGGGGAGGATAAAAGAAAGATCAGACTGGGGAAAGGGGTATTGAGTAGGCTTGCTACCTTGGGGTGGGGGGTAGGGGAAAGATGGGGAGAAAATTTGTAACTCAAAATCTTGTCAAAATGAATGTTGAAAACTAAAAATAAATAAATAAAAGATTAAAAAAATAAACTATAATACAGAATGAGAAGATAAAGGATAACATAAATGAGTTTTGGAGGAATGAAAAAGGGAAGAAGGAGTGCATTATGCATGATCTCATTTGTCAAACAGGAAAAATTCTCTGCCAAGAGGAAGGAGATATTAAAAAAGGCTGGAAGAGAAGAGAAAAGGTTTGGAATAGCCACTGCCAGGAAAAAAAAAAAGGAAAGTCTATTTGGAAAACTGGAAAACAGAGAAGTATGCAACTGCAAAGGTCTAGTTCAAGTTATAGTTACAAACAATAGAATTTTAGAGTAAGAAGGTGTGGCTCAAAGGCCATTTACTCTGACCCATCCTTTCTTTTAGGTCAAATCTCTCAGTCAGCAGGGATGAAAGACTTCTTCCAGCAACATTCAAAAGCATGGGCAAAGGAGTAGAGTAAGAAGATGGATTATCTAGTAAACTATGAATAGTAATAAGATAAGGGGGTAAAGATTCAAAAGAAAGAGAAGAATGCATAGTTTAAAGGCTTAAACTGAGGGAAGAAAAATGAAGCAATGGCAAGGGTACTGATAAGGCAAAAAAGAGAAATATATGTGCTAGAGGTCACAGAGAGAACAAGGAATAGGTTTAAGAGGAGAGCAAGTGATGGAGAGATGAAAATATGAGAGGAATTTCAAAATTCGGGATCATTAATACAGTAGTTATGGGTAATGATAAAATGTAAACTATGACCATCCCTGTGATGGAACAAAGATATTAGCACAACGTATGACACTGACATAGCACATTAAAGTTTGCAAAGCACTATCTCATTTTAATTTAATAACCTTGTGAGATATGCACTGAAAGTATAACGTCTCTACAGATAAACAAATAGAAGCTAGAAGAGATTAATTAACTCAGCCATGCTTATATAGCTACTAAATGTTGAGTCAGGATTTGAATTTGACTCTAGATCTAGGACTTTCTCATATATCATGCTGCTTGTCACACGTAGGTCAAGGAAATTGAGGACACTGATGCTTAAAGAGACCAGAGGGTTTGAAGCAATTCATGGACTAATGCTACTGCTTTATCCTGCATGCCTTTCCACTACGACCACATGCCCTCAAAAATCTGCAGCACCAACAACGGTACTGAGAAAGTTCTTTGGGGATTTAAAAAGAGGCTTTGAGGGGGAGCTGTTTAATGGATTGTTCCAATGGCAGTCAAGGGATTATGTCTTCCTTGCGGAGGCTTTTTCCAAATTTCCAAATGACTGACAAGGAAAAAGCACCATCCTTCCTGTCATCCAGGCTGGCAACCTAGGGGACAACCTCAGTTCCTCTCCTGCCTTCACTCCACCTATTCAAACTGTTGTTAAGTCTCATCACTTCTACCTTCACAACATTTCTCATATTTGTCCCCTTCACTCCACTTATTTGGACATCATCCTGGTGCAGATTTCTAATTACCTCATGCCTACCTCTAGACCAGGGGAGGAGAACCTGCAACCTCAAAGTCACATGTGGCCCCTCAGGTCCTCAAGTGCAGCCCTTTGACTGAATCTAAACTTCCCAGAACAATAAAAGGATGTTTGGATTCAAAGGACCACACTTGAAGACGTAAAGGGCCACATGTGGCTTAGAGGCTGTAGATTCCTGACGCCAGGTCTAGACTATTACAACAGACTCCTGCATCAAGGCTCTCACCATTCTAGTCTATCCTCCCTTGGTTGACACTAAAGCACAGGTTTGACCACATCACATTCTATTCAAATGTCAGGGGCTGCCTATTATTTTCTCCAGGATCAAATATAAAACCCTTGTTTGGCTTTTAAAGCTCTTTATAACCCAGACTCTTCCTATCTTTCCAGTCTTTGTAGACTTTATTCCCTTCTGTCTACTCTATAATCAAATAACACTGGTATTCTGGTTGTTCCTTCAAAATGACATTCCCTCTCCCAACTACATGATTTTTCAATGACTGTCCCCTAAAACTGAAATACTCTTCCATTTTACCTCTGCCTCTGGCTTCCTTCAAGATTAAATCCCACTGTCTACAAGAAGCCTCTCCTTCTACCTTTCCCCAACTCCTTGCATATTACTAGTATCTTCTCTCTTTGATTTACTTCCATCTACACTGTAGAAATCCTATTGGTATACAGTTGTTTATATATCATTTCCCCTTAAGAATGTGAGCTCCTTAGGGTAGGGGGCACATTTTTGCTTTTCTTTGTATTCCCAGCATTTGGGACCATGCCCAACAGCCTAGTAGCAGAGAACATATAGAGCTGTCCAAGAACTTCCACACTATCCCATAACAAGTCTGGTGCTCCTTATGTCAGTCATGATGTCAGGAGGCAAGTTCAATTCTATGGACTAGATGCTTGCAAGAACCCAGAGAAAAAACACTTGAGTTGTCACCATCATCATTACCTTTAGCTAGCATTGATAATAATAGCTAGCACTTATAATGTGTTTTAAGTTTTGCAAAACACTTTACAAATATTATTTCATCTGATTCTCACAACAACCCTAGGAGGTAAGTGCGATTACTATACCCATTTTATAAATGAAGGAAACTGACGTGGACAGTGGTCAAGTGAACTTACTCACAGAGCTAATAAGTGCCCCAGATCTTTTTTGAACTAAGGTCTTCCTGATTCTAGGTCCAGCATTCAATCTACTGCACCATCCAACTGCCTCCATTTCCATCCTTCAATGGCAAATGGCAAATGGCAACAATAGTGAATTTAGTATTCCAATTCATGGTGGAAGAGGCTCTCAGGAAAATGGCTCTGCTATAACAACTGCTCCATAATTAGCCCCTCATTGCATTCAAACAATGACTTTAACTCTAGGTTCTTTTCAAAATTTAACCCTACACTGGGATGCCATCGAGCCACCCCCATCAATTCCAAGGTGCAGCACCTCAGAAGATTCCTGGGAGAAGAATAATGTCTTCCCCTTTACAAAAAAGCAGGGGGATTAAGTTTTTGGCAGTAGAAGGATTTCTTCTACTGACAGGAGGAGATACAGTGAGTTTAGAGCAGGGTTCCCTTATAAAAGACTGGTAAAATCTATGGACTCCTCAAAATAATGGGGTTTTTTGGGGGTTTGTTTTAATTTATTCTTATTTTTCAACATTCATTTCCACAAGATTTTTGAGTTACAAATTTTCTCTCCATCTCCAGAATAATGTTTTTAAATCTATAAAATACAGGATTATAAAGATGACCAATTCTATTGAAACAAAGTTACAACAAAATAGGAAAATTATAAATGCTGGAGAAGAGGTGGGAAAATTGGAACTCTAATGCACTGTTGGTAGAATTGTGAACTAATCCAACCATTTTGGAGAACAATTTGGAATTATGCCAGAAGGGCTATAAAAATGTGCATACCCTTCCATCCTGCAATATCACTTCTGGAATTGTATCCCAAAGAGATCATAAAAATGGGAAAAGAACCTATATTCACAAAAATGTTTATTGCAGTTTTTTTTTCCTGGTGGCAAAGAACTGGAAATTGATGGGATGCCCATCAGTTGGGAAATGACTAAACAAGTTGTGGTATGTGAATGCAATGGAATGCTATTGTGCTACAAGAAATGATGAACAGGTGGACTTCAGAAAAACCTGGAAAGACAATATGAGTTGATGCTAAGTGAGAGGAACAGAACCAGGCAAATATTGTATAGTTACAGCCACACTGTAAGATGATTAACTTTGATAGACTTGGCTCTTCTCAGCAATGCAAGGTTCTAAGACAGCTCCAAAAGGCTTGCGATGGAAAATGCTATCCACATACAGAAAAAGAATTACAGAGTCTGAATGCAGATTGAAGTATACTATTTGCTCTTTTTTTGTTTTGTTTTTTCTTTCTCGTGGTTCATTCCATTGGTTATAATTCTCTACAACATAACTAATGTGAAAATATGTTTAACGTGAATGTATATGTAGAGCCTATATCAGATTGCATGCTGTCCTGTGTAGGAGGGAGAGGAGGAAGGGGGAGAAAATTTGGAACTCAAAAGCTTGTGGAACTGAATGTTGTAAATCAAAAATTAATTAATTAAAAAAGAAACAAAGTTGTAATTTTTCACTCAAAGTTCACAGGTGTCTCTAAAATCTATTCAGACTCCAAACAGGAAGGATTAAGAGGTTAAGAGTCAGACAATACACAGATCTTGAGGGTGATAAATTGAACAAGTTTTCTTGACCTACATCAACTCCTAACACCTAGTACTAAACCCTTGCAGCCTCAAACTCTGATCATTCTCCCACTAGGCTTCCTCTCAGATACTGTTCATTGTCCATTTCAGGTTTTGAAACTACATTTTCTTTTAACACTGCCCTGTACCTCTGGCTCCATTTAGCTCACTCATCCCTTTTCTTGATTCTTGCTACTGGCTTGTTATACCCAACTGCCACCTATGCTGGAACTCCTGCCACTCTACTCTCTTGTCCTCAAGCAAGAAAAAGTTTAATCAGCACTGTATGCCATGGTCAGTGACAGGGCTTGACAGACAATCAGACTGGGCTTCAGCAAAGGACGATGCTGAATAGACCAGTACAAGTAGGATTTTAATAGAGAAGTATATAAGAATATATACAGAGGAAAATTAAAGATCAGGCACAGTACTACCTCAAAACAGTGAGAAACAATTAAAGACAAAATAAACCTGCAAAAAATTTTGTGAAGCCAAGCTATATTATTCCAAGACTATTTGTAAATAAAAACAGGACAAGGACAAATGGAACAGACACCGAAGCATTTCTATAATTTTCTGTCAGTGACATTAATAGCAGAATGACAACATTTGGGGTCTTCCACCGCTATGTTTATATGTATTATACTCAAGATGAAGCAGAAAAGAATGTCTGGCTCTAAGTACAAACAGAAAAAAAATCTTTATTTGGTTCTGATACATCTTAAAGCTACTCAGTGTCACAATTTCTAAAAAGAAAAAGAATCAAAAAGAATGGAAAAACTGTCACAAAGCAACGCTTGCTTTAAAAAAAGAAGTAAAGAAGACTATAATTGTACCTCTCCCCCCCGCCCCCCCCCACTCACCAAAAGATGTCAAAGTTGATGGCTCTAAGCCAGATATTTAAGCAACTGAGCACTGGGAAGAGTATCCTGAGAAGTTGATTAGATATGCAGCAACAAGCACTTGAACTGGGTGATATAATCAAATGGCATGAACTTCAAAAAAAAGAGTCTGCTGAGTGATGGTGGGAGAGACAAGGTTTGGAAGAAGAGAAAAAGGAGAATATTTATTCCTTGAGAGATAGTAGCAAAGACATGGTATCTTCAGGGAGGAAATGGAAATTATAACAGGACAAAAGAATTTTTGCCTAAACAAGAAATAATCAAGAATGACAGGAATTAATAGGAGGAAGCTAGGTAGGGGGGCCGCCAAGGAAGTGGAAGCTTGTAGTATAAATCAGTCCTAAAGTTCTAAAATTTAATAGTGGTGTTAATTGAGATTTCACAGATCTCATTTTGATAGTGAATTCTACTAGCTTGATTTAAACAGTGAAGATCTGCATGTTATGGAGATTCAGAGGCTTGGGGGTTAGAAACGAGGGGAGTACCCTAAAACAGATAAAAGACACAAGTAGTGATCAGGAAAAAAAAATTATATACATATATATATATGTATATATATATATACACATATATATATATGTATATATGTACATTCTCACAGAATGCAGAACTGCAAGAGCATTTAGCTTAAGTAATTTTAACTTCTGATTGATCCAGTATGCTCAATATGTGAAAATATATACATTGCACACTTTCCTCTGGTCTATCAGAAGAGTAGTTTTTCCTTTTCTCTTTGCTAATCTTTCTTACCTGTGCCTTTTATCTTTTTCCAATCACTAAGGGACCTAGTCCTCCATTCAGAATCTTCATTCCCTACCTCTTCCACTAGATTCTTTGCTTCTTATACAGGTCTCTCCATCCAGGCTGACCCTGCTGCTAGCTCTAGTCACCATCCTATTTCTCTTTTGTTGTCAATTTTTAGTGTTTCTAGCATTTAAACAGGATAGTCTTAAAAGTTACTAGCAACTTTACTGTCACAATTAACGGCTTTTTTTTTTACTCACTCAATTTTGGATTTGCTCCCCTGCCTGATTTCAACTCTACAGAATAAGATACCTCTCTCAGGAAATGTTTATCATTTTAAAACTCACCACCCCAAAGCTAACTCAAGTTTTGACCGATACCTCCTGCCTCAGCTTCCTTTCCCCTCTGACTGAGGAGCTGGAGGATAGAGTATCAAACTGCTCCCAATGCCTATAGAGGGCAGACAGAAACTGGAATCTCAGCTTACTCTGTGCTGGTCTGTCTGGTTTCAGTTCCATGGAACAAGATGTCCCAGGACCAGGTACCCTATGGTATTTTCCTCCCTCCACTTTCTTGCCTCCTTTTCTGAAGTTGCTCCCTGCCCAAACTGCAAACTCCTTGAGGGCAGGTACTGTCTTTCTTTTCTTTAATACAATTTTATTAATTGTATCAACAGTGCTTAGTACATTTCAAAGGAAGAATCCCATAACTAGATTAAGGATGGAAAATTCTGACTTTAAGGATCTGCGATTTGGAAGATGGTTTTGACAATTAACTGAGAGTTGGGAGGAGAAGAATAAATCTGATAATGCACATATTGTGGGTGATCACACATCATCCAAGTAGAATTATTATGTAGGCCATTGATAAGAGCTCATTAGATAGGATTTTTGGTCCTATTTTTCCTTGATTTCTTTGCTACACTGGATATCTTGAAACTCTTCCCTTGGTTTTTCTGCTATTACTAAATCATAAATTTCCTACTTTTAAAACAAAAATTCTTATCCTTTTTCATGCCATGGAACACCTATAGACTTCTTCATAGGATAATATTTTAAATGCATAAAATAAAATTATAAAAGAAGCCAATTATATTGAAATAATTATTAAAATATAAAAGGGAAGGAAGAATTATTATTAACAATAATTATTGTTATTATTATTAACAATTATTATTAACAATAATTATTAACAATTAACAATAATTCCTATTGTTAACTTCAATCCAGTTTCTGTCACACATGGATTATTGCAAAAGCTCAATTCTAAGTTCTCCTGCATCCAACCCAATATATACATATTACTCTCAGATTAATAATCTTCCTTTAAAATAATATTTCCCTAGCACTAATGTGCTCAAAAGCCCTCAAATATTTTTCTGACCACCACTCTCTCAATCTTGTTCCATCTAAACTTCCTATTATTTACCAACATGTATGCTCTAGTTCTAGTCAGGCCAGCTTCCTCATGGTACAATAAATCCAATGGTCAGAGTACAGAATAAAAGTAGGAACAGTAAAGGATACAAAAAGAGGACCCAGGACCAGAGGAA
Organism: Pseudochirops cupreus; assembly: GCA_028627135.1. Taxonomy (NCBI): domain Eukaryota; kingdom Metazoa; phylum Chordata; class Mammalia; order Diprotodontia; family Pseudocheiridae; genus Pseudochirops; species Pseudochirops cupreus. The sequence continues at coordinate 433,246,951 of CM053580.1, read as the reverse complement.
CTAAGAAAAGACTGAATATCCAAAAAAAAGATACAAAAACAGGTGAGGTCTGGAGAACAAGGACACTGGACGGTAAAGCACAGACAACGGTGACTAAAATCAGATCATAAATGCAGCATGAAGGAATATGACAGTGTTAAAACTTGGGCTCAACCAGGATTAAAGCCATACAAAAAAGCAGAGGTTAGTAAGATATCAGAGATCACAGCAGGCATTAAGTACACAATTCAGGGAGAGAGTCTAGGCAACTGAGAGTCAGAAAACTGAGGCAGAAGACATTCAAGAAGCCAGGAAAGAAGCCACAAGTATGCACAAGCAACAAGCAGGATAATACTGATGCTAACGATCTCTTACTTGTTAACCCTTTTCTCAATCAACTCCTTTTGGACCACACTTCAGTCTTTGACAATGTCAAATGACTTTTTAGCTGGATAAACTCTCTTCTCTCTCTAGGTTTTCAAGTCACTACTCTTCTCCTAATTCTACTACTACCTGTAAAACTCTTTAGTCTCCCTTGTTGGCTCACATCCACCAAGTCATGCCCATTAACTATGAGTATCTCCAAAGGTTCTGTCCTGGCACCTCTTCTTTTCTCCTTTGCCATCTATATTATCTTGCTTGGCGTTCTCATTAACTGTCATGGGTTTAATTATCATCTCTATGCACAAGATTGTCAGATCAATATAGTCTTTGCCAGATCTATATAGTCTGCCCTAACCTCTCTCTTACCTTCCAAGTCTGGCATTACTGTCTTCTGGAAATCTTAAACTGAATATGCCAAATCAGAATTCAATGTCTTTCCCCTCAAGTTCTTCATTCTCCCTAACTTTCCTATTTGAGGGTACCACTGTTCTTTCTCAACAAGGATCACAAGCCTTGGTGTCATCCTTGACTCTTCACACTGCACATACCCAATCTGCCATCATCTTTTTTTGTTTCAACCTTCACAACATCTCTTTCCCCATTCACATAGCTGCCACCATGATGCAGGCCCTCATCACTTCAAGGTTATCTTAATAGTATTCTGGTTAGCCTCCCAGCCTCAAATCAGCAATGTGGCAGTGACTGTTGTCCACGCCTAGAATGCTCTCCTCTCCTCATCTTAGCCTTCTGGCTTCCTTGGTTTCTTTCAAAACTGCCCCTTTCTGAGAAAGGCCATTCTCAGTCCCTCCCATTACTAGTGCATTTCTTCAGAACTGCCTTCCATTTAAACTATACATAATCTTGGATGCACACAATGATTTGCATGTTGTCTCCCCCAAAAGAACATGAGTCCTTTAGGTGTGATACTCTGCCTTTGTATCTCCTGTACTTAGCATAGTACCTGGCACATAGAAGTGCCTAATAAATGCTTTCTGATGAACCAATGCTGAGGCATTCATATGCCTCAGGCCCTAAAGTTTTACTGAAGCAGAAATAAATAACATTGGGATTAGTCTAGTCCCTTCAAGACAGTAACTGGTCAGCTCAGAGTATGATGAAAGAAAAACAATCTATGGCAAACAAATTTTGAAACAAACTTCTTTTTGTCCCCATACTTTCATGATCTGGACATTTATACCTTCTTTATTCCACTTACACTAATCTTAACTCTGGATCCTTCAAAAGGCCCCCTCACATTCCAACTCTTCCATGAAAGGCTAATCTACTTAACTGCTTTGTTAATTTTACTCCCCTGTGAAATCCACATTTAGCATTATTATATGTAGGTCTGTAGCAGTTTCTGTTTCACATGTATGAGTAATCTCCTCTCCCCAATCAGAACTTAAGTTCCTTGAGATAAAAAAAACAAACAAACCAAAACCAACCCCCCCCACAAAACCAAAACCAAAGTTTATGTTCAACAAGTGTGTGATAAATATTTAATAAATATTTGATACTCCATCACATAGGTCCCTTTTAAAGCATGCTGAGAATTTCAACAAGACAACAAGAATGAAGAATCCTTTCCTCTCTTTTTGATTAAGTACAAAGATTGAAAGTTCCTCTCTGGTATTTAAAAACATGCTACACCTAAAGTCAAGATTTTAAACAATTTAATGAGTGGTGAATGGCAAGAACAGGAATGAAATAATTCATGTAAATGCACTTCTGACATATTATTAATCTGCTCCTGTTTCTACATATGCCTTGAGCATTAAAGAAAAATAAGTTGTAAACAAACCCAAAAAAGCATATATATTAATTACAGCAAAGTGCTCAATTTATTCTTAAGGTAGTTGGGGTAAGGAGATAAAGGAAGAAGAAAAACATCAGTCTTCCCATCAATACTGTCAGGACATTATATATGGGAGTCCAGTCTTGTCAAAATTTTTGCATATGTCATTCAAAATTCACAAAGTTTTAGAAGCATTTTAATCAATGGCCCTGACTACCACTGTTACATGCTCGAAGTGCTCAACTTCATATGCCTAAAAAGAGGTTTTCAAAGTTTATGTCCTGCCAACACTGTTCATTTTCTTTTGGCAACTTATCCATATGAAGGAGAATACATTTATCTTAGATTAAAATGCATGCTCTTTGAGGGCACAGGTCATTTTAACTGTTGCATCCCTAGTGCCTGGCACATTGTAACTACTTAATAAATACTTAGGGAAGTATGGAATATGCAAAAGATTTTTTTTAAGTAAAAAGGTTTGAATTTATTTATAAATGATCAATGTATTCTCTCCTGAAATGCAATGATCTGGAAAATTCATTTGGTATTTCAATGTTTAAGAAATACACACTGACCTCAAAATACACACTGTCAGGGTGATAATTAAGGAAGAGAAGTCAATATAGAAATAATTACCACCTTAAGTGTTCTGAAAAACCTAGATTCAAAAGAAAATATGGCTGCAAAGTCCAGGAAAACCGGACACTATCAGTCCAACAAATTTCAACTACTTACCAGCCCTTGCTGCAATAAGATGAGTTGCTTTGTTGGGATCATCTGCACTCAATATCAAATTCTTATTGACCTTAGCTCCAAGTGCTGTTGCATGATAATGTTCTCGTGTCCTTTCTATTGGATAATTTGTTGGACACACCCCACTAAATATTATGGTAACGTCTGCCAACACCTTACTTTTCAATTCTGGTACTATTTTCCGTATATCAGGTGCCTCTTGGATCTCCTTATTCAGGTATTTGTCATACTTTGTGTAATAATCATTATGCACTCGAACAAGGATCTCTTCAAGGTATATGAGATGATCATCTTCATCATTATCTTCTTCCTCTTCCTCCTCTTCTTCCATGCTCTGATCCAAAGATTCACCCACTGTAATCCCAGACTGTTCACTATTCTGGGACTCTGTTTCTGCTTCCTTCTTGTCTGCACAGCCATTTCCCAGATCACAAAGGCCATCCTGTTCACTTTCTTCTGGTACTTCCAGGTCACTGACTTTGCCATCAAGTTGCACACTCGGTCCAGACTGTGTCGAATGATTCATTCCAACAGTTTTCTCCCCACTCGTGTCTGGGCTGTCCTGTTGCTGAGAAACCTCTTCTTGGATGGCTTTTGACTTCTTCCAGCTTCTCTTCTCCTCATTTTCACTATCAGATGTAGAAGAGGAAGCAGATTTGCGACCATCTAATTCACTGTTACTTTCACTGTCACTAGAGAGTTCAAAGTCCAAATCATTACCTGCATTGCTTTGGCCAGGATGTTTTTCTGATAATGTTCTATCATCCCGTTCTGAAGAAATCTGAGATTCCTTGGCAGTCATCAAATCATTAGTACTAGTAGCATCTGTTATGTGATCAGTGGTACCATGGAAGGAATGTCTCTCATTTATTTTATCACTAGAACCTAAACACCATTTGGAGGATTCACTGTGTACAACCTTACTACCATTCAATTCCTTTGTGGATTTCCCAAGGCCATTGCTCTGTTCTTCTACACAAGAAGTGTTCTTTCCATCTTCAGCATCTTTCGGGGATGTGGTCTGTTCTGAGATTTCAGCTGTTTTAGAAGAATGATTTACTGTATATGCACATAAAAGGGAAAAAAGTTCCCATAATTAAAAAAGGCCATAATAAATTACTTTACTTAAAGCAACTTCCCTTCCCATCCCAATTCATTCACTCACATACTATATATTTACTAAAAGAGTTGGGTGATGATCTCTTATCATTTGGGTTGTTACAGTCACCCAATTTGTCCCAGAATTTCAATTGGGTACTTTGAAAATTGTATTAACTTTCAAGAATAGTACTAAGGTATAATGTAACATAAGTTACCATTGCAGTACACTAAATGTTATATGAACAGAGTAAAAGCAAAAGATTTAGGCATTCAAAATTCTTAACTTGTCTTATGGTGAGTAAGGAACATACTGATCATATTTTCAAAGATGAATTTTTTTCAAAGAAAGTTTGGCTCACAGTCCAGATGTTCTTTTAGTTCTTACTGTGGAATTAGGCTAGGGATTCTGACTACTCAGACTTCTTAGAAAAGGGTCCCAAGATGCACCTCCTTTGTCCCAAACTTAATTCTATAGCCAACAGAATTAGCTAATTTTCTGGAATATAACGACTTTGAATAAGAAGATATAAATATAGTTCCTTTTAAGGAGTAGCAATATATGAACAAATCAAGAATCTGGTGTGCACTAACCAATATTCAACACAATCTATCAAAACTTCATAGACGAAGGCTTAAAAAGGTCTGAAACTCAGTGCAGTTAAATGACTTGTTCATGGTCAAAATACAAGTGAGTGTCAAGAGTACAGATGGAATCCAGGTCTTTCTGATTACAGATCTAGCACTCTCCTCACTCTGCCGTATACTGTTTCTCTCCTTAAGAAATACGGGGGACAAATTTCTACATCAGAGAAAAATGATAGTACTCTTTTTTTTTTAATGTGAACTACTAGTAGAAAACTAAAAGTAGAATTAAACAATACCACACAACTACAAAATCTTCCTCTAATACCATAAAAAAGCAGTCCTGACATTTCTATCACCGAAAGAAGATAAATAGCCCATAAGTATGTAATATAAGTATGTATGTAATATAAAACAAAACGTTAACTTGCAAATTTTTTGTGAAATGTCACTTGTTACCCACCTTTCTTTTTCATTTGAGTTTCCCTGGATCCAGGGGGTGCATTAATATCTCCTATGCCCTGAAAGTATACATATTTCTTTACAGTTATCAAATTGGGCGCAAACTTCCAGACATCTTCTCGGTCATCAATAATGCAAACCATTGAATCTCCACACGGGAAAAGATTTCTAAAAGGAAAAATGTGTCTGAGTACTATTAGCACAATTTTTAAAAAATCAATTGGGCTGATATTTGGGTTAATCTTTTATTTTTTGGTCAACAGGGAGGTTTCTCTTTCTCTGCTTCTCTCCACATATAAATACATATAGATGTATACATACCATTGAGATGGTTGAGAAGCAATACTACCAATAAATAGTCCCTTTCTGAATAATTTACCCATCTCTCACCAAAGAACCTTCTTTTCAGTTCTTTATAAAAGAGCCAATGCAAATTTTTCAATCTCCTTAAATTATTTTTTGAAAATATGAAAATTACACTTTTCCCCAATGCTTTTAGACTTCTAAGAAAGGTAAGAGATTCTAGTTACACACAAGAGAATATAAGACATTGCCTACCTTTAAAAAAAAAGTGACAGGTCATCTTTTCTCTAAATGTGTTCATGTTTCTATCAGGACTTTTGCCAGTCTTAAAATATGCATTCAATTATGATCAGCACAATGACCAACCACCATGCCAGAAGACCCATGATGAAACATGCTACTCATCTCTTGAAGATAAGAGTCTCACAGTACAAAGGGACATATTCAATGAAGGAATTAGCTTTGCTCAACTATGCATATTTGTTACAAGGGTTTTCTTTTTTCTTTTTCAATGTGGAGAGAGAGAAAAGTGGGAGGGAGAGAAAATATTTTTGTTTATTTAAAATTTAATTTAATTCTTAAAATAAGCATTCAAACATTTAATCAGAAAATGTCCATTATAAGAGTATACATTTACAATAGATATTAATGAATACAGAAATTAGTTTTTAACTGCAGCACTAACTTAGCAATCCTGATACAGAACCGATCTCTTCTCCCTCTTCATATCCCTACTTCCAATAAATTTTGGCTTCTGACACAAGATAAGCTAAATTTTAGAAGAATGAATATGATGCAGTACTTGGCAAGAATGCTGTAGAAATGGGTTGAGTACTACAGGATCAGGATCAGTAACTCAGTGTTAAATTTTCTAGTTTACCCAACTTCTCCCCATATTTCCTTCTTTAAAATAAAGAATGAGCATGGGAAAATAATGGGAGAAATGCCAAACACCTCTAGGTCTATATGGCTCTACTTTTCTGGTTTGGAATATTTTAAGAGTAAGTGGATAGCCGTCAGAGTAAGAGATCTTTGCAGCCCCTAAAGTAGTTAAATATATAAAGCGCGAGGAACAAGGGAAGAGAGGAGAATGAATAGTGTAATTCAGCTAGCTACTTTGCTTGAAACAGGGAAAAAAAGAAGGTACTTAATATCTTTAGGAATTTATGGAAAAATTAGTGAAAAATTGACAAATTTTTGCATGGAGGTGGTAGTACTTGTTCATACCCAGCTGTATCTGCCTTGTCTCCCTTTTTCCTTATGTCAACCTCCAAAAACGTTCTCTCTTCTCATTCCCATATCAATTCACTTAAAAGAGAAGCGAAGGGAATAAGGTTTTATGTAGCACCTACCATGTGCCAAACACAGTGCTGAGTGCTTTACAAGTAGCTTTTCATCCTCATTACCACAACCCTGTGAGGTTGGTGCTATAATTATCCTCATTTTAGCTGAGAAAACTGAGGCAAAGGTTAAGTGACTGGTCCAAGGTCACACAACTGGTGAGTATCTGAGGCCAGATTTGAATAGTGCCTGGTACATAGTAGGCACTTAATAAATGTTTATTGATTGACTCTAGGAGAACTTCCTACTGAGAAGGAAAGATGTTACTGAAATAAATAGGTACCTACAGAATCCAATCTAAGATCATTTATCATAACAAATTAGACGGAATTTTCCATCTATTTTATATACATAACCTTACTTCTTAGTTTCCAGACTACAGTACCATAACTTAGATGAAGTCCTACCTTAAAACTTCCCTCAGTGCCTGGGTCCTTCTCATACTGGAATAGTTCTCCTCCGTTTTAAAGAGGGACCCAGGTTGACCAATCTTCATTTCCTTTTGGCTATACTTCTGACTCTCCAAACATCACCACCCACCCTATGAGGAGTGAGGACCTTCTCTGGCCTTTCAGCTCCTTTCTTTCATCAGAATGCATGACAAAAAGACAAAAATGTCTTTTTGCTAGATTTGCATTCCCAGTACTTGGCATAATGACTGGCACATAGTAAGGGCTAGATAAATGCTTGTCACCTTGTCTATTTTCTTATTGTAAAATAGGGAAACTTATCCAAGGGCTACTTTAATGGGTATAACTATTTGTAAATCAGGGCAGGGCAAGAGATAAATACTGACCTTATCCAGAAGGTTCTGACTAATGTCAATATTTAAGGAAAAAACAAAACTTCTGATGAGGATACAAAGATTATTTTTTGATACAGAACCTCAAATACCTTTTAGGGAATAAGCAGCATTACCTATATGATAAAAACAATAACTTCCATACAAACAGAAAGAAGAACTCTTGCAGGAAACACGGGATAAGCAAACAAGATCAAACAGAAGCAGGAGTAAACTCAAGGCATGGAATACAAAAATAAAGAGATGGATATGGGATGGAGGAGCTGATAACATAACTGATACTTTTCTAAGTCATTGCTAGGTTAACATATGAATTCCTTCGAAAATGAAAGTCATAGAGCTTAGCTATAAATATCATAGGAAGTTTAAAATCGGTGCCTTAGCAAAATGGTTTTATTCATATACTTAGGGTCAAGCGTGTAGGGTTTATATTTGTCTAGCCTCTCAGTCCTTTCCTTCTCCTACAATGTTGCTCTTCTACTTCTTTTCTTTAGTACCTATTCTTATCACTTAAAATCCCTTCCCCTGCTTCAATGTTTCTTCAAACCTCCATTGTTCTCTCTATTCTTCCAAATTTGCACCTCACATCTCAGTTTTCATATATCATCCACTTATACTGTTTGAAGGACTTTATGCTGGGCATGTTACAGAAAAAAATAAAAATAAATATTCTCAGAATTGGGGATATAAATTAGAAGACGCAGAAATATACATAGTCTTTTCAGGAAAAAAATTGTACAGAACTGCAGAAACATAGCAATGAGCTCTCACCCATGACCACTCCCCACCCTCAACCTTTGAATATTGATTTAAGCAGAGTAGCCTTTGGGAAAAGACAAAAAGGAAGGAGAAAAGCAAAAGACAAAAGCTAAAGATGTTTTGAAATATGGAATAATTCACTTATGTAATGTTTTAAGGTTTACTAAGCACTTTACCAGCAATTCTGAGATGAGATAGGTAGTATTATTAGGTTCATTTTACAGATGAGGAAATTGAAATTATGATTTGAATAGGACTTAGAAAAAGAATCCACCGCAACAAGAGTACCACGGCTAAGTAATAACAGCAAGAATAGTTAAAGTTTTTCCCCATCAGAATACAATGTTATTACTTGTTTTACAAAATTAAATAAACTTTAACAAATGAATGAGAGGGAAGGGATTAAATGGAACCATAACCCTAATGCTTCTTAAAATGCAAATCTTATGGTGGCAACCAAAAACTTCTATTCTCAGAGAAAAAAAAGAAACTCTAAAGTGATGACTATATCTGTGTACATACAATCATATACATACCTAAGGTTCCCTGTTTTAGAAAAGGGGTCAATACACTCATCTCTTGATAATATTCGATGAGAAAAAAGCTTCTTTTCAGGGTCTAAAAAACCTTTTGAAAGAAAAAAAGGCCAAGTTAAAGTATTTCTAATGTCACTTTATGCAGTATTTTGCAGGAGTAAAACCTTCTAAGTTTCTTTTGTGATATCACAGATGAAAAGTATGATGAAAAGAAATAACTTATATGTACTTTCAGACAAAACTGTCACTAAACAGGATTTCTCCTTTTTCATGTTTTAACACACAAACACACCCCCACCCCCACCCCACACATACACATTCACCTGTATTCTATTGGAGGAGACAACAGGACACACGTAAATACATATATAAAAATATACAAGGCGTACACAAAATAAGTACAAGTTAATTAATCACAGGAAAGAGACAATCCAAAAAGGCTTTAATCCAAAACATAGATTGAGCAGCATCTTAAATGGAAAGACTCTATGTAGCAGAAGTAAAAGAAGAATGAATTCCCTGGGAGTATAAAGGAATTTTGTGAATTAAATCCATGATGGATGATAAAGTCACCAAGGGAGAAAGAAGAGGGGTCAGGACAGAATTCAGTTTTCTAATTATTTGTATCAATCAATCAATCAACAATCTTCTATTAAGTATGGTACTAGGGATACAGAACAAAAATGAAGCAGGCCCTGCCTTCAAATGGCTTCCATTCTATAGGGGATGACAACACGTGTACATGTAATTACAAATTAAATAAATAGCAAGAGCTTGAGTAGGGAAGCACTAGTAGCTGAGGAAATCAGAAAAAGCATCTTGTAGATAGTGGTGTTTGAGCTCAATTTGAAGAAAACTAGGGATTCTGAGAAGAGGTGATAAGGAGGGAGTACATTACAAACATGGAGGAAAGTCTGTGGTAATGACCAGAAATAGGAGATGGAATGTTAGTTTGTAACGAATAGCCAGAAGGCCGGAAGGGGTTGGACTAGAGGAATAAAATTCCTTCCAATTTTAAATCTAAGAATCTATGTTCCTCCTAAAGGTATACCTAGAATGCTTCATCTCAGCATGAAGATAAGACTGTCTTCTTGAAGGCTTTGTGCCAATAGAGCACAAGCACTGGCAGGTCTTCCCACTATCAAAGGATTAAGAGTACAGAACCAACAACAGATGTGCCTGCCCCCCAAAGACCAGACTAGTTAAACTTAGAGGTCACCTGGCTGGCCACACATGGAGGCCAACCTTTTGGGCCACAGAAAATCAAAACAGCTGTCTATTTCAGTATGGGGTGATAAACTTCATCAGTGATAGAAGTTACCCATAGGACAGAAAAGAAGGTGTTTAGAAGTTTTTTACATCTAAGTTATCCAGATAATCAGACAGATGATAGTGAATTTAAATGGATGTTATTAATATGACAAATATTTTTGTTATAAATTAATATAATTATTAATATATTAATATAATCATCATTAAATTAATAGTAATCATATCAATAATGAATATTGATTTTAATTATTAATATAATGTGTTGTTATATATTAATATACAACTGTTAATAATATTAATATATTATATTAATATAACAAATATTTTAAGTCATAAAAAGTTTAAAAGAAAATGGTGTTTATATCATTGTATTACATAGCATTTCAATTACTCTCTGACAGTTCTTTATTATTTTTTTATTATGCCCCCAAAAAAGCACAAATAATATAATTACAAATTATGTAGGTAATCAAGAAAACATGAGCTGTCAACATGGTACAATCTCATTCTGATAAGATGTATTTAAAAGGAACACTTTAGTATCATTATTTTTTAACTTTACAATTTTAAACACAATCATATGTCACCTTCACAAAGTCCTACAAAATTCAAGTTAATGGCAAAGAAATTCTATATTAAAAAGTGAGGGGCCAGATATAAGGAATGGGTCTGTAATTTCATGATCTTCAGGGAATTCCAGGGTGAGGAAATTTCCCCTACCAAGGCAGGTCTAGCACCTTCTCTGTGGCTTATAATCTCAGCAAGTTACTTTCTACCAGCCTCTAACTTTATTACAGAACAAGTTAAGAAAAACAATTCTTATTAATACATTCATTTATGGGCTGACGTAGAGCACAATTCTCCTGAAATAACTGAGTGCTATTATAAGCAACATGTATTTCCATGTTATACAATAACAGATTCTTTCATTTTACATTTGTTTAAGAGAAAACATTTGCTCTCCTAAGGTGCTTGAGTTAATTTCCATCTAACAGATAATCAACCAAGGGCAATTCTTACATTTGAGAAAGAATCATGCTAGAATGAACCCATTGTATAAAATGAGCTCTGGGTTACTTTAAATTAGTTTTTTGCTTTATAAACTCAATCACTTGATGAAAATAAGGCTTACTGTACTAATTAGGATTTACATATTTAGTCATAAGTTTATTTTATTTAATTCTAAGCACCAAGTTAGCCAGGAGGTACAGAGAACTTAAGGTGTCACTTTTTATTTTAGTTTTAGAAAAAACTGATACAAAATGACATGTATAATAACAGAAAGTTGAGGGGAAGATGCGGTTTTGCCATAAAAACAAAATAGTTCTTCCTCAAAAAATCTATTACAAGATTATATCGGATGCATCAAATTCAATACTAAGTCACTTTCATTCAACCAATGGCAAAATGTTTGGCTAAAAAAGTATATTAAAATAAATATTTTAAGTGGAAGCAGGAAAATATGTAGATTAAATAGGCATTCATAATCAAGATTTGGGGGAAGTATAAAATAAAAGTAGTTTCTCTAACTCAGTTGTTCTCAACCTTCCTAATGCTGCGACCCTTTAATACTCATATGTGGGCGTATCTGCATGTGGGTGGACCCACCTGGAGACTAACAGAGGAGCGGTGTCTCAGTTCCTAAGACCATCGGAAATACGTGTTTTCCGATGGTCTTAGGCAACCCCTGTGAAAGGGTCGTTTGGCCCCCAAAGGGGTCGCAACCTGCACAGGTTGAGAACCGCTGTTATTTAGGGTCTAACTGCACAATTGATTTTTTTTTCCAAACTTACTTTCCCTAGAACACAAGCTACCTAAGCAATATTCTAACCAGCTTTATCTTTTCCCTTGGTTATTCCCTAAAAGCTCCCAGTACATTCAAAGAGTTATGAAAATAATTTCTCTACTCAGCTACTATATCTTGAAGATGATTCCTTTCCATTCAGCAGTTCATTAAAGCTGACAATTCCCAAAGATTTCATTTTATGACATGCTGTCAATATTTTAACAAGCAGAACTATCTTATACAATATAAAAATCAATTTATGCTTTTTAATAAATTATTTCATGTGTGCCACACAACAACCCTGTGAAGTAGGCAGGTCAGGTATTAATCCATTATAAAGATGAGGAAATTTAGGCTCGAGGATGTTAACTTGCCCCAGATAACACCACTAATGGCAGAGCTGGTATTCAAACTAAGGTTGTCCAAATTGTGGGCTAAAGCTCTTTACCATGTTGCCCCTCTGGTTTCACCATAATTCAAACTTTAAAGACAAAACAAGGAAAGTCTCCACTGACTGAAACCATATCCTTTATCCTATTTCATTAACCATGTCACTAATGAAAGCTAAAGAGCTTTCATAAATGAATGTGTAATACATAGGTTAACCTAAGATTATATTATATTAGCAATATAGTAGAGTAAAAAAAAAAAGCACCTGATTTGGTTTCAAAGGACCTGGGTGTAAATCCTAGCTCTGTAACTTACTACATATGTAACCGTGGGAATGTCACCTAACCTCTTTGAGCCTCAGTTTCTGTATCTGCAAAATGAAGGGGTTGGACTAGAAGTCTTTTAAAGACTCTTCTAACTCAATCTATGATCCTATCAGATTTTGCTCAATTTTACACATTAACTCAATAATATTTTCTAAGAAATTACCTTTGCAGTATGGTGCAGTAAATGCGATATTAGCGTTAAGAGTCTGGAAGACTGGGTTAAATTCTGTCACTAATGTACACTTGCTCTGTATTCTTGGATAAGTCAACTAACATCTTAGCCTCAGGTTTTTCATCTATGAAATGAGGATAATATTGACAAAACCTATTCTTCAAAGGGTTGTTGGGAAGAGCAAATGAAAATGCCTATAAAGTGCTTTGTAAAACTTGAAAAGTACTAAATAAAAATCAGCTATTATTATACAGGGAAATCTCAAAGATTTTCAAATTATAATTCAATTGTTCATACTAAAAATGTAAAAGGATAGAAGATAGTTTTTGGTTGTCATCTCTACAATCTGGCTCAGTCAGCTCAGCCAAAATGGTATTTATTTTTGTGATTCAATTCTACTCAACGCCTCCCAAGGTTGTCCAGCCTAGACCTCAGAATTCACCAGCTTCCTGGGGCTGTCCAGGCTGTGAGTATTGTACTCTAGAATGACTTAAGAATTAACAAGTTAGAATTCAATAACTTTTCAAAGGGTGGGGGGAAGGTGGGATCAGGGAAAAAGGGAGGGGAAAGGGGCAAGAGACTACTTGATACTTCATTGGGCTCTTTATCATTTCATCAAGTTGCAAAAGTAAGAAGTTAACATTCCACTGATAGATAATATTTTCTTTTTAAAGAGATCAAGTTGGGGTTTTTTGTACCCTAATTGAGAAACATGTATTCCATTCTAAGAGCAAATGAGCCACCCAGTGGCTAAACTTTAAATAAAACCTTAAATGAATAAACTAAAATATAGTTGTCAAGTTCTCAACATTTCTAGAATAAAAGGAACATGGTTCCATATTGTTTATCACAATCTCAGGTTTAGAAGTAGCTTAGGTGGCTATCTAGTCCAACCAATTACCAGACCTGTTATTTTCCTAAGAGTCATTTTTCCATCAGCAAACTTTAGTATCTCTGTTAGTTCAATGATAAAATATAAACTCTTGTTCTCATCTCTACCTCTTGGAATTTCTAGTCTCCTTCAAGACTCAGCTCAGGTACAACTTGCTACATTATGCCTTTTTGTCCAGATAATAATGATATTGCCTTCTTAATCTCTGCCCCCTCTGACATTACCTCAAATCAGTTCTGCAGGGCTTTTCATAAATACCTATATACATGTACACCCTATTAGAATATAGAGGCAGGAACTCTCACTTTAACTTAGTATCTCCACAACCTAGATTACCCCTCCAAGACTCTTCAGGTACTAGTTGGACTTGAGGGCCCAATTGGTCACTTCAAAGCTGAGAGTCTGTGATGTTTCACACAGAACCCTTTTCCTTTTATTCCAAAAATGTTGAGAATTTGAGTGCCTGAGCAAATGCCCTTCAATTTTTACACATTTTTATGGTTTTTTAAAAGTTCAGTCACTGGACAACTCATTTGCTCTTATAGTAGAATTTCTTGATTAAAGTGCAAAAAATAATCTCTTCTTTAAAAGCAAATATTTTCTGTCAGTGGAATGATAACTCATTACTTCTCCCAAGAGATAAACTGACAAAGAATATATCTGATGAATGTATGATGTATGATGAATGTATCTATTTATCCTCCTCACCATCTCCTTCACCCCAACCCCGGCAAAGCTACTAGCCTGTTAAATTCTTAAGTCATTCCAGAGTTGAATACTCACATCCTGGACAGCCCCAGGAGGCCAGCTGAATTCTAGGGGCTAGGCTGGGCAACCTTAGGAGGTCTGGAGTTGAATCGGATCCTGATAAATACCCTTGTGGCTGAGCTAAATTTGAGCCTTCAAAAAATTTAAGAACCATGAAAAGGACTAAAATAAACTCAATCATAGAAAGGCTTGAAATACTCTTAAAAGTAAAAATTTTCCAATTTTTTTTAAAAAGCAAACCACTCAAATTAAGACTCTTTCTACAAAATTAGAAGACAGCCTACAAGCTATACTACAAGGCACTCAGCAAGAAAAACAATTATCAAATTCTGAATCAAGGCTCTGTTTATAGTTCTACATTAAACAATAATTTTAATCTGCTGACTTGATCTTTCTGGAACAGATGAATGCCCTTTAACTTTGAATTCACTTCCATATAATGAACTAAAATAAAAAATATTTTCTCACAAATCAGTTCTATGACCAACATTGCCATCAAGTGTTCAGCACTGCTACAGCTAAAGTAACTTTTATTTTACATGTCCCACAAAGGTGATTAAAAATATCTCAATCTCAAATGACACTTTCTTATGCAATCACAAGAGAATATAAAATATTCAGTGTGAGCACTGACCAATCCAGTGGCCTACCTGGTATCAAGTAAAACAGGCTTATTTCATAGAAAGAAGTACTACTTAAGTGCTCGCTACAGCTTAAAAAAACAAAACCCTGCCAAAACATCCCTCAGCATATTTCTAAAATTATTTCCAACTAAGGAAAATAAAAAAACATAGTTGTACACTCAAGATTCCTACTCTGCCAGTAACACTGTGAATAAACCAGATTACGGTCCCAAGGTCCATTGACCAGAAATATAGGCATTCAGGCCAAGAATATAGTAAATGGTAACTGTGTTAAGTGTCAAAGTAGCCATTCTATCCTAAGACTGATGCTTATATTATACAGGGTGTCCCAAAAGTCTTCTTGTAGTCTTCATCTTTAAACTTTAAGAGTTTAATACTGCATGAAGACTTTTGGGACATCCTGGATCTAACTGGAAGCTGAGTGCTGTGACTGAAAACAATATATAATACAAGAGAGAAAGGAATTTGCTGGCTTCCTTAGCTACTCTGGTTTTTTATCATAAGGATTAAACCAAGGCAGTTCAGTTCAAGAAAGGTAAAAAAAATGCTTTAATTTTGATCTATCGACTTGGTCCTTACAGAACTCAGGGCAATTCTTCTGCAGCATTTAAAGAATGATAATATTAATATGTCAAGAGACAGCAAAATGTAATACAAAGGGCAAAAGATTTGCTGTCAAAGACCTAGGCTGAAATCTCAGCTCTGATACTGTGACCTTGGGTGAGTCATTACCACTCCCTAGGCCTCAGTTTCCCTGTATGTAAAATTAGAGGGCTGGACTAAGTAGCATTCAAGTCCCTGCTTGCCTGAATTTCTATGCTCTACATCATAGTTAAAGATATTAAAATAAAAATGATAGTCACAGTATGTCAAATTAAGCAAAATATTACACAGCTTCTTAATTATACTGCTTACCTGCAATAGTATGTGCATAAAGCCGGCTACCAAAGGTGAAAACATGCAATTCATATAGTTTGGCAATCTTTTCTAGGAATTCCCTGCAATGAGGACGTAACCGAGTTTGTAGCATAGGTTCACCTCGGCCTAACTGAAAATGAAATATACCCTAGGGAGAAAGAAGAAATTATGAGAGTAATAATTTATCATTATTAAATTTTCTTGTCAATCTTATTAGGGACAATACCTTTAAAATGTAGCTCGAGTTGGATCCTATTTGTTCTTAATGGAATATAATGTTAGAACATTTCTAAATTATTGGTTATAGTGGGCCAATTTATTATTGGCCCACAACTATTGCTAGTTGATCATGATACTTTTAAAAGATTCTTTATAAATATTCAAAAATAACCATCATAAATAGTAAGCCGGTATCATGCCAAAGTATCTGCTAAGCATGCATGTGATATAACAATTTGCTCTACTTCTGAGCTTTCCCCTTTCCTTCTTCAGACATACAGTGGTGTGATTATTCAAGTTCCAGAATTTTTAATCCCTATTACTGTTTTGTATAATGGTTAAAATAAGTTCCCTAAAAGATTTTGTATAAAGGTATTTGCTATCTTCATACTGTAGCTATTTCAAAACAGAAGACCCGATTCAGTGATACTTGAATAAATTGATAAATATA
>CM053580.1:433192555-433222332 GCA_028627135.1 Pseudochirops cupreus | reverse complement strand
AGAGAAGGAGATGTGAAGTCTGAGTGCAGATTGAAACAAACTACTTGCTCTGTTTCTTCTTCTTGTTTTGTTTTGTTTCCTCTTTCCCACTGATCATTCCATCAGTTACAATCCTTCTTTACAACCTGACTAATGATTAATGGGAAGATATCTGTAGATCCTATATCTGTGTGCATGCTGCCATGATGTGGGGTGGGAAGAGGAAGGGGGAGAAAAATCTGAAACTCAAGGGACTGTGGAACTGAATGTTGTAAACTAAAAGTAAATATACCAATTTAAAAAAAAAAATATATATATATATATAAGCTTCTCTCTATTACTATACTCTTCTTAGGATATGCCACTTGGTATACCACATCAGCAGCAGAAAGCAAGGGGAATTACTTAAATAATATTTGTTCGATGTGTTTCTTTTTCAGTGTATTTTTATTTAAGAAATGATGCTTGACAAAGCCTTAGAACTATTATTACACTTTAAGCTGCAAAATATTAAAAAATATCCAAAAAGGCACATAAATTTGCCTTAGATAGCATTCCTACTATACAGACACAAATCTAGCTACATTTTTCCACCACAATAAAACCACAATATTTTTAATTGTATACATAAGCTTGTTGTTTTTCTTACACTTCACTCATCACAAAGTTATGGCTACTTTTTGCTATCCCTGAAGACAGTTATATGGTTATATGATATACTTTCAGAGGTATTAACACAAAGCTAAGAACTATTATACAACCCTGGTTTAACAATTAAGTTTAAATCTGAACATATCTAGAGACAGGATTTCCATCTCACAAAGAAGCCCATTCCAATGGGCAACTCTAACAGTGACAAAGTTATTTCCTTATTCTTACTTAAAATATAACTCCCTGAAACACAGTCCCGTCATCTGAAACTACAGAATGACACTAACCCCTCTGGGGGGCTCTTTTGCCTTCTCCAGGCTTAAGGTTTCCAGTTTATTTAGCTACCTCTTATTTGATATGTTTTCCAGTCCTATCACCATTCTGGTTATCCTCCTGCTTACGTAGTGATATTTCTCTTGAAATGTGATGCTCAAAACTGAACATGTTGCTCTCTATGTAGTCTATCCAACAAAGGCTAAATAGCAGTACTGTTACTTCCCTTCTGCTATACTTCTCTTGTAACATCTATAGTTTTTTGCTGTGTTTTTTTAAATATACTTTGGGTAACAATATACAAAAGCTGAGCTTTCCCACTATTTCCAGATAAGAGTGGGATACTCCAATTACACAAATTTATGCTATACTCACAACAGTAACCTTTTTTTTAAATTTTTTTTTGGCAATCACAATACTCTTAAGCCTGCAGTTAGCTAGGCATTTATCAAAGTTTGTTTTGGTTTTTTTCCTCCTACATTTGCAATGTTTACACCATTGTGTATGGGGAAAAAACTAAAGGAATGAGTTTACATTTATGATTATTCAATTTCATAGTGCTAAATTTGAACCTGTAATCAAAATCCAAAGAATTAAGTAGAATTTTTTCCATAAGTAGGAATATCCTTAAAAAAAAAAAGCAGACCCAAATCAAATTGTTTCCATTTATATCAGTTCTTGCTTAAAAAAAAAAATCTACTACCCACAAACCATAAAACACCACAATTTATAAAGATACTCTCATCCTAATTTAAGATACATTAATCTCATAGGTGAGAAGTAGTATGGAGCAGGGGATTGAGGATTAACCTTGGAATCAAGAAGACCTGGTACAAAACAAGGTGGTTAGATTAAATGTCCTCAAAGCTTTTTTCCAGCTCGATCTGCTGATCCAATGACTAGAGTTCAAGTCCTATTTCTGACATTTACTAATCTGTGGGACCTTGGGCAAGTCACTTGAATTCCTAATTTATCTCCAGCAGCTAAGTCTACTAATTGTAGATCAGTTGCCAATCTGCTGTAGTGGAAAGAATTTCAACATCTGGAGTTCTTCAGTGAAATATCAGAGACACACAGAGACATGCACACAAACACAACAGAACAAGAACTACCCTAAAAAGCACAAGTGTATTTGGAAATCAGGCTTTAAAACTAAATAAAAATGTCTACTCCCACCTAGAGATGCCACTGTCAGGCATGTATCTGAAACAGGTCAAAGAGAGAAAAAAAAACGTCCTTTATATACAAAAATATTAACAGTAGCAGTTTTACAGTAGTTAAAAACTAGAAACAAAATAGGAAACCATTGATTGAGGAATGACTAAATTTGTGGTACCTGAGTGTAATGAAACCTTATTATGCCTTAAAGAATGGTCAGCGTGAAGAACTCAGAGAAGCATAGGGAAGACTTAAATTAGTCAATTCAGGATAAAGTAAGCAGAACTGTGAAAACAATAGGAACATAACTACTATCTATACAAAACAAAACTGAACACCACATAATTATAATGATAATTATAATTTAAAAATATAATTTTTCTGGTTGCAGAGAAGAGTTAATAAAATACACCTCTTTCATCACTTCATTGAAAATGTATGAGAGTACTGGTGTAAAATATTGCATGCATGTGCTATCAGACAGTACACTGCTGGTTGGTTTTAATGAACTGCCTTTTTTCTCTAACACTTTTAATTTTTTGTTACAAAGGAAAGCTAGAGTAGAGAGTGGGGAGAAAAGAATTTATTTAGCAATGAAGGTGATATGAAAACAGAACAGATAAAAAGAGAATTTTATATGGATGCAACATAAAAGAATAGCATGGATGCTAAAGTCAGGCTTCTTTATTCTGATGTGACAGGATAAGTGACTTCTCACTTGATGGCCAGCAGAGGGAACCATCTGACCTAACATCTCTTTTCTACCACCTTTCTTCTGCAAGGGGAAAGGATCATGTTCCTAAAATACTATTTGGAGTTACAAGGGTCATTAGTGTCATCTAGCCCAATCTCATTTTACAGATAAGGAAACTCAAGCCCACAGTCATACACGTGTTAAAAGGCAGAGGTGGGATTTGACCTGAAGCTCTCAAATCCAGTGCTCTTTTACATTTCCCCACTACTCATATTCATTAAATTTTACCTCTTACAATCAATATCTTTTGTAGACACATCCAATTTTATCACTTTTCCTCTTTCCCCTCTGGAATCCAACTCCTGACCCAAAACAGTTTCCTTCCCCCTTTTTATTTTATCTGTAGATTTTTTTAAAACTGTAATTCAAATATTTAAGCAACTCTGGGGGAAGGAAGATACAAAGTTTATTAGATCAACTAGCTGTCACTTCTTGCATTGCCTCATGAGGGATGATGCACAAATAACTGTAACATAAAACAATCCATAAGAGCACAAGAGGTATGAGCAAAATATTGTGTAATGGGAGTGGGGGACCAGAGGGATGGGAGGTAGAGAACCAAGAAAGGCTTACAATAAGCTGAGAGGGGAAGAAATGAAAGACCATACTAGCTATTTGTTGTTGTTAGTCGTTTTCATTCATGTATAACTCTTCGTGACTCCATCTGGGGTTTTCTCGGCAAAGATATTGGAGTGTTTGGTCATTTCCTTGTCCAGCTCATTTTACAGATGAAGAAACTGAGGCAAAGAGGTTTGAGTGATAACTAAGGCAAAAATGGTAAGAGATCACCAGATTGGAGAGAGCTTTGAATAAAAGTTACTACACCAGTTCAAGTAAATGGTAATAAGTTCTAAATTGGTTTCCAAAGGAAACAAAGGGGAAGATAACAAATGTATTGTGAAGGCAGGATTGGCAAACTTTGCCAACTGGCTGGATGAGAGGAGGAGGTTGGAAAAACTTTCCAACAAGTTATCAGGGTGACTGGTAGTACTATTAACAACAAATGAAGGAAGGGGTATAGGTTTGGGCCATGTTGAGTATAACATCCTCATAGAGATGCTCTTTACAGTTGAGAGGTCATGCAGGAGTCATCTGCACATAGATTATAACTGAAAATGAAAATTGATGAAATAAGCTATTTATAAAGCACCCAGTACAGGGTCTGTCACATGGTAGGTGCTTAAAGCTTATTCCCTTCCCTCTCCCTTTGAAAACAAAGAACTGAATAAAATTGTAAAGGAAGAAATATAAAGACAGAAGACTGACATGGTCAGAACTTGGAGAGTATACCCACTTTAAGAAGGAAGAGAAGTCAGCAAACGAATAAATGAAAAAGTATAAAATTAAATGTTCCAGGCACTGAACTAAGTAACCAGAACACTACAAAAAGCATGACCTTGAGGAAATTACATTTTACTATGCTAAATCAAAACATATAGTTTAGTGGTGGCCAGTAAGGGATGGTTTTGGTTAGTGAAGTTGAAGGGATGATGAAGAGAATCAACTAGCAAGTGACTGACACAACCTTTCTTAGAATGGAAATGTTGATTTAATTAATATTCCCCAGACAAGAAGTGAAAAGGAGGGCAGAAAAGGGCGAAGAATGATGAAGCCTTAACAATCAGAAGCCCAGGGCTCCCAGCAAAGAAGACAAAGAAGAAGTAATGAAGTAAGTAGAAAGCCAAGAGTGAAAGGAAGAGAGAATATCCAAAAGGAAGGGAAGGAGGGCATCATTTTCTGCAGAGGTTAAGGAGGATGAGGCCTACAAAAAGGTCACTGGGTTAAGGAAAATTCCAGAGAAGATTTAATAAGACATATCAACAAGCTCTCTTCTATCACAGCAGAGGTTGAGGTATGTATACTACTAGGACAGAATATTATATATGTTGCTAGTCCAGTCTCTGTATTAAATGTTTTTTCCTAAATGTTCTCCTTTGTCCCAAAGGAGGAGGTGGGAGGAAATTCCTTCAATATCAAGACAAAAATATATCAATAAAATTAAGAGAGAAAAAAATCCAATCTAATCCAAGCAGTATTTGCTAAGCACCTACTATGTGCGCCAGGCACTGTGCTAAGCACTGCAGTGAAAAAAAAAATCACTAGATTTCACAATTAAGTTACTGCTAACATCAGAGAAAAATTTCAGTGGAAGCCAAACCGCAACGAAAATTCTAAAAAGTGAGTGAGTGATATGATACATAGACCTAATTTTGATCAACGGGCATGAATGAATGGGAAAAAAACAAAAAATATGTAAGTATTTTCATGTGCAAAGCTCAAGGGATAGAAATGAAAGGTAAGACAGTCCCCTTTCTCGAAGAATTCCCATTCTAACAGAGGAGATAAAGCACATGGAAGGTTCCAGCTATAAGTAAGATGGAGAGGTTCCATGGCCCTTAAGGTATAGGTGCAAAAGAGACGGTAATACTACTTCCTTAAAGTCATTTCCATGTTATTGTGCTATAACAAAAGATGAGCAGGCGGGCTTCAAAAAAACCTGGAAAGACTTATATGAACTGATGCTGAGTGAGGAGAGAGAATATTGTACACAGTTATAACTGCATTGTGCAAGGGCTAACTTTGACAGACTTGGCTCTTCTCAGCAATGCAAGGTTCTAAGACAATCCCAAAAGGCTCATTCATGATGGAAAATGCTATCCACATCCAGAGAAAGAACTACGGAGTCTGAATGCAGATGGAAAAATACTATTTGATCTCTTTTTTCTTTTGTTTTGTTTCTTCTTTCTTGTGGTTCATTCCATTGGTTATAATTCTTCTTCACAAAATGACTAATGTGAAAATATGTTTAATATGAATGTATATGAAGAGCCTATATCAGACTGCATGCTGTCTTGGGGAAGGGTGAGAAAATTTAACACTCAAAAGCTTATGAAACTGAATGCTGCAAACTAAAAATAAATAAATTTTTAAAATTTTTTTAAAAAAGAATCTAGTTTACAAAAAAATAGTCATTTCCATGATAAAACCATGTCAATTGTTTATGTTAAATTTTTTGACAAAAACTTTCTTTCCTGGGTTCTTGGTAGCTGTGACTGTATCACCTGCAGAAGCAGTCACCAAGCTGTACCTCCACAAAGGGTTATATATGAGTATATCCATTTTAGTCAAGGAAATAGAATGTTAAGTTTGGAAATTAAATTAAACAAAGAGCTAGTGTCAACCTCTAAAGCCCTTCACCAAAGTCCAAAGTCTCCAACTACTTGATAATTAAGCCTGCTTTTCCTCAAGTACCACCATCTAACGTAAAACACTTTTTATTAAACTCTATTTTATTCTATTACTAATATTGCAATGGTGTTATTTTCCATCTTTCAATCATAAATGTAAAGAATTATAACTAGTTCTTAATGAACTACTTATAGGAAAATGTACACTAATTTCCAATCAAATGACTTACAAATAAACTTGAAACACAACCTGTTCATAAACTAAGGTCAACTTGTACTCAAACCTGGTTCACAACGTCAGTGTTATCTTTGATTCTTTACTATCCTTCACCCCCACAGACATCACGATGATAACAGCAGCTAACGTTTATATAGTGTTTATTATTTGCGAACTACTGTGCTAAGCAGTTTACAATTATTATCTCATTTGATCCTGGGAGGGAGGTGCTATTATCTCAATTTTACAAATGAATACAGTGAAGCACAGAGAGGTTAAGTGACTTAAGAAGGGTCACATAGCCAGCAAGCATCTAAGGCTGCATTTAAACTCAGGTCTTCCTGACTCCAGGTCTAACGCTCTATCTACTACACCACCTAGCTGTTTCTATATTTGTAAGAGATCTCATTTATATATACACACATATATATGTGTGTGTATGTATATACGTATATATGTATGTATTATATATGTATAACCCTTTCTCTCTATTCCCATAGCATTTAACCCTAGCTCAAGTCACTATCACCATCATATAAACTCCTGTTTGCCATGTAAAGCTCTTCACAATCTACATATTACCTTCCACTCATTACTAAATTCCACACAAATCATACTGACCTACATACAAGGCCCTATATCCTATCTTTGTACTAGCTGTCCCTCATGGCTGGGATGTTCTCCCTACTCACCTCCACTTCCTTAACAGCTTTCTTCAAGACTCAACTCAAGCACCACTTGAAGCAGAAGGCTTCTCCTTGGTCTCTTCAACTGCTAGTACCTTTCCCTCTGCATTTGTCTTATATATACCTATTTATATACATGTTGTCTCCTTCATAATCTTAAGGGTAGGGGTCTGTTTTCACTTTTTCTTTATACCTTTAGTGCTTAGAACAGCACCTGGTATAGTATTAAGTAGGTAACAAATGTTTGTTGATTGATAGAAGCTTACCCTAATATCAAGCTTAAATTTGCCTCTGTCACTTCTTCTACCCATTGCTCCTTGCTCTGCCCTCTGGGACAAAATATAAGTAGAATCTCTCTTCCACATGGCAGTCCATCAAAAACCTGAAGAAAGCAATCATATGCCATCCCACAATCCCAGTTCCTTCAACCAATTTTCATATGACACAGACTCAAAGTCTTTTACCAGACTGGTTGCCCTACTCCGGATACCCTCCAGCTTATCAATCTCCTTCCTAAATCATGATGCACAGAACTGAATATAATACTTTAAAATAAGGTAGAATAGGAGCAGAATACCGAGGAACTAGAACTTACTTGTTCTTAGAAGTTATGCCTCTTTAATGCAGTCTGAATCTGCATTATCTGTTCCAATGTTGGCTTGCAGGCCACTAAAACCGCTATAATCTTTTTTCAGACACACCTGCCATCTAATTATGCTTCCTCAATATATTCCTAATCCTAAACTGTCTAATGTCACTAGGACAATATACGTGTTATACTGACCACAACAAGGTAAGATCATGTTATAATAAGTCACAGAGATAGATTTCTCTAGCCCATATCACTTGAACCTAATACTGTCTCTTAAAGTACTTTAGTTTCTGAATTTTGAAAAAGGGAGATAGACTATATTTCTATCATTAAGTCCAAAGGTGGCTTAAGGTGGCATTGCCAAGGAAGAGAGCCAATGAATATAGATTTCTTTAGCATTCTATGCCTATACCAAACAAAAATTCATTTAACTGAGCTTCGAGTACCTTCTCAGAAAAAGATGTATGTGGTTATAGAACAGGAAACAAAAAAGGGCAAAACAAAGTATCACTGATTTCCATAAAAGAAATTACTATGTTTGATACTATTATTGCATCTCAACAACAACAAAAACAGAGCAATATTATAGAGAACTGAAGCTATGTCTAAAAAGGTTATTAAATACCAGAAAAATTTTATTCCTCCTGGTTTGGCTCTCAAAAATAAAAATAGAAGAATCATAAAATAACTCCTAAAATGATCATTCTTCATTTTAAAGCAAAGAGTCCAAAGCTATCCTCAATATTTTTATACTCAGTACCCATCTTCAACAAGCAAATAAGGCAAATTAAGTCAATTTTTTTTTTCTGCTTAAGCATAATGTAAAAGAAAAATAGTATGTAAAAAGAACATTGGACTAAGAGTCAAGTTACTTAGCTGAGTCCTAACTCTACTCAGCTATGTAACCAAGGACAAAAGTTTTAGCTCTCAAAAGGGTCCATTTTCCTCCTCTATTTAAACACTTGTTGTACCAAAGCAAAGGTTGGTTAACCTTTCTTGTGACATATAAAATGACATACTGTAAATGCTTAGCACAATGCGTGGCACATAGTAGGCACTATATAAATGCTTATTCTTTTCCATTCACCTTCCCTCATAGACCATTTTTAGTAGTCTTGTGACAATTATGGGACCTTTGTAAGAATGTTTTTAACAAAATAAAATAAATACAGTTACAAAGGAAACATTATATTGAAACTAAAATGTAATTTTTTTTTCTCCATCCAAGTTCACAGACTCCCAAAATCTATCTACAGACCCTAAGGTAAGAACTCTTAGACAAATATCTTAAATCCCTTCCTAGTCTAAAACTCCAAATTCCATTACTTTACTGCAAATTTTGCTATTTATTATGAATATTCCATTTGTTTTTTTAAAAAAAGTTGTATTACTAAGATTCTTTAGTAAGGTCATTATGAATTATCTACTCTTTTACTCTTCCATTACCCACCAAAAGAAAAATCATTTTCTTTTTTTAAAAAAATGTTTATTGATTTAGTGTAAGCATATATACGTATATATGTGTATAGATATATGGTTTTTTTTCCCCTTTTTTTTTTGGAGGGCAATTAGGGTTAAGTGACTTGCCCAAGGTCACACTGCTAGGTTTTGTGTGTGTGAAGTGTCTGAGGCCGGATTTGAACTCAGGTCCTCCTGACTCCAGGGCCAGTGCTCTATTCACTGCACCACCCAGCTGCCCCAGAAAAATCATTTTCAGCCTGAAAGTAAATGACACTAATTTAGCACTAAAAGTCTAGCTATCAGAGGCAGATCTGGCCTAAACACAAACAGAGGTATGTCAAGTGTTCAACAATTTGGTCACTTCCCATCTAAGAACAATTTCTGAGAGTTGTTACTAGAAGCAGAAACACACAATACAAATGAAGTTAAGCTACATTGCAGAATCTCAAAGGGGTCAGCTTAAAGATAAAAAATAAAAAACAATGGAAGATAAAATAAATATATTTAGCCTCCCTCAAGAAAATCTTAATACAAAAATATATGAAATTTTGAAAATTTATTTTTAATGTTTCTTTACAGCATTCCTTTAAAAATGCACTCTCCTAGTAAGTCAATTTATGAAGAATATACAAGTCTTTTTTTTTGAGCTACTTTTTTATCTTTATTTTTTAAAATAAGTTTTTAGTGATGTCTTTTGTCTTACAATCACCATAGTTATCAAGTATCTCCCCCTCTCCTCAAAGCCATCCTCTATAACAAACAGTATTTTTATAGAGGAAAAAAAATCAGCACAACTGATATTCATTTAAAAAAATCTGAAAGGATGTACAATGTGTAACGCCTATGGACCCCTCACCTTTCTGACGGAGGGATTGGGGGTGTCTGATCATATCTCTTCACCTGAGTCCTGCTTGATCTTCATAATTTCGTTACATTTACTTTTGATTTTTTTGCTGTGCAGTTGTCCTTTCCATTTACACTGTTTCAGTTATTGTGTATATATTTTTCTTGGCTCTACTTTCTTCACTCTGCATCAGTTCACATAAATCTTTCCATGTTTCTCTATGTTCATGACATTCATCATTTCTTACAGCACAATAATATTTCATTATATTCATGTACCACAATGTATTTAGCCATTGCCCAATCAATGGGTTCCAATTCTCTGCTATCCAAAAAGGTGCTGCTATAAACATTTCACTATATATGGGGACCACACAAGTTTTCAAAATAAGATACCTATACTCTTGTCCTCTCTGCCTTTCAATTTTTCCACACAGACTACCAGCACAGTAAACAGGTGGGATAAACTAAAATACAGGTTGCCTGGACAATGGCATGCAGCCAATCTACGTTAAGTTCATCAATATGTATATCACGAATGAATGCAGCAGATGGACAATGAGATGGGAAAAGGCTTACAGGGGAAGATTAGGCTGGATTTCATTTCAGAAACTACGTAGTTCTTTCTACCGTCCCAAACAGCTCACTGTCACAAATGCCCATTTTCTATCATCAATTACATTTCTCCCAAGTGATTCCATGCAAGTCTTGAAATCATTTAGACAAATAAAAATTACAAATAGCTAAAAAGTTAATACTGAGAAACAGGATATGCACAAGTAGACAGCAGGTTATTATCAATAATGAATACACCAAAAAAATGGTATAAAAGATATATATAACTAAAAAGGAAACTCCATATACAGTCTGAAGATCTGTTTGAATCCTGATTCTTCTACTTACTTCTTTGGCCTTGGGCAAGTCATTTATTATGTTATATATAAATATAAAAATATGTATTTTTATTTTTAAATTAATTTATATTTAATTAAATTAATATATAATATAATTAAATTAATATATTATATAATAAATAAAATTAATTAATAAACCATATTTAATTAGAATTAAATTAAAACATATATTATGTTTCTTCAACTCAAAAGTGAGGCTAAAAGTCTTTTTCATCTTTGCATCATAAAATGTACTTTTGTGTTTCAGCAAGACAGAGAGACAAGAGAAAGACCTCTGCTAAGTTGGACTATCCCTTTACACAGCACAAAATACTAAGGCACAGAGGGGATTTCAATCTGAATTCAACCAACCCCAAAGCCTCACATTCCAAATATCCCATATCAGAGGCTGTGAAAAGAACAAGCATAATCAACAGGTGAAGTTCAGCAGTTTCTCATCCCAACAATTATTTTTGACTTGAGTTCTTCACCTTTTTTTAATCCCAGCCCAAGGGTGGCTGGGGAAAGCTATGGACCCTTTCTCTTAAGATGCTTTTAAATACATAAAATAAAATATTATAGGATTATAAAAAAAAAACCAATATATTGAAATCCAATAACCAAAACATTAGAAGAACAAATTCGCTGACCCCAGCTAAAGAATCATTTTTAATTAGAAACCATATATTCTGAAATTTTTCAGGTACCATTTGTTAACTAATTTTAAAAAAAAGGTTCTTTATACAGCAACCAAACTACTTGGTTATCCTAAGAAGTCAATGTTTGATAATACATATTATACTTTCTTGGATCCTATAGAGCAGTGTTGCCAAAGTCAAATAGAAAAGATACTGACTTGGAAAATTACAAATTAACAATATTTATTTTGTTAAATATATTTCAAATACATTTTAATATAATTTAGGCCTCACTCGGAAGTTTTGCTGGCTTCTTGAAGCCCAGGGCAGTGACACCTCATCGCAGAGAGCATCTTTAAATACCAAACATTCTATAAGACTCACATTCTTTATTTTAATTCTAAAGCACTCAAATAAAGAAATTAACACCCCCACCTCCACCACCCCTATATACAACTAACCACCATAAGACAAAGGAAGTAAAAAGTTTTAACTGCTTTCTGTTAAACTATAACTAGACTTGAAACACAAGCAACTGCTAGTTTAAGAGAACCTACTGGATTATGTGATATTTTCACACTCTGTAGACTTAAAATGTGATTTTTCCAGCAACAGTCAACAGGGAAGGAAAAAACAGCTTAACTGAAATAATTAAATCAAGCAAGATTACTGATGCTAGTTTGAAGGGGGAAAAAAGGAAAAGAAGATTTTAGAAAACATTCAAAAAATCTAGACTATAATAAACAAGGTTAAAGCATTAGATAAATGGAGTTTGCAAAAACATTCTTTCCTTACAGACTTTTAGAATGTTTCAGCAGTGTTCTAGGTGAATGTTTGCACCAAATTCCCCTACCCCTAGGTCTTCTGATTCTAGAAAAGGAAAAACACAAAACAATGTAATAATTAAACTATTACTAATACAATGAAGTTTGGTCTTAAAGATAAATTTATCTTCTGTTAACTTCCCCACTAAAATCCTGTGATGTCCTACAGAAATGATCCTGGGTTCTTGAAGTTTATGGTATACTAGCAGAGAACAAATCATAGCAGGTCCAAGTTAGAAAGACCCCAGGTATCCACCTGGCAACAAATCAGGGCAGTTAAGGACTAGTGTAGAAAAATTCAGGTAACCCAAGTTTGACCAACAAGTGATAGGTTTTTGGTGACAGGCACAGAAACTAATGAAAACTAAGATACAGAGGGACTTCCAATGCTTCATCAGAACAATGGGTTGGAAAATCATAGATTTCAGTTTAGAAAGGACCTCAAATGTCAAATAATCAAATAGCCTTAACTCCATTTTTAAAGACAGATTATAAACTGAAGTAAAATGATTTATAAAGTAAAGTGACTTGCTCAAGTTCAAACAGATAAATCAGTGATGGCAGTATGATTTGGACCAAGACTCTTTAACTCAAAATACAGAACTCTTTACTACACCACAATGTTGCTACACCAAAGCAATCATGGCTTCTTGAAATGCTGAAGAGTACTGTCATACCATCATAAAAATT
This sequence comes from Pseudochirops cupreus, assembly GCA_028627135.1. Lineage (NCBI taxonomy): Eukaryota > Metazoa > Chordata > Mammalia > Diprotodontia > Pseudocheiridae > Pseudochirops > Pseudochirops cupreus. The sequence continues at coordinate 433,209,485 of CM053580.1, read as the reverse complement.
CTTCTTTTGGAGTATAAATATAATCTTCATGCTTCAGTAGTAACAGTCTTCAAACTCACTATTACAGACACTTGGAGATGATTTCTAATGACCTCTTCTCACACTTGCCTTGCCCTGTTGGTTTTTCGTTTGTTTGTAGTCATACTTTGCAACGTACAACACAAATAGGGGGTTCTGTGCCAATGACAGCAATGTCATGAGAAAAAAAGACAAAAATAACAACATGAATTTCAGTTCTAGAAATAAACAGATTTCAGAGGCGTTAAAAATTCTCAAATCAAATTAGTTTAAATTTTACTCAAGTGTTCAAACATATGCATAGCACTTCTGAACTTGGCCCACAGGGCAGTTTCACAGCTCCTGAAACACTGGAAGTTTCCGAGACACACACAGCCTCAACGCTACACAAACACCAGACTTTTGCCCCCTGTAACTACACCTACACAGTTTAGTGGAAAAATGACCGGCCTTGGAACCAAAAGACTTGGGTTCAGATTCAAGCCAACTCTACTACTTACTGGCTGTGCTCCCTCATTAATAAAATGGAGACAGTAATATATGCAATGATAACTTAATTCAAATGTTATGAGGGTAAAAATTTTTAAATGTAAATTGACTTATAAATCTTAAATCATTATGTAAACTATCATTAAGTTTGGGAATATGTTGATATTTTACAGACTAATCCCTAAAATATTCAAAATGCACATCACTTATAGAGGAATGGAATGGAAGTTCTTTGGGAAGAGGTACCAAAAGAATGCTGATCAAATAATCCAAGTCAGGAATTTAAAAAAAAATTTTTGCCTCAAAGGCTTGTTATTTTTAAGCTAACAATCTCTGTTTCATTTCTCTTTAACATCATGCTTTATTTGGTAAACAATACTGAAACAATAAAATGCCAGATTATAGGTGCTTACATGAGAGCTTCCTTTCCTTTAACATTATTTTAAACTTAATATTATTTTAAACAACTTTTTAGCTTTAATGTTGGCCACAGATATTACCTGCTGTATCACCTGCCATAAATCACTCAATGTTTCTATGCCTCACTTTCCTCATCTATAAGATGTGAAAGTTGAACCAGATGATGTATAAAGTTCTTTTTCTAGGTCTCAAGTTTCAGTTTAATAATTCAGGTTCATACCACTAATATAATCTAACTTTCAAGGTTAGTATTCTGGCAAATTACCCAGTACAGGGTTTTGAATTAAAAATAAGTGAAAATCGTATTTCAGCAGTCAAAATATGAAGATCTTCCTCAGAGTCTAATATTTACCTTTGATTTTAAACAGTTTTAAAAGTTGTCTAATTTAATTTTATTGTTAATATCTGCTAGAAGAGGATGGAAAAGCACACTGAATGGGCAGGAGGAGGAACAGAAGCATCAGATCTGTTATAGGAAAGCACAGAACTGAAAGTGATAGATGGCAGCAAGATAAGCAATAGAAAAAGTTAAGAGAAACCCAGAAATTCAAAAGCACAGAGAGCAGTCTCAAGTCATTTAGTGATTTAGTGTAGGAGAAAATAAACCTGAAGAGCTCACAAACTCAACAGCATTGCTAAATGAGAAAGGACTCCCAAAGGCTACTCAGGAATTGAAGATCTGGTTCAACCCCCTCATTTAAAATAATAAAAAATAAAATTTAATATTTTTTAAAAAGAAGAAATTAAGACCACATTCAAAAACTGAAGTTAATAACAAACTCAACTTATCAAGCAAATGCTATGTCACATTTAGCATAATATGTAAGACTTCACAGAAGCATAAGTGACTTGCACAAGGTCACACAGTGAATATGTATTAGAAAAGTCATTAATACCCAGGTCTCTTCTGATTCAGATTTGCATGAAGTACTCTGAAACTATACAACAATGCCTCAAAAATTCCTATGTATGAAACAGAAATATCATGCAAAGAAAACTATGAAGGAAAAAAAATCTTAGTTTCAATACCCATTTCTTAATCACAAGTGTCCATGTATGTGAAAATAAACATCCTTTGCTCCTACTGAAAAAAGTCAGGCATGCTTGTAGAAATTAAAATATATCATTCTTTGTACACACTAATGATTATAATGAAGCATTAAACCTTAGTTCAAACAAATATAATTAGAGTTGCCAGAAGAAATGCAAACAGGGCCCTAACTAATGACTTTGCTAAATGGTCTTTCCCTAGTTAAGCCTCACTGAAGATGAGTTCTTACAAACACTATGGAGCCTAATGAACAAAGCAGGAAAGCCTATGCCTGGAATGGACTCTGTCCTCACCTCTGTCTCTTACAATCCATTGTTCCCTTCAAAACTATGATTAAGTGCTACCTCTTACACAAAGCCTTTTCTGATCCTCCAGTGACTAGCACATGCCTTTCCTCCTCCCCCCAAATTACCTTCAATATATTCTGTATATGCTTATATATGTACCTTATCTCCCTCCAGAAAATATAAATTTCCTTAAGTATTGTCATTTTGTCTTTGCCCCCTTAAGTTCGAGTCATTTAGCCTTTATTCCCCTAGGCCTAGTAAGGTACTTAATAATGCTCGTTGATTAATATTTCTTGGGAGAACTGTGTATATAATGACATACACATGTGCACATTTTATAGATAATGGAATTTTAAAGCTAACAGAGGCATACTTCAAGATAAACCCCCTTCATTTTATAGGTAAAGATAAGACCCACCCAAAGATATCTCCTAAGGTCATGACACATGGAGAGTCAGTGGCAGAAAGGGGATTCAAAACACACAAAAAAACCTGGCATGTAATAAAGATCAGGGGAAAGAAAAGTTGCCCAACAAAGATACTATGATTAGCTTATATCAAATTAATGTGTCAAATCCTAAAAACCAATTCTTCTTTTGACCATTCCAGATCCCATTCCATCTCTCTCCTCAATGGAAAAAATCATCCATATAACCAATGCTTCCATTTCCTTACAACCTATTTATTCCACCTTTAACTCCTACCACTACATTGAAACTGCCAATGGTCATCTAACTGCCAATTCAACAGCTTTTCTTACGGTTCTTTTTTATTTTCCACCATTCTGCTATATCCCAGTGCTGAACAGGACTTTCTTGACTTTGGAGAATATATACTTTACTAGTTTTCCTCCCAACTCAATAACTATAGTTTCCTTCACTGGCTCCTCATCCAGTCTTATCCACCATGTATTTATGTGCAAAGCACTGCACTAGTAGAGAGGCTGAGGAAGGGTGTTGTTGTTTACTATTACTGTCCATGATAATCTTTTTCTTCTGTACTCTTTCTCTCTAGACAATCTCATTCACTCAGGGTTTTAAAGGATTCCTCTAATGTAGAGGATTCCCACATCTATTTTCTCCAATCTTGCCCTTTCTTCTGAGCTCTAGACCTGAATATTTAGCCTATGATATATTTCCACCACTTTCAACTCAAAATGATAGCCACTTTCAACTCAAAATGATTCAAATGATCCTTATCTTTTCTCCTAAACTTGCTTTTCCTTCTGACTTTTTCATACTTTTATTAATACCACTATCAGTCATAGGTCATCAATGTTCTAACAATTACTGTTTTCAAAACTGATTCTTTCCTCTCTATCTCACATTATCCAACTCGCTGTGAAGTCTAGTTAATTATACCTCTACAAGCTCTCTCATATCCATCTTCCTCCAACTAATCCCATATCCACCATCCTAATAACACTTGCCAGGACTATTGCAACAGCCTCTAAATATGTCTTACCACTCTCTCTCTTTTCCAAAATATCATTCAAACAGCTGACAGATTAATCTTCCTTATGTGGCTATCTGGCCATGTCAGTATTTTGTGATTCAGTTCTTTAGGAGACCCTTCTCCCTATTACCTACTAAGCAAATTTCAAACTCCACTGAGCTGCCCAAGTGGTCTTCATAAAGCATAAGTCTGACCATGTCACTCCCCTAATTCAATAAACTCCACTGGCTCCCTGTTGCCTTTAGAATCATAAACAGAAAATACTCTGACCTTTCTAGTTTTCTTATACCTCAGGCTCCCAGTTAGCTCGGTGATCTAGTTACTCTGGCTCTAGCTTCCTTGCTATGAATCGCATACCTCATATATTTCTCACACATTCCTAGGCATCCCATACCTGGAATTCTCTCTTCTCCAGAATCCCCTGGCTTTCTTCAAGTCTCACCTAAAACTCCACCATCTGCAGGAAGTCTGTTGCCTGTCCTTAATGTTAATGACTTCCCCCTCTGGGATGATCTCCAATTAATGCTGTTTATAGCTTATTTGTAAAGAGCTGTTTGCATGTTGTCTCCTCCATTAGACTGGGAGCTCACCTCCTGGCACACAGTAGGAGCTTAATGTCTGATGACTTATCTGGACTCCACAAGTGGAACTAATTTGCCCGAGCTTATTTCATAGTAGTTTTCTCCAAATACTCCATATTTAAGTCAAATCAGAATTTTCTCTGTCCTCCAAATGTATCCTGTACCTTTGCCTGAAAAGACTTCCCTTTCACTTCTTTACCTATTTAGCCCAATTAAAATGCAAAAACCCTTGGACTTTCACATTGCTTTGCAACTCTTGTAATGGCAAACGCTCATTGCATATTGTATTTATTTGTGCACATTCCATTCTCCATTAATTTGAACTTCACAAGGGTTGGAAATGCCTTAACTAACATTCATATCTTGAATTAAAAGGGCAAAAATATATCAAAAGACTGACATTTCTGTCGAATTTAATTCCAATATTGGAAAAAAGATAGTGTCAACAGACAGCATGGTACAATGTAAAAAGTACTGAATCTGATGTTTAAATCTCTTCTCTTATATGTCCTTAGCTGTATGATCTTGGGGCAAGTTACTTAACCACCTTGGGTCAAAAGTTTTCTCAACTGTAAAAAGAAGGGGCTAGACTTTGAGCTCCCTTCCAGCTCTAGATCTATGATGCTATATTATCACACGTATATAAGGAACAATAACAACAAATGCTATGTAAGCAATAAGACTGATTTGTTTTTAAACTAAACCTAAGTTATCTTTGTGAGTTGTAATTTCATTGGTGTAGGGAACTGAAAGTGAAAGAAATCTCTCTACCAAAACAAATCAGCTACTATTCTGTAACTTGTAGTCTTAGAGAGTTGCCTGGCAGATTGAGGTTAATTAGCTTGGGGGATGAGGAAGACAAGGACACAGCCAACACAACAAACTGTGTCACAGGTGGGTGGAATTTGAACATAGTTCTGAATGACACTCAAGACAGCTTTCTACACACCACACCATGCTTCCTCTAAGATCTTATAAAAAGGTTATTTTATGATATTTTGACCAATTGAAAAGTACACTATGCAAAAAAAAAAACCTGACCACCACACCCCCCACCCCAAAATGAATAGCATTACTTTAAACCCATGGGGAAAGAAATTAATAACAGACCAGTTTTCCTTACAGACACTGTATAGTAAAGAATACCACAAGTTCAAGAACTTGATTAAAATAATCTACAATGTTTAAAAAAAATGACATTTCAGCAGTGGATTCTACCACTCAAGTGAAATGATTAATTTTTTTCACCTTTAATTATCTTATGATGACCCAATGACTCATTTTGGTCAAGTATATGGTCATAAGAGTTTAAAACAAACAAGTACTGGGACAGGATGTAAGTCTGGCTAGACTCAAAAGCTTGATGTAAATTTTATACTATAGTCTCAGTCTCAAACATTCTTCTTAGCTATAATGCACAATTGTATCACATTTTTATAACTTAGTTTCACAAGACTGGAGCTCAGAAAGAAACACAGACAACACCAAATACCAGCTCAATTTGAACAAGTTAGTGTATAAAAACAATACCTAGTTATGATGTATACATGTGTGTGTGTATATATATATACATGCATACATATACATGTGTATGTATCTGTGTATGTGTATATACACATATATCGATGTCTGTAGATATAAACAGATCTATATATGTACGTATATGTATATATTTCAGTATCATCAGTTTCTGTTTTAATCTTAAAGTCAAACAAAATTTTAAAAAAAGAAGTAGGATAAATAAACTTGGTTTTCTTAGAGACTGACGCCAATCCACAACCTCCCCCCCCCCCCATTTTCTGTAGTACAAAAATAACAACCACAGCTTTCTGGCTACAGAAGAAAAAAGATTTGTTAAGCAGAAAAGAAAATCAGATTTAATTTAAAACAAAAACACTTTTTAAATCGCTACTAAACAGCGATTTAAAGGAGAGGCGTCCAAAATTGCAGACAGTAGGGTGGGAACAGCCCCAAAAAGTCATGTTTCAAGGTGAATGATTTTTCATTTCCCAAGGAAATGTCATCATTTGATACATTAAGGCCTCTCTGTCAGAGACCTGACAACAAAAAAGAATCCTCTAGCTATTCCTGAGAGTAAGGGCCTTATTTTAATCATGTAATTTTCCCCTTTAAGCCCACCTGCAGAGCAGCGGGTGGGGCGGAGAAAGAGGGAGGAATAGAAAAGCTAGGATGCTGGAGAGCTCTCAGAACGCGCACCTGCCTCCTCCTCGCACACGTTCTAGGGTCGGTAAGAGGTTTACTATAAAGCACCAGGCTCAGAACCCACCCAGATGACTGGGGGAGGGGAGGGAGGAAGAGGAGCAAAAGAACAGAGGGTGTGCAGGAGGGTCCCGGGACCCTAAAGTTAGAGACGGCGGAAGTTATCGGTTTTGAATAGTTTCTCCGCCTCCGCCCTCCAAGAAAAAGAACGAAAACACTTGGGTTTGGCTAGCTCCCTCCGTCGTCTTCCTCTTCCTCTTCCTCTCCAGGTTGGCCCAGGCCAGTCTCACTGGGTCGGGAAAGCAAAACAAGTCGGTGCCCAAAGATGCCTGCGGCCGTCGGATAGGGAGGGGAGCGTCCCTGGGCTGGCACCTATAGGGGGTGGTGGAAAGGTCGGAAGAGAGGGAGAAACCAAGAGAGCGCGAGTATCCCCTGGACGCGCCTGGCAAACACCAGAGACCCCCGTAGTCGCTTACCCCGGGGGGACCACCTGTCCCCGTTGGGCACACAGCTCCAGCACCACTCCGGCCCGCTCCGACTTCACCCTACGCTCCGCCAACCGCTGGGTCCGGCCGCAGCCGCCGGCCTCCGGGCAGGGTGAGGGCTCCCCGCGCTGGTTCTCGCACAGGTCGGGGCTCCCCTCACCGCCGCCGCCCCCTTTCGCCTCTCCTTCCCCGGCTCTCCGGCGCGCACTGCAAGCCGGCAGCGCTCCTGCCTCCCCGCCGGCGGGAGGCACGATGGGGAGACACACAGCCAGCACCGTGCCGATCTGCACGGCCGTGCCAGCCGCCACCTTCCACTCCAGCAGCCTCAGCGGCCTGGGGCCCGGGCAGCGGATCTCGGTCACGGCAGCAGCCAGCGCCGCAGGGCCCTCAGCAGAACGGGCCGGGGCTGGCCCCTTGGCGGTGGTGGCAGTTGCAGAGTCCCCGACGCCACCGCCGCCGCTGGGGTCCGCCCGCGCCTCCATCCCCCTCCCGGCCGCGCGTCCACCGGGCCCGCTCCCCTGCTCCAGTGCCACCACCTCTAGTTCCCGGGGGCTGGGGGGCAGCACGGCGCGCGGGGCGGGTCGCTATGGCAACGCGCTCTCCGCCGGCTCGAGACCGGGAAGCGAACGGAGGAAGGTTAGCCCTCCCCCAAAGGGGGAGAGGGGAACAGCGACTTCAAGGAAGGGAGGCGGAGTGGAAGGAGAGGTTAGAAAAAAGATGTGAGAAAAAAGTAGTAACTGTTCCTTTAGGAGGGGGTCAGAATGGGGAGGGAGGATGGAACATAGAGAGGGAAAGCAGAGTCGTACGCGTTTGCGTATTCAGGGCCCGGCTTCCATTTAAAGCCACAGTAACGCGGAAATACCAGCGTCCCGGATGTAGGGCTGGAGCGGAGGTGGTTATTTCAGCTCTTCCCGCCCTGTGCTCAGCGAGTCACCTCGCGCCAGTTCCCCCGGTCTATGACGACTTCCTGGAGAACGTAATGACCTCACGGAGGGGAGAGGGAGTGGCCAAAGGGGCGGCTTCTCACGTGCTTCCCTCAGACCGCGTGTGTGTCTGTGGGCGGGCGACCTGCGTGTAAACACACGTACGCGCACACGTACGCGCACACGCACGCGGGAGGAGGGCCACGGAGTACCGGAGCCTGGCGAGACGGCGGTCGCGTGAGCAACTGGTACCGGAAACGTCCGAGGAATAACCCTAACCAGGCACGAAACAGCGGAAGCGGTTATACTGACGCCCTCGTGGTTAGCCGCTCAATGTGTGCCCGCATGAGGACTACGAATCCCAGCATGCAACTGTCCCCAGTAGCGTCTGTGGAAACACGGCTGACCAACTACTGGTACTTGTTGATTTTCCTCTCGCGGTTGCATGCTGGGACTTGTAGTCTCGGGGACGGGGAACGGATGCTCTTTACAAAAGCCTAGGAAGGAGAGAATCCTTTGCGCTTGCGTATTGAATGCCCTGGGAAAATAGTGAAGAGCCCTCCTGCGGAAAGAAATTGTAAAAGCAACCCTCGGTCCCTTGCTATTCCTTAAGGATCTCTTATTGCAAGCTGCCTGGGAGTTAAACAAGAAATGGACTTTAAAACTTTAGATTTGGATTGGGAGGAATAGTGCGTTGTGTATCCCATTTTACCTGTTGTTCCCAACTTAGGATCTCTCTAGGGAACTTTACTCAACCGTGATTCTAATGGAGATTTTCCTAGACACTTAAATCTCTCCTTCCCCAGTCAAAAAAGTTATACCGTAGTTTCCGGAATTATTTCCACCCTTGTCCCTTCTGTTTTAGATAATACTGGTGAGTCATTCTATTAATAGATCCATCTTTATCACAAAATAATGGAAACTAGCCCCCCCTTCCCCAAGTTCAGAAGCACTGAGGAGGTTCCTAAAGAGAACCAAATGCCCAATTTCAATTGGAAAAAGAAATAACGAAAAGAACTACTAGGTACCAGGGCCCTGTACTGGGGGCTAAGGACACAAACACAAAGGAAACAGTCTCTGCCTTCTAGGACCCTACATTTCTACTTGCTTAATCAGTCTGAAAAACAGAAGTCTGGGCGGCGCAGTGAATAGAGCACTGGCCCTGGAGTCAGGATATACTGAGTTCAAATCCAGCCTCAGACACTTAACACTTACTAGCCATGTGACCTTGGGCAAGTCACTTAACCCCAATTGCCCTACCTTCCCCCCTCCAAAAAGCAGCAAGAAATAAAAATAAAATAGTAAAAAAAATTTTTTTAATGTCCACCATTGTAGCATTTGGTCTGAGCAAATTAGGCAATTGCCTAGGTAGAGTCTTTTGCAATACTCAGCCCCCAAATCCTTTACTGAGGTGCTATTGTGCCTGACAATCCACTATTCGTGATTTCTTCCTTTCAGTTAAATCCCTCCGTGCTTATTTGCAAATGCTAATCCTAATAAGACTTTAGTTAGAAAGCACTTTCCGCATTCAATCTAGATCAAATGATTGCTAGCCAGCTGTAAGAGGTAACACCTTAGTGTGAATTCCTTTATCCCTTGGCTTTGGGTAAGGAAAGAGCCCAGCCCTACCTATGAGAGGGAGGGGGGAGTATTGCTTTAAAAAAAAAAAAGTAGGAAGTGCTGCAAGACAAACTTTTCCCATTTTACAACTGTCCCAGGCACATCGCCACCTAAAACATTCATCAACCAAAGTCTCCTTTCCTGCTCTTTCCCCTATGCATCTTCTCTCTGGATCAATGTAAGGCAGAACTGTCAAACTCACTAGCCACGTTTCCAGCGAAACTCTCGAGAGTTGAGTGAACCAGATTAAAATGTAATTAGGAAATGTTTAACGAAATAAATAAAAGTACAGCATAGATAATGTTAATTTGTGATTCTGTAAGTCAATATGCCACCCTAAAGGGATCTGTTTTTATTTGAGTTTGATAACACAGATGTAAGGCATAGTTTTAAAATGTTCTTCCTTCATTGTCCCTACCTTCACCTCAGCCTTTACCTGAGAAACTGAAAAGAAAATCCCTACCACCTAGCATTTAGGCACCCCAGTTTAGCAATCCCCCATTCTTAGGACACCCAAACAAAAGTGAATTTTCAGTACCTCCAGAGGGCCCTCTTGCAAGGGGCTCTTCTCATCGCAGAATGGAGGAGACACCCTAGACTGCCAACTGCCACCCACAACAGCCACCCCTGGGCTGCCTGGGACTGTGGAATCTTCTAGGGTTCTTCTGGCCCTGATGTTCCAGTGCCACCTCTTTCTCCAAAGATGTCACATCTGCCAGACCCGACCCACCAAAAACAGCTCCTGATCCTAGCCCATAAGAAGCCTGCAGTCAAGTTGTGGGAGACAAATCCAGCACAAAAAACAATTAACAAAGTAATGGGCAGTATATAGTTAAAGGTTGTGAGGTGAAACAGAGATGGAGAGCATGGGAGTGTCTTCAAGCAAGGAGTAATGATGCCTTAGAATTAGATACTGTTTCTCAACTGTAGACCAGACTCGCAAAATATTTTTACCTAGTAAATAAAATTTTTACAACCAAAGGCTTTTGCTCCATAAAATTGATAAACTTTAAAAACCTATTTCTTTTACCCATTCACCCCTGCATCCTGTTTTTACCTGCTCAGGGGTCATCCTCCCCCAGCCAGGGGTTCTTAAGCTGGAGTTGATGAACTTGATACACACACACATTCATATGTGTATACATATATTCCTGTATATTATGTAGGTTATGTGCTTTTTATATGTATATCAGCGCATGTATATACATATAGATAAATGAATTTCATTATAATTGGTTTCCTTTGTAATGCTATGTATTTTATTTTAAAACATTCTGAGTAGTCCAAAGGATTCAACAGACTACCAAAAGTATCTATGACACACCAAAAGGTTAAGAACCCCTTCCCCTAACCCTGATTCTTCTCTCCTTTCCGTTCAGTGAGAAGCACCCACATTAAGTCATAAGTGAAGAATATAGATATTTTAGCATTTTATAAGACAGCAACATACCTTGGTTTGGGTTTGGGAAACAAAGAAACTGTCTCTTCTCCAAAAATCCTCAGGAAAATTAGTGATTGTCAGCTGTCAGGCCCTAAATGCCAAGAGGTCTTTGATACTTTGTTCTTGGGAATGAACACCTTGTTCTAAGTGTCTGTGTGTAGGAAAGAAACATTCTTGCTGTCTTCACTACCATAAAAGCTTGTTGATTCAACCTTTATGATTGTGTGAACCATTACTTAGGAACTGGTGGGGAAATCAGGTTCATTGTTTTCCTATCCTCAATAAAGTAAGGAAAGCCAGTATTACTAGTAGCTTTGTGAAATGTCAGACTCACAAATGGCAATTAATTATCTTTATAACCTAGTCTCTACCCCAAATTAAAATCTGCTCAAATTTACAGAAAATAAGCCATACATTGAATCTTGATGATACCTTAATGCTTTCTTGGAGCCTCCCAAGTTTCATCGAAACTTAAATTACTTGTAAATGTATCCTTGAACAGGAAGACAAAAAAAATGGAAAAGCCTAAGCAATAAGGTTAAAACATAGGCAAATGTCCACCATTGTATAAATGAGGAAACTGAGCATCAGGGAATTTGTGACTTGTCTGAAATGATAGTAAGAGGCAGAGGTAAGATTTGAGTTCTTCTGGTGTTTAGAAACAGGAGCAAGGAAGTTAATATATTCACTATAAAACTAGTGGCTGGATCAGAACATTCAATCAATCAAAACATTTATTAAGCACCTACTATATACCAGGCTTTGTCCTGGGTTCTAGGGAAATAGTGGGGAAAAATGAAACACTCCCACAAGTAACTTACTTTCTCCTGGGGAAAAATATCCACATATATAAGTAAATACAATGAGCATGCTGGGTAGGCCCAGGAATCTTGGTGGATGATTGGATGGGATGTGCTGGGAGAATTGTTAAACTTTCAGTATGAACATTTACCCTGTCAGATATCAGCAAACCTTAAAAACTGGCACTTGATTTATTGTTTTGTTGATTGTTTGGAGAGGAGAAAATGATGGAGAAAATGTAAATTGATCTTAAAAGTGTATTAATTTACTGTGTAAAGCCTGTTAAAAAAAAATTACCAGAACACCACTGGATATGAAGCATGGTTTGGGCCCAGCTAGGTGTACTAGTCAGATGAGTTTTCACCCACTCACCCACCAATTGGAACACCTCAGACAATTCAGAACATTAAAATGGAGTAGATAGATGGTGATACCCTTAACAAAAATAGGAAAGTTAGGAAGAGGAGAGTTTTGGGGTGGGGGAGGGGGGAAATGAGTTCTGTTTTGGACATATTGAGTTTAAGATATTGACAGGGCATCCTTTTGGAAATATCTAATAGGCAATTGGTCATGCAAGATTGTTACTCAGGAGAGAGACCAGTATTGATTATGTAGATCAGAGAAATCATCTGTAGAGATATGATTATTTACTCCATGGAAGTTAATAAGAAGGAAAGGAAGGAAGGAAGGAAGGAAGAAAGAAAGAAAGAAAGAAAGAAAGAAAGAAAGAAAGAAAGAAGAAAGAGAGAGAGGAGAAAGAAAGAGAAAGGAAAGAAAGAAGGAAGGAAAGAAAAGAAGAAGGAAAGAAGGAAAGAAGAAAGGAAAAGAAAGAAAGAAAAAAAGATTATCAACTTCTTTCAACTTTAAATAGTTCTCCCTGTTGCCTCTAAGATCAAATATAACTCTGTTTGACTTTTAAAGCCCTTTATTACCTGACCCCTTTCTACCTTTTCAGTCTTCTTATACCTTATTTCTCCCCTCTACACATATACTTTGCAATCCAATGACACTGTCTTCCTTGCTGTTCCTAGCACATAGTATACCATCTCCCATCTCTATGTATTTTTACTGGCTGTCCCTCTTTGCAATATTCTCCCTCCTTTTTTCTGCCTCCTGGCTTCCCTCATGTCTCAGCTAAAATACCACTTACTGCAAAAAAACTTTCCCAAGTCTCCTTAATTGTAGTGTTTTTCTTCTGAGATTAGTTCCAATTCATCCTGTATATATCCGGTTTGTACATTTCTACATTTGCATATTGCCTCTCCCATTGGAGTGTGAGTACTTTGAAGGCAGGGATTTTATTTTTGCTATATGCTAAGCATTACACTAAGCACTAGGGATACAAATAGAAAAACTGAGATGGTATCTGCTTTCAAGGAGCTTGCACTCTAATTGTAAGAGATGGCACATAAAAGTTCAGCTGTCAGAAAAGTCAGAAGCCCTAAAGGAGCAGCAAAGTCCAGTGGTCTCTAGATTATATGACTAGGTCAGATGACAGGGCTAAGGAACTCAAAGGCATAGAGGAAGCATGGATGGTAAGACCTGACAGACAACAAGATGGCAAGACCCAGTGATCCCCCATATCATCAAAAGGAATTGAGTTGTTGACTTCTCTGTCAAGCAAGATGAGCAAGAGGAGAAAGAGTCACATGGTGGTGACAGGTCTTCCTTTGGCCTGGATGAATTCTGGGAAGTGCAGGGTTTAGGGGAGGGACCAACAGGGGAAATGCTATGGTGGTAGTGGTGGATCTTCCTTGCCCTGAGTTCCTGTGTGGGATCTGAGAGACGGATTGGAAAGAATGAAAAGGAGAGGAGAGGAGGGGAGGGGAAAGGAGGAGAGGAAAGGAGGGGAGGGGAAAAGAGGAGAGGAGAGGGAGGGGAAGAGAGGGGAGGGGAGGGGAGGGGAGTGGAGTGGAGGGAAGTGGAGGGGAGTGGAGGGAAGGGGAGAGGAAAGGAGGGAAGGGGAGGGGAGGGGAGTAAAGGAGAGGTTGGATTATGTTTCAGCAAAGAAAACTGAGAAAAAGCAGACAGGTGGGAGGAGAATAAAGAAAAAAAATCACAAAAATCCAGGGAAAAGAGACTATCCGGGATGAGAGGTTGCTCAGTAGTGTCAAATGTACAGAGAAGTTACAAAGGTTAAGTTCGGAGGAAAGGCCATTGGATTATATTTGTGTCCCCAGTACCTAGCAGAGTGCCTTGGCTCACTGATATTTAGCATTCACTTCCTCCCATCCCAACCTCATCTTCAGTATTTCTAAATGAGCTCTTTCTCTGCTGCCTATGGAAAATATGCTGAGGTCTTCCCATATTTAAAGAATATTCTTCACTTAATTCTACCATCCCTTTAAGGTCCCATCTCTCTCCTTTGTCTCACAGTCAAAATCATAGAAAAAGCTGTCTACCATCTAGGATTTCCTCAAATATCTTTTTTTTTCACTTTAAAAATTGTTTATTTTTAGTTTTCAACATTCATTTCCACAAGTTTTTGTGTTACAAATTTTCTCCCCATCTTTCCCTACCCCCACCCCAAGATAGCAAGCCTACTGAATACCCTTTCCCCCAATCTGCTCTCTCTTACATCCTCCCCCATCCCCGCTCTGACTTTCTAGTAGGGCAAGATGGATTTCTATACCCCAGTGCCTATATATCTTATTTCCCAGTTGCATGTAAAATATATTACATGTGTGTGTATACACATATATTTTTAACATTTGATTTAAAAACTTTGATTTCCAGATTCTTTCCCTTCTTCCCTCCCCACCTCCCTCCACTGGAAAGATAAGGAATTCAATATAGGTTACACATGTGTAGTTATGCAAAACATTTCCATAGGATATATAGTGTGAAAGAATGACTATATTTCCCTCTATCCTACTCCGCCCCCCACTTGTTCTATTTTCTACTTTGACCCTGTCCCTTTTCAAAAGTGTGTGCTTCTAACTACCCTTTCCCCAATCTGCCCTCCCTTCTGTTATACCCTCTCTTATCCCCTTCCCTCTTAATTTCCTGTATTGTAAGATACCCAATTTAGTGTATATGTTATTCCCTCTTTAAGCCAGATTCAGTGAGAGTAAGGTTGACCCATTCCCTTTTGCCTTGCTGTTCTTCCTCTCCATTTTGTTTTCTCTTGCCTCTTTTATTTTTTTAAAAATAATTAATTTATTTTCTTGTTTACGTCACTGATTTCCATGAGATTTTGAGTTACAAATTTTCTCACTATCTTTCCCCTACCCACCAGCCCAAAAGAGCAATCCCACTGTATAGCCCCTCCCCCAATCTGCTCTCTCCTATGTCCTCCCCCATCGCCCCTCTGACTTTCCAGTAGGGCAGGATGGGTCTCCCTACCCCAGTGCCTGTGTATTTTAATTCCCAGTTGGATGTAGTTAATAATAATAACAGTAATATATACATACATATGTATTTTTAACATTTGATTATAGAACTTTAAATTCTGGATTCTTTCCCTTCCTCCCTCATCACTGTTATGGGAATCTGAAGATCTTCCCTGCCCCTAGGCCCTTTGCTTAAGTGGCTTAAGTGGCTCTGAGAACCTTCCCCTATTTGAAACTATACTCTGCCCCCTAATAGGCTGAATGTGGTCACATGGAGCCTGTGGGGCTGTGACATTCTCTGATCCAGGAGAAGGCTATATATACTCCCTGATGTGAGGTTTTGCTTTGGGGCCCACTTTGAGAAGAGTTGTATGATTTGGCCAGACGAGACTCTGGGAAGCCATTGAGCCCCCCAGCTTTGAAAAACCAGGATGTTGACGCTTTCCTCTCTGGTAACTGACTAGGTATGGATGTAATAGTCAGACGGCTGGAAGCCTGTCTGCTGATCTATTTCTTTGTCTGCTTGTAACTTGTGTTTGTATTCTGTTTGTATTCTCTGAAGTTCAGGGTGCTGACTTTTTCCCCTGAACTAGGTAAGTGATATATATGTTTGACTGATTAAAGTGAGACTGTTAACCCATTTTGAGTTGCTTTCCTTTAGAAAAGCAGATCTAAGAACCTGTGCTAGCAGCCATCCTGGGTATGCTAGGGTGCTTGCTGATACAATCACCCACTCCTACTGGAAGGACAAGCAATTCAATCCAGGCTGTACATATGTAATTATGCAGAACTTCTCCACGGTGGACATATTGTAAGAGACTGATTATATGTCCCTTCTTCCTATCCCACCCCCACCCTTGTTCTATTCTCTACCCTGTCCCTGTCCCTTTACAGAAGTGTGTACTTCCAGCAACTCTCCCCCCTACCCCGCCCTCTCCTCCATCATCCCCCCTCATCCCCATCCCCCCTACTTTCCTGTGTGGCAAGATACCCAGTTTAGAGTTTATGTCATTCCTTCCCTAAGCCAAATTCACTGAGAGTAAGGTTGACTCTTTCCCTTTTGCCTTCCTGTTCTTCTCCTCCATTGTAACACTTATCCCTAGCCTCTTGTGTATGAGATGATTAACCCCATTCTGTCTCTCCCTGTCTCCTCTCATTCTAATCCTTTCTCACCTCAGAATTTCACCTTTTAAAGAATCATCCCTTCCTATTCAATTGATTTTGTGCCCTCTATGTACACATATATACACATACTCAGATATGTGTTCATACGCATATATAGACCCTCCTATATAGATATATGTCTATGTATACATATATATATACATTTGTATTCCCTTCACCTATCCACATGCATGTAAATAGTTCAACTTTGATAAGTTCCTTATGATTTCTTTTCCATGTTTACCTTCTCACGCTTCTTTTATTTGAGTGTCAAATTTTCTTTTCAGTTCTGGTTTTTTCAGCAAGAATGTTTGAAAGTCTTCCACCTCACTGAATGATCATATTTTCCCCTGGAACATTATACTCAATTTTGCTGGGTAGGTGATTCTTGATTTTAATCCTAGCTCTCTTGATCTCCAGAATATCACGTTTCAGGCCCTTCCATCCCTCAATGTAGAAGCTGCCAGACCCTGGGTTATCCTAATTGTGTTTCCACAGTATTCAAATTGCTTCCTCTTAGCAGCCTGTAATATTTTCTCTTTGATCTGGGGACTCTGGAACCTGGCTATAACATTCCTAGGGGTTTTCTCTAGGGGATCTTTTCCAAGAAGTGATTGGTGAATTCTTTCAAGTTCTATTTTGC
>CM053580.1:433122616-433192055 GCA_028627135.1 Pseudochirops cupreus | reverse complement strand
TGTTTTTTAAGGTGTTATTTTCTTCAGTCAGATTGTTGACTCCCTCTTCATGATTTTCTTGCATCATTCTCATTTCTCTTCCCAATTTTTCCTCCACTTCTCTTATTTGGTTTTCAAAATCCTTCTTAAGCTGATCTATGGCTTTTAGGCAGTCTTCATGTTTCTTGGAAGCTTTTGGGGTGGAAGTTCTGACTGTGTTGTCTTCTTCCTGCTCCATGCTTTGATCCTTTTTGTCCCCAAAAAAGGATTCTATGGTCTATTTGTGCTTCCTCACTTGCTCATGTTGCCACTCAATTACTTGACTTTTGAACTCTTTGCCATGGTAGAACTCTGCTTCCAGAGTGGAGAGCTTTGTCCCAAATGGCTGGGGTTTTTGCAGATGTTGTCAGAGGTCTGAGGAGGGTGCCCTCTTTACAGACACTGCACTGGCAAACTGGTGTTTCTCACCCCAGCACCACTGCCCAAGAAAGTGACCCAGATCCAAACAGGTCAAAGCAAGAGGGATTACCCTCAGCATGGTCACTTGGTCTCCCTATGATCTGTGGGTCAGGAGCTCCTGAGGCAGCCATGCGGTAGACTCCACCACCACACCTCCGCCACCTCTCTTCTCAGGGGCAGGGGCTGCACTGCACCCTTCCTTTAAACAGAGTTCCCCACTGACCTTTTACTTTCTTTTTGGTGTTTATGGGTTGAAAAGTCTGGAAACTGCCACAGCTTCTGGTTATTCACTCTCCTGAAGTCTACTCCAGTTGCCTCTCTGGTGCCAAAACCAGGCAGCTTATACATGACTGTGCTTGGCTCCCAGCACACTGTGATGAACCCTTCCTGTTGGCCTTCCAGGCTACCTTCAGAAGGAGATTTGTTTTTCTCTGTCACTTTGTGGGTTCTGTAGCTCTAAAGTTTTTTTAGAGTCATATTTTATAGGTATTAGAGGTGGTTGTGGAGGAAGATCATGGAATTTCCTGCTTCTATTCTGCCATCTTGTCTCCATCCCCCAGGGAGCCAAATATCTTCTTAATATGCAACTTTACTATATCTTCTCCTCCCATTTTTATGTTTTTCCTCTTAAATGATATACAGCCATACAGAGCAGTATTCCAGTCATGGATCTCATCCCACAAAATATCAGTTGTACCTGTGAGATAAAATTCACTTCTTTGTGTTCAGCCTTCTATTTCATTTTGCTTGTTGTTTTTATTTGGGGAGTTTATATATAGACATCTGAGCTGGAAGTTCTGGCTTCCATTGGGAAAGATTATGGGAAGAGGAAGATGGAGAGGAAAGGAAAAAGATAGGAGGAGAAAATGGAGGAAGGCCTGAGGCAAGTCAGCATGGTTTGGAAATTACTGTTGTTGTGACCTGGTCTCAAAAAGGTAAGGTAAAAGCTCACCTATCAAAGACTAATTAAGAAATCTGGCTCAGAAGAGTAGCAACAGAACAGAATTTGATTCTCTCTATTCCAGAAAGAAGCAACCTTATTTTAAACATTTTATTTCTCCTTCGATAGACATTAAATATCTATTACATACTTGGGGGTTAGGGGCCTAAATCGGAATTCATTCTCCTGGCTTATAGATGCTTTATTCATTTATATGTATGTGATTTAAATAAAACATACTAAAAATCAAACATACCATGATAAATTTGAAATGGATAAATGATTTGAATATAAAATCACATCTTAATATTTAAGGGAGAATATTACAGGTTGTAAGTTTAAGCTTTCACAGTTATAGATAGGGGAAAATTCCTATCTAGGTATGGAATAGAAGAGACCAAAAAAAAAATACACCATTTGGATTATATAAAATAAAAAAAAAATATGCACAAGTAAAATTAATACTAAATGCAGTATGATTTAGTGGCCAGAAAACCAGCCTCAGAATCAAGAAGACTTGCTATATTTCTCTGGACAAGTTACTTAAACTCTCAGTTCATCAGGAAGATCTTTAAAACTTTAAGTTGTAGTACAGATGCCAGTCTACATTGATAGAGGTAGTTTCCTTTCCTGGAGTTCCCCATAGCCATGAAGCCTCAGGGTTTGTTTGTTCTTTTAATCAATGCAACTAGAATCAGAAGAAAAGATACAGACGAGAGAAATTATCTTTGCATTAAATAAAAAAAGTGTAATGTCAAAAATCTATAGGGAATTGCCACAAATATATACCAAGCCATTCCTCAATAGACAAGACAAAAATTAATTAATTAAAATGAAGAGGAAAAACATCAATAATCACCTGAAAAGTTTCAAAATCATCAACAGTCAGAGAAATTGAAATTCAGACAACCTAGAAGCTTTCATTAATCTAACAAAGATGCAAAAAGATGGTGGTGCACATCAATGGCAGGCTGACAGGAAGGCTGGCACACTGTTTTTACTGCTGGTGGAAGTGTGAGTTGGTTTAGCTGGTCTAGAATACAATTTAGAACCACAAAATAAAAAGTTACTAAATTGTCGGTACTCTTCATCTAAACCATAGATTCTGCTACTGAAACTATATCCCAAGGAGGTTATTGACAGCAAGAAAAGACCTTCACATACAAAAATGTTCACAACATCATTATTTGTGATAATAAGAAACTGGAAACAAAATGCATGCCCTATGATTGAAGAACAGTTGGATTAATTATGGTATAAGAATATAAAGTTTTGTTATTCTGCCATCAGGAATGATGAATAAAAATATTTCAGAGAAATAAAAGCTCATATGAAGTGATGGAAAGTGATGAAAGCATGACCAAGAGAACAATTTGCACAAAGACTATACCTATGTAAATAAAGTCAATATGGAGAGACAAAAAAAACTTTGCTCAGTTACATTAGTCTATTTTAGTTTCATGTTGTCTAAAAGAAAGGACACATCACTAATTCTGTTAATAGTTGACAAGCTATTTTGAAAGTGTGTACTTTTAAAGAATTTTTGTTTATAATAAACATAGAATTAACAAATAAAACAAATAGTATCAAACAGTAGTGCCAACATACTTAATATTGGTTGATTCTTACTTTTTTGTTTTGAGATAATGAGGTATTACTAAAAATGTCTTTAAGTTAATATCCGTAGTCCATTTCTCTAAGAAAAAAATTACACAATCAAAAACATCACCACAATGTTTCTGATGAATAGTACAGTTTATCATTACTGAAATACATATCATTGCTGAAAGGAAGTTAAATACTAAAGGTTATTCATTTTATTTATATTTCAAATGCAAAATGAAATCCATTTAGTGTATCTGCTTATTTTAAAGATTTAAAGTAAGAAAATACCATCTGTCAGTAGAAATTCCTACAACTGAGAACAAATTGTGAATCTATATTTATGAAATCAAAAACTGTATTTTTTTTCTTCCTGAGGGAAGGTGATAAAGTAATATTGTAAGAAAAGAGGTTACTGAAGGAACTGTTCATTAAGAGTGGCACCTCCCTATTATGTTAAATATGTTAAAACTATCATACAGCTCAGGGTTAACCTTGCATAATATAAAGGACGTCTGAGAACTCAGTGAGGTTATCACCACAGGGGCACTTGCTAGAAAAATAAGATAACACTTATTGATGAATCTGGAATTGGTAATTAGAAGGGAGTCCATTCATGGCAGTAAGCTATTAAAATAAGCTTTAGCTCCCACATACTTAAAAAAACCTAGCCTATAAAGGATACCATAATATATTAGGTAGTTAGATGACACGTTTGGGTACATCATTACTGAATATCATCCTGCCACATATATGAGCTTTTGTTGAAAATTTTTTATATGTGAATTCCTGCTTCCGCATTTCAAAATGTCATATCCAAAACTCTGGAGAAGTATTCATATTAGAAGTTGTGGTATATTCCTTTCCGGTTAAATGTGTAGTTTTAAAGATTATATAGTTCCTATTGAAATCTAAGCTGGGTGATACTCTGCACAAAGTAGTATCTACATTTAAGAGCACATTATGATTATTACAGTATTTGTTGAATCCTAGGAAATAATACAGAGGCAGCACTGGATAGCATGCCAGGCTTGGAGACAAGAAAACTCATTTCCCTGAGTTCCTCAAATACTTACTAACTGTGTGACCCTGGGCGGGTCACTTAACCCTGTTTGCCTCAGCTCTGGAGAAAGAAATGACAAACAACTCTAGTATCTTTGCCAGGAAAATTCCAAATGGAGTCACAAAGAATTGAACATGACTGAACAACAATGACGATAAATACCATATAGAAGACAAGCTACTGTGTTGAACTTATGTAGATCAGGGGCATCAAACTCAAATAAAAACAGGGTCATTAAACTGCATATAAGAGTCCCTATGGTGGCAGCTAGGTGGCCTAATAAATACAGAACCAACCCTGGAGTCAGGAGGACCTGAGTTCAAATTTGACCTCAGATACTTGCCACATTTACTAGCTTACTTCCCCCCTCCAAAAAAAAAAAGAGTCCCTTTGGGTCATATATTGATTTAGAAACAAGCAAATTAATATAATCTATGTTTACTGTATTTTTATTTATTTTGTTAAATATTTCTCAATTGCATTCTGGTGGCACTCAGGAGTGTTGTCCACTGCATGCCCCCATTGGCCTCATGTTCACACCTCTGAGAAGATAATATGATCAAATTCACAGTTCTGTTGATGGAATACAGGCTCTGGGAACCCCCTTGAATCTTCTCACTTGATCTGACTTTACCTGAGGCATCTACCCATTCCAGTAATCCTCTCAATTGGCCTTTCATTATGGCCCAAACCCAGTCTCCCAGTTCTCTGTTCTCAGCCCTTCATTGTCCTCCATATTGCCCTGGCTACTTCCCACACTTGATCCTATCTGGAACCCATTCCTCCCTTGGCCAAGTGGTGGTCCAGGGCCCTGGCGTTTTGGTCCTTCTCTATTACCTCCCTGTCACTACAGACTATTTGTCCACTCCTGGATCCCTCCCACAGTCTTAACATATATAAGATCCACCCTGCCTCCATTAAAGGGCCCAGATTCAATCTGGTCGCTTGCCAACATAAGTGTCACAAATGCTCAGATTCTTTAAGATTCTGGCCAATTTGGTGGATTTTTAGAATCAAGACCACCTTCGACAGTGTTTTAATAAACCTTGTTTTTTGGCTAAAAAAGGGCAGGACCTGTGTGTAGCTATTTCAGAGTTCCAACACTCTTAAACCTCAATACCTGATGTCCAGAAGTCAGAAGAAATAAAAATCTTACCTCTTCAAACTCTCACCAATTCTATACTTCACACAGGTCTGAGGAGTAATCACACTCCATCAATGAGGAGAATCTTATATAAGTAGCTGGAGCCCCAGGTCATATACACTTACCATATGGGGTAATACACATCACTGAGCAGCTGATACAAAAACTCCCCATTATTTTCATTTTCAACCAACTTCCAACATTCACATACGATGATTAGGCACAAAACAAAAGTCAAATGCAATTGTGCTGTAGTCTTCTTTATGGCCTATTATTCATTCATAAATAAGAATTCAAGTAAAAAACCTACAAAATCATAGCACAACAAGCTTGTGATGAGATTGCTGGACAACAGCATTTAATCTTTGGCAAATGCTATCCTTTCATTCTACAGGCAAATATCTGGATGATTCATTTGGCATTTTGTCTTCACCTTTAACTATTCTCATTTTGAGAATGATCCCTTAACATGGAGCTATATAAAATTTTGAAGAAAAGAAACTATTTTTTCTTAAATTGGACTGGTGATTTAATATTTGTAGAAGAGTCCCTGGTGAGGAGTCCCTCTATCAATTTCTAGTCCTTGACTAGGTATTCTCAGTTTCCTTTGGAATTTCTGAGGCTGCCAAGGCATGGATCATAGAATACATCTATTACAGATAATAAAGAATACAGAAAGCATTCATCCTCAAGACCATAGAGAGTCAAGAAAATTTTCTCCATTGGGTAGCTCCCTACCCCTACCCCTTTGTGAAAAAAAAATCCATTGCTTGCAATTTCAGGGACAAGTCAATAAAAAGCTTTATTTTGTAGTGACTCATAAAGAAGTCAAATTTCAATGGGGAAAGCTATAAATATGAGTAGCTTCTTACAAATATATTTAGGCAACTAGGTGGTTCGGTGGATATAGCATAAGTCATTTAACCTCTGTTTGCTTTAATCCATTGCAGAAGTAAATGACAAACCACTCCAATATCTTTGCCAAGAAAACCCCATGGACAGTATGTTCTGCAGGGTCATAAAGAATAGGACACAGCTGGACAACTGAACAATAGCAGATTTCTAGAATACAGAAAACATATAATCATTTTCTGTCCATAAATGGTCAGCCATTGATCTTGAGTAAATTGTGTTGTGTTCTAAGGAAGGTGACAGAATTCCTAATCAAATAGTCTATTACTGACTTCAGGTTCCAAGAAACTGTGGACTTTGTCTTTTCTAGAATGCAGGAAATGAAAACATAGGGGATCGATATGATTATCTGTTTACACTGGAATGGAAATTTATTCCATAATGGGTCTATTCATGTTAAGAGGAAGAAAATACATACCTCTAACAATGCCCCGCCCCCTGCTCCAGATACCACACTACCTTTCCCCAGGATCTTTAGTCATTTTAGACATTTCCTCCTAGGGTTGAGCCTCCAAAGTGGGAAAAGAACTGATGGTTGTTAGAGAGTTAAGCAAACAAGTTTTCCTCAAAAACTTATACAATCTCTGAAGACTTACAGCCCTACCAGGGAGTTGAGGATCCTGTAAGGAAAGAACTTGGGGTTTCTACATATTTTCTTTCAGAAATATAGAGACTTTCAGACATATAGAGACTACAGTGATAGAACATACCATAATTATCACGGAATCAATGATGGACCAGATGTGACTTTGCTACTGTTGCTCCACAGTTTTGGCTACTATAGCCCCTGACTTAAGTCAGGAAATCCTTAGCTTGGTACAGGACTTCTTCCATCCCTTTGCCACTGCTTGTGTTTGTTGTTCGGTCATTTTATGACTCTGGTTGGGATTTTCTTGGCAAAGATACTGGAGTGGTTTGTCATTTCCTTCTCTGTCATTTTATAGATGAGGAAACTGAGGGAAATAGAGTGAAGTGACTTGCCCAGGGTCACACAACTAGTAAGTGTCTGAGGCTGGATTTGAACTCAGGAAGAAGAATCTTCCTGACTCCAGCTTGATACTCTATCCACTGTACCACCTAGCTGCCTCTGCCACCAGGTCACAGTCCTGAAGTTTAGATTTCTGTCCAGGAATTCCTTGGCTTTTTACCATTACTTTCATTTGGTATCTACTACCTCCTGCTGTCAACAGTATCTTCTTCCTCAAGAAAATGTTAACAGTTCATATAGTGATAGATAACTACAACCATTGTGGCCCTCGTCTAGTTAACAATTTCCATCTATTTTTTTCCCTTTTTAAAATCTTGTTCATATATCCCAAGGCACAAAGAATCATAGAATATTGTAGGTAGAAGGGAGCTCAAAGGTCATCTAATACAGCTCCATATAGTTAGTATGTGAAAAGGCCCCTCAGACCTCTGTTAACACCTACTGACTCAACTCTCTTAAAAGAAGGTCCCCAACCCTTACCCGTAACTGTCTTGGGGTGACTGAATTCCATTCAATTAGTCTACCTCAAAGTACAGGCAATGTTCCTCTCTTCTCTCCTCAGGTGCACATAGTTAGTACTTTTCTGCTGAATCTTTTTGAAATTGGGGAAAAACACTTAGTTATGTCAAGTGTTGTGTTGCTCAAAAAAAAAAAAGAGAAAATTACAGAAACATGGAAGGGAATGGTAGAAGAAACCACCTGTCCTCATGCAAATCAGGCTAGCTTTTCCTGGAAAGGTATTGAAACCATACTGAATGCTTAATTTGCTCCAAGAACACAGGTCTTGGGCTATTATCAGTTAATAAACATTTGTTAGGTATCTAAGTGTGTCAGGCATTGTGCTAAACCCTGGGTAAAATAAAAGTAGTGTCTATTGTCAAGGAGTTCACAGTCTAATGGAGGAAAAAACATGCAAATAATTGTAAAAAAAAAACCCAAGCTATATAGGATAAATTGGACAAGGCACTAGTATCAAGGGAAATGGGGACAGGTTCCATGTAGATGGTGCAATTTTAGCTGGGATAGGAAGGAAGCTAGGAAACAGAGATGAAGAGTGAGAACATTCCAGGAAAGGAGTATGACCAGGTTTGAGAGATACAGTGTCTTGTTTGAGGAAGAGCAAGGAAGCCAGTGTGACTGGATTATAGAGTATATAGAGAAGTATAAAATATAAGGAGAGTAGAAAGGTGGGAATGAGTAGCAGATTATGAAGAATTTTGAATGCCTAAACAGAGGGTTGTATATCAGAGATTATAGAAAGACACCGGAGTTTATTGAGTAGGAGAATAACATGGCACTTTAGGAAGATGACTTCAATGAATGAGTGGAGGTTGGACTGGAGTTACAGAGAGACTTCTGGCAGGGACACCAACTAGCAGCTTCTTGCAAAAGTTCAAGCTTAGGATGATGAGGGTTTGCACCAAGATGGTGAGGAAAGAAGGGGGGCATCCATAATAGATGTTGTGAAGGCAAGAGGCCTTAGCAACATCTGAGATACAGGATATAAGAGAGAGAAAGGGATTGAGGATGATACCTAAGTTGCAGATTTGAGTGATTGGAAGTATGGTGGTACCCTCAACAGTAATGGGAAGGTTTGGAAGCGGGGAAAGGTTTTGGAGGAAAGATAAGGAATTCAGATTTGGACATAGTGAGTTTAAGATATATACTAGATATCTAATTCAAGATGGTTAATAGGCATATGGAGATGTGAGACTGGAGGTTAGGAGAGAGGTGAGGACTGTATGTGTAGATTTAAGAATCATCCAAACAGAGCTAAGTAATCACTTCTTGGCTACTTGAGCGCAAAACAACCACAAGGAGCTCCAGGTGTTCTTTGAAACTTGACTTTTGGACTCTAATGGACAAGTCAGAAGCATGGGAGCTTTATTCCATTAAATTAATGCATATATACTTTTTGAATATTGGTTGCCTACTATTTCTAAGTAAATCTCCTTTTGTTAACTTTTGAATGATCTATGAGTCTTTTATTATATTCCAACATAAACTCTTTGGGGACTAATTTGAATCATGCCCAGTCCAGAAAAGCAGAGAAGCAACAAGACTGGCAGAGCCACTATTGGTTACTCAAATACAATGGCAAAGACTTATCCTTCTGTTACATAGATACAATAACCATGACATTACATGAATTTCATTGCTTAATTAAAATTTCAGTGTATTTAAATATATGACAAAATTAGTACAACTATTCTCTTCTTTAGGAGAATATAATACCAAAATTTAAATTGAAGGAGAACATTAATAATAATAATAAGAACTAGCATTTACATGGCACCTACAATGTTCCAGGAACTATGCAAAATGCTTTATCAATATTCTCATATTTGGTCCTCATAACAACCCTGGGAGATAGGTACTATTATTACAAGAATCTATCTGTTTAGCCAAGTGCACCAAATCCTTGCTTTTTAAATTTCTTAAAAATATCTTTAGTGTTACTTTCCTAAAACAAAACTGTATTTGGAAAGTTTCTGCACATTTATTCTTCTGGGAATACTGCCCTGGTTTGCTGAATTTCAATGTCTTTCTGGAGGCAAACACCTGAAGACGATCACCTGCAGATTTCTGTCTGTAGTCTATTATTGAAGACTGAACAGCAATTTCTTTTGTTCCTCTTCTCCCTTTCACAAAAAAAGAGAAAGAAACCCTACACAGGTCTACTTATTCTGAAATGTCATTCATATCCCTTTGGGGAAAGTTTCATTCCTAACTAAATTTGCAGTTGATACCTTCCCCTGGTCAGAATACAGCATACTTTTCTGGAGATATATTTTGAATTAGAGAGTAAATTGAACACCTTCACATGCTCTCTCTACTTTCACATTTTTTTTTCTGAGATGCATGACACATGTAATACTTAATCAACAAGCATTTATTAAATACCTAATTTGTGCCAAGTATAGCACTATATGCTTCAGTCTATCTGCGATCTCATTGATGTGGGCATTCCCTTTAATTATACAGCTTGCAACCCATCTATGCCAGCCCATCCTGTGCAATTCTTGTCTATGTCTGCCCCTAGATTCACCACAGGGAGTCCATCTAAAATGCTGGTGACTCTGATCACCTCCTGAAAGAGATCCCAAATTGGAAATATCAAAGAATATTGTAGCCAAATTCCAAAATTACCAGGTCAAAGAGAAAATACTGTGAGCAGCCAGTAAGAAAATTTAAATATCATGGAACCACAGTCAGGATTATGCAGGATGTTGTGGTTTCTACATTAAAAGATTGGAAGGCATGGAATATGGTATTCTATAAGGCAAAGGAGCTTAGATTATAAACAAGAATGAACTATCCAGTGAAATTAAGCATAATCTTTAAGGGGAGGAGATGGATATTCAACGAAATAGGGGACTTCCAAACCTTCCTGATGAAAAGTCCAGAGTTCAACAGAAAATTTGATCTTCAAATATAAGACTCAAGAGAGGTGTAAAAAGGTAAACAGGAAAGAAAAAAAAAGTAATATTAAGAAGGGCAAACTGTTTACATCCCTACAAGGGAAGATGACACTTGTAACTCTTGAGAACTGTATTGTTATTACAACAGGGGTATACATAGACAGAGGGCATGGGTAAGAATTCACTTTGATGTGATGATAAAAAATCTAATTCAGTATGAAAAGAGATTATCCTGGGAGAGAATGAAAGGAGGAGGCAGACAAGGGTAAATTACATCATATGAAAAGGCACAAAAACCTATTATAGTAGAGGGAAAGAAAGGAGGGAGGTGAGCATTGTTTGAACCTTACTCCCATCAGATTTGGTTTAAAGAGGGAATAACATAATCAGTTAGGTATAGAAATCTAGCTTACCATATGGGCAGTTGAAGGAGAAAAAGGAAAGAAAAGGGAGGGGATGGATAGAAGGGAGGGCAGACTGAGGGAGGTGGTGGTCAAAAGCAAAACTCTGGTGAGGAGGGAAAGGGGGAAGGCAAAGAGAAACTCATAAATTGGGGGGAGGGTGGAATGGGATGGAGAGAAAGACACAAGTAGTAATCATAACTGTGAATGTGAATGGTATAAAGTCTCCCATAAAACAGAAGTAGATAGCAGAATGGATTGGGAACCATAATCCTATAGTGTATTATTTACAAAAAACACATTTGAAGCTGAGGGATACACACAGAGTAAGGGTATGAACTGATGCTGAGTGAAATGAGCAAAACCAGGAGAACATTGTATACAGTAACAGCCACATTGTGCAATGACTGACTTTGAGAGACTTAGCTCTTCTCAGCAATGCAAGGATCTAAGACAACTCCAAAAGACTCACGATGGAAAATGCTATCCACATCCAGAGAAAGAACTTTGGAGTCTGAATGCAAATGGAAGCATACTATTTGCTTTCCTTTGTTTTGTTTTGTTTCTTCTTTCTTGTGGTTCCTCCCATTAGTTCTAATTCTTCTTTACATCATGACTAATGTGAAAATGTGTTTAATATGAATATATAAGTAGAACCTATTTTGGATTGCATGCTGTCTTGGGGAGGGGGGAGGAGAGGGAGAGGAAGAAAATTTAAAACTCAAAATCTTATGGAAGTGAATGTTGAAAAAATAATTTATATATTAAAATATATTAAATATATTAAAAATAACTTATGTATTAAAATATATTTTAAAAATAAATTATATATTAAAAAAATAAAATGCTGGTGACTTTAATCTTTTTCTTCTAACATTTTAGGTATGTCAATGAGACTTGATGGTTTTCCATACATTCTCTCTCTCTCTCTCTCTTTCTCTCTCTGGCTCATATTTTTTAATCAATTTTTTTTCTGATGACATCCTTTGCATCACTTTCATTGAGTAATTCCTTGTTGGAAATGTATTGCAACCTGTTCACACTCACTATATATCCTTCCATTGAATTTTGAGTGACCCTCAATGTAAATGCTTTGTAGAAGGTAATCCATTATTCTCAGTCATACAATATCATTGAAAGAATATTGGTTTTGAAAAGATGAGTCTCTCCATCCCCTGTGCCCTGGGAAGCTTGGGGTCATTAAAAGCACTCTGTAATTTTCCAAAAGCAATCCAGTCAATTCTATTCCTATTCAATTTTGAGTCAGTTCATCTATCTATCTATCTATCGATCGATCGATCGATCGATCATCTATCTATCTATCTATCTATCTATGTATCTATCTGTCTATCTGTTTGTCTATGTCTATCACAGATCTGTGTACTAATGGATATGCTCTTTAGATTGTTCATCTAAACTGCATATCATAATCTAGACATTAGGTACTCATCTATTTGGTTTTTCTATTGTGGATAATTAGGCTGAATACCATACTGTATGGTACAGAAGAGGGAAAAATCACCTTGAATATTTATGTCTGTTCTTCTACTGTGAAAGTAATGATTACAAAGCAACTGAGACATCATTGTGTCCTTGAATGAAGCATGTCAATTCATTGGCTAAGACATGTAGCACCTTTAAAA
Organism: Pseudochirops cupreus; assembly: GCA_028627135.1. Classification (NCBI taxonomy): domain Eukaryota; kingdom Metazoa; phylum Chordata; class Mammalia; order Diprotodontia; family Pseudocheiridae; genus Pseudochirops; species Pseudochirops cupreus. The sequence continues at coordinate 433,179,502 of CM053580.1, read as the reverse complement.
AAACTGGAGCCCAAATGTGAAAATTGGGATATTGTTGTTTGTCCTTTGTTTTCGGAGAAGACATCACAGGATGACATCTTACTATGTGTGTAAATTGGATGTAAGTGAGGCAGAGTTGTACAAAGTCATCAGCCTCACTGTCTCTTCCAGAGTCATCTAAGTCCAGTGGCAATATAAAAGTCAGGATGACTGGTGAATGTCTTTGGTGTCTGAGAAAGCTCTAAGTGCTACACAGTGTCTGCTCTAGCCACCTTCATGGACATTGGAACAAATAATTCTCATCCACTTATTCTACCTGAGGAAGTCTTCACATGCTTAGGATAAACATTCCCCTGATTCATCAATGGGTTTGAGACCCCTTGTCTACCCTCAATATGGTTTAGCCCATCTGCCAAGAAGGTTTTACCAGAGTGTGGCCACTGTGCACGCCATAGCTTCTTGGAGCCACAGGTAGGAGTTGGGTGACAGGTGGACACCAAAGGTGAATGAGCAGCCCTGAAAAGGGCCCAGCAGGTCTCACACTAGAGGTGCTAGTCCTCCCTAAACACCCCATAGAGCCCAATATACTCTTAAGTATAAAAGAAACAAGGCAGAAGATCCAAGATAAATTCTACATTTCCTTTCTATCAAAGTGTTGAAGTAATTTTGAATCATAGGTTTTAAACTGAAAGGGATCTTGAAGATCAGTTAAACCAACCCACTCATTTTACCGATAAGAAACTGAAAAGGTGAATAATATGCCCATGAGCAATGGCTAATAAGTAGTACAGAGCTCGATCCACTCCACCACACTGCCCTCTTGTGTTTATCTTAGGTAGATAAATTTAAGAGGAATTAACTAATGGCTTAGTCTAGTGTCATAGAGGATAACAATAACAACATTATTATTTATAAGAACAACTAGCATTTATATAGTTTTTTAAGATTTACACAGTGCTTTACAAATATCTCATTTTATTCTCACAACAACCCTGTGAGTTAGGTGCTATTATTATCCCTACTTTATAGATGAAGAAACTGAGGCTAGGAGAGATTTAACTACTTGCCCAGGGTCCCATGTTAAGTATCTGAGGACAAATCTGAATTCAGGTCTTTCTGACTCTATGTCCAGTACTCTATTCACTATACTCCCTAGGATATTAACCTATAGTCAATAGAACTAGTAATCAATAAATTAATCAATGAGCATTTATTAAGTGCATGTTATGAGTCAGGCACTGACTTAGGTGCTGGACATACAAACACAGAAACAACTTCTGCCCTCAGGATGCTCCCATTCTGTTGGTAGGAAACTATGTGCACAAGCATACAATAGTCATCCATTTATTCCACTGATTGTTTTTGATAGGGTGGCAGACACTGAACAGTGGGGAGGCTAATAGAGGAAGAAATTGACAATTTATATGGGAAACTTCATACCACCAGTGCTTACTAGGGAAAGTGTGTTCTTGTCTACGGACTTCTGAAATTATTTGCTAAGCTGCCCTGAATAAGTTGGATGGCTGAAACATCATCAAGTAAAAATAAGTATGTCACTAGAAAGTTACTTGGACTTTAGTTCAGTTATCTGTCTCTATCCATTCTAATAGAAAAGATCCATGTACATTTGTAGTCTAGCAGAAGTAGCTTGAGTTTTGTTATATATTTCCTTAAGTACTTTACATATTTAAAATCAATACCCAAAGCAAGACTTAGGTCACTATGCTGATTATTACATACAATCAATAATACCACCCTAAAATTTGTCCTACCTCAATGAAGAGGCTGGAAATAAGACTGGAGCATGGAAGAAACACTCCTAACCACCTCCTAGTCAGATCAAAGTGAGAAGGGAGAGAAGGGTAGACAGATGGTTATCGCTACTGCAGAAAATGGATATCCCTAATAGAGCCACAAAATTAAACATGTTATAATGTGGGAAGTGACAGGTCACCTAATTTTTAGTTATAAACATGGAAAACAATAACTTTGGCAACAATATTACAAACATAAAGCCCCAAAGAGTAAGAACAGTGGAGTTCAAGCAGAACGAAGGGCTAGATTTACTTTTTCTTTAAAGTATAAGTGTCATTCTAAATAGAATTTGAGTTTTCATTTCACTCAAAATATTCTGTTCTTCAGTCATTTCAGTCCTTTCCTACTCTTTATGACCTAATTTAGGATTTTCTTGGCAAAGATACTACAGTGGCTTGCCATTTCCTTCTCTGCCTCATTTCATAAATGAGGAAACTGAGGCAAACAGGTTCAAGTGACTTACCCAGGATCACACAGCTAGTCAGTGTCTGAGATCAGATTTGAACTCAGGACTTCCTGACTCCAGGCTTAGCACTCTATCCACTGTGCCACCTACCTGCCCTCATTCAAAATATACTTAAAATATTAGCTCCTTTATGCCACTAATTGCCTCAATAACTGGGGTTTCTGTTTGTAGAGGGCATTTTTGGCAAGCATATCTTATATGACTCATACCTCCCCATAGCAATATAAATTGGGAGACTCTAATGTCATGGGCCCTTTCTCCACAGTGATCATTTTCCTTTTCATGGGACCTAGGCAAAAAGCAGGGCCAGGGACATGGAGATCACTGCTGTTCCAAAGTCTCTTGGATTTAGGGTCCTGGAACATCTCCATTGAGGCAAATCAATCAAAAACAACTTTGACAAGAATGTTTTAGGTCAGTGTGACCTTATTTCCCTTTTGTTACAGGGTTACTGAACTAATAAATTAAGGAAGTACTATTAGATAGTATCTACCTAGATTTTACCTAAACATTTGAAAAAAATAGCACATTGCACTGATGGAGAAGATGAAGACTGCTAAATAAGACAAGTACTATAGTCCTTTTCCTAGCAGCTGACATGAGGATCTTATGAAGCTTCTCTGGTACAGGCTCACTTTGCTTCATAGGGTCATCAGAATTCTGCTGGGATTCCTGACTTCAAGAATGGAAACACAAACCTGGCCCAGATCTGTTTTTTTTATACCTCTCACACTCACTCAAAGAATGACGCTGGGCAAGTCACTTAACCTCTATCACCTCAGTTCTTATCTATAAAATGAGAGTGTTAGACTCAGTGGCCTTTCAGTTCCTCTCTAACTCCAACTCTTTGGTCTGTTAATCCTTTGATTCCAGAATCAGTTTTCTTTCCACTAAGATCACATCACTCCATTGTGGGACTATGGACTAGTTCTCCCTTCAGTGGAGACTAAAGAAAGTAAGGCTGTAAGGGATGATGCAGATGCATGCATGAAAGATGGACAGATAAATCCATCCGAGGATGATGTGAATCAATATTCAACTCAGTACTTAAGTAGATTTGTCACCTTCTTAACATGAAGGTTCCCTCCAACAAATCTGGTCACAATTCATCTGCATTTGCTTTTCCAGTGTGTGACTTTACATGTCTACCATAGGGGATTGACTTAGTGTGCTGGAGGTCCTCCTCCCTTTCTCTTGACATAGGAAGGATAGCAAAGGTGTACAAAGGCTGTCTCCTTGTTCTCATGACTAGTCTGCTTTCTTTTTCATACATCTTCTTAATAATATCCTTTATATTACTTCTCTTTCTTAATTCTTTGGTCATATTTTATTTTAGGTTGCATTCATCCTACTCCAATGCCTCACCATGGTATGAAAATGACCTTAGATTTCTAAAGAATATTGCAGGAGAGTTTAAGATCCTACTGTGCTGAATTGCTTTGGAGGATGGTCTTGATGACAGACGGTGTCTATTTCCTGAATATCAGTCTAAGTAGGGAGAATTCATCCTCAGTAGACTTCCCACTTGATGATGAATCCCTTAGTTGTGGCAACCCATGAAACAAACAAACAAGCAAAATGCAAAGTGGCCCTAAATCCTGTTTGATCCCCTGTATTTTCTGCAGTGATAGCAACAGAATGGACAGCAACATTACGTGGGACTTATGGCTTTAAGAATGATACAATTTTTAGACAGTTTATAAATTTAACTTAGACATTTGTCCTATTAATTTGAGGCTCTCATCCAATGAGCAATGAGGAAACATATTACCAGAGGAAATGAATTTTAATAATCTTAAGGTGAATCAATGGGGCCTAAAATTGCTTCAAATATAGCTATAAATACAATACAGTTTAGTTGTAAAAAAAAAAAGAGAGAGAGAGACCCTCCATGTAAGATAAAATTAAATTTTGAGATTTGCTTGAGAACTCAATTTTAATACTATGTCCAAATTTGTTGGACCCGTTAAATCATGCCAAATATTTAGTGTCCCCAAAGCAAAACTTCATTTTATAAAGAAAAAGTCAATACTAGGCCTATTCAATCAAACATTTACTGGCTCTATTTAGTACTCATATGGGCTTTAACATCCTTTATCTTCAGCAAGACAGCTCTCTGAAAAGCTAGAAATTTAAAAAGAGAATGTATTTTGGCCAAAAGGAACAGCCTACATTAAAAAAAAAAAAAAGACATTGTGTGCTCTTGGAAAAAAAAAAAAGAAGAGTGCTACAAAAACGATATATTAGTTAGAAAAGGTTCATATGCTACAGAGAAGAAAAGAAGAGGCATAAGGAATCAAGACAACATCTGTGATTTTGTTCCCTGTGAGAGCATCTGGCACACTGAACATGATGGATTTGAATCAGAGAGACTAGAACACGTTGGCTTCTAACTATCAATCAGAAACATGGTATTCAAATGATCCCCCAAATTGACTAGAATAAAGGGTATGCTGAGGAAGCCATGTACATATTCCATAGAGATGGTCTAGGAAGTATTTTATACTAACAGTGGCTGTTTTTCAGAAATGTTTCCTAGCACTTTGAAGCAATGGGAGAATCGTGAGAAGATATAGGCAGACAATAATTCTTCCTACCTTCTACTTTTACTGTCATTTCATTCCTACTAAAGGGAAAAGCTATAAAAGCCCTAGATGGTTCTCCTGCTGCAAAGACCGGTGGGAATATATGTTTAGTGACTCCTTAAAGAGCCAGAATTTGAAAGACTCAATTTTATATTATAATCTTCACCAATTATATTGCTAATTAGCAGAAGAGTATGGAGATGGCAGTAAGAAGTTTCAATAGTTGAATTTTCCCTATATGCTTTAGGGTTATGTGAGCAGCCTTTCTTTTTCTTGCCAGAGAAATTCTAAGAGAAAGAAACATAATTTGGGTTTCCATCATGCTTAAAGTTTTCTCCTTAAAAATTCTCAGACACCTTTTCAATTTACCCAACTATTAATTCTAACATATGGCACTCTGGGACTGAGATCCAGCTCCTGAGAATTAATTCAACAACCGTTTGTTAAGCATCTACTATGAATGCGTTGTGCCTGGGTTGTAGGGAACAGAGAGGGAGAGAAGGGTACAAGAATAAATAAGATACAGCCCCTGACTTCAAGGGACTTATTAAATCCTATAATGTGTGTGATACAGTGGCAGATATCCTAGAATTGCAGTCAGATCTGGGTTTATAAGCCAAGTTCTGACACTTATGAACATGTGACCATGGGCCAGTCATTTAGCCTGAGTTTCCTCATCTGTAAAATGGCATGAATAATCCTTATACTACCTATTTAACAGTGTTGTGAGGAAAGTCCCTTGTTAACCTTAAAGCATTACGTAAGTGTGAGTTATTGTTATTGCTTTGAAGTGAATCCTGAAAGTCCATTACACATTACATTATAGGATGGGATGGCTTTACCAATGGTACCTAATTTACTCTTTTGAAATGATTTTTTTAAAGAGAAAGCTATCTAAAGATGTTTGAGAATTCAGATGTTCCATTAATTCAACCTTATAATTAACTCATGAGACTCACTCATGGAGGCAGCTAGGTAGTGCAGTGGGACAGAGAGAACACTGGGCATAAAGATGGAAAGACCTGAATTCATATCTGGCTCCAGGCATTCGCTAGTTGTGCGACCCTGGGTAAATCATATAACCTCTATCCACCTCAGTCCTTTCAACTGTAAAGTGGGGATAATAATAGCACTTGCTTTCTAGGGCTGTCATGAGGATCAAATAAGGTAATGCTTATAAAGTGCTTTGTACAGTTCCTAGAACACAGTAGGTACTTAATAAATGTCTGTTTCCTTCCTTCCATTTTTCTTTCTTCAGCTTATTCATCTCTGTATCTAAATGGCAAGTTATTGGTTGCTTTTTTTTTTTTATGTTAAGGGGAAATAGTCTCCCTGTATGAATTCCACTTGGAATTCATGTGTAATTCTCAATCAATGTTGCCTCTCATCCTACAATTGCCAAGTTTCCACAAGAGCCACTGGAGAGGGGCTTTATAAAAAGCCTGCACCCAAGGTGACCATCTTATTGTAATTCAGAACGAGGATGAAGCTGAATCATTGATATGTAGCACAGAACAGACATAAGGAAAGACCATTAAGTTAAGGGGGTGTTTAATAGAAAGAAAGAAGTGTCTCTCCAGTGATTTTTTTACAATGTTGTTGTGCATTAAGTTTTGAGATGAAAGCACAGAATGCACAAGAGTTTCAAGTGGAATTCATAGGACAATCATTTCATTAAATAGAAAAATAAATAGAATTAAATCAGCCATATCTGATTTGCAAATGATCCCTGAGATCCCTGAAATTTCAAAGGGTGGGGTTCATCATAGGATTAGGAGTACATTTAGATTTAATAGTAGCTACTATTATTTGTACAGGAAGGCTTAAATTATTCTAAATATTTCCAGCTTTTTCAAAATACTATTATTCTTGATAATGACAAGCCATATGCTTAAAAATGCCCAATACTATATGTTGCTTAGTCATGCTCATGAGTATAATAACAATGATGTCAATTATGGGAGTTAGTATAAGTGTTATGTGCTTCCCCCTTCCCCTCATAAATGCTTAGTCTTTTGAGAAGATTTATTAAATACTTTGCTTCAAAATTACTCAGCATTAGTGAGTTTTGTAGCATGATTGTACATATTTCAAAGGTTTATCTGAAAGTTAGTTGTTTGGAACTCAGAACTCATTTCCCCATAGAAACAGTTTATGCATCATACTTAGATTCCCAAGTCATTCCTCAAAAACAGTTAATTCATAACGTGTTGTTGTTCAGTTGTTTTTCAGGTGTGTTCTAATCTTTGTAATCCCTTTTGAGGTTTTCTTGGCCAGGATACTGGAGTGGTTTGCCATTCACTTCTCTAGTTCATTTGACAGATAAGTAAACTGAAGCAAACAGGGTTTATTGATTTGCCCACGGTCATACAACTAGGACATGTCTGAGGCCAGAATTGAACTTAAAGATGAGTCTTCTTGACTCCAGGCCTGGAACTTTATCCACTGCATTACCTATCTGCCCAACTCATAATATACCTGAGTTATAATGTAGTGGGTTGATTGGAAGTCTTCCCTAGTCAACTTGGTGAGTTGTTGTGTGGGATTTGATAAGTCTGCCAGGAAGGAATACTTTCGTTTGTATCCTTCTGCATGGTCATGTTCATTGACACCTTGTTAAGAGGACAAAATATAACTTCTGATTAATTTTTAGTGGCTGTGCCTGTACTAAGATTAACCAGTAGATTTGAAGGTACCATTTAGTGCCTCCTAAGAAATAGTTTTCAGTGACTAGTATTGGCCCCAAGATGAATTGATTTTTGGTCTCTTGGGAGAATGAACTCTTATTACAAAAGTAATCCCTTGAAACAGCCTATAAAATAATTCTTCATCAAAGACTCTAGACTTTTTTTTTTTTAACATTTTACCTTGTCCCTTGAGGAGTGCAAATATTAATGATTAATTTGGTACATAGACATATGAGAACTGCTTATGCTTATTGTGACCCAAAAGGAGAATAAATTATCACCTTTGGCCTTTCTTTTCTCCTTTCTGAGCACAAATCAAAGACAAAGACATGAGTAGATTCCTGGCTCAAGAGATAGCAGCATTTGGAACAGTGGTGGAGTATCCTAGAGAAGCTACATATACTTGCCTATGTGACCCAAGAGGGGATTTCATGGATGATGTCATTTGTGAGCTTTTGACTCCTAGATAAACAACAGGGATTTCCTAGGGAAATGTCTTGGGCAACACAAGCCTCAGGAGCTGCCTAATGAATAACCCCAAATTTAAGCAGTCAGGAAACCAGTACTCTATCCAGAGATGTGAGGATTCCTGAGCAATGTCCATTGGGAAGAGAAGTTTATCTACATGACCCAACATGTCTGGCTTAGGGCTATTCTACCACACAAGAAACATTTGTAGCTGTGATTATGAGTTTATTTGTGCGTGTGTGTTTTTAAATTGAGTACCACTTGATGGGCAAGTTGGAGACACATTCTGAGCTAAAATAAAAGTGCATATTTTGAGCAGAGAGTTTACCCATCAGATGCATGAAGGGGGCAGAGGAGAGGAGAGGATTTTCTGGAAGACTTGGGTAGTCCCTTTCAAAGGAGTCAGTGGAGTTAGTCTGGGAGAAATACTAGGGAGGAAGCGGTTCTAGGGAGCTTTTTTTTTATACTAGCTAGGTTAGTAGTAGGCTTCATGGATTTGAATGAAGACTTGTGGCTAGAAGTAAGAAAAACTTTGGGAATTTTTTTCTTTTGCACAATTGTATCTCAACTAATAGATTTTCTTCCACTGTTTCCAAGGATAGAAGGATAGCCAGGGGCAGAGGTGGGGGGCTGAATGGACTAGGGGAAAGAATCATTTGGACCATTCTGTAGGACTTTCTTCTGTCTTTGTCTTAAGACATTCCTCACTCCCCAGCAGCCTAGGTTCAACAAAGAACCAAAGCCCACAAGATGAAAAAACAAAAGACTTATGTTATTTACTATTAGTATGAATTATTTGGCCAGTATAGATGTGATGGTAAGGAGATTGCTTGTCTTTTAGACTCAAAGTGTGTTTCCTTTGGTGAAAAAATTCAAATCATGAGGTGGTAGTATGAATCTGGGAAAAGAAGGTATTGTAAGACCGCATTAGAAGGCGGGACCCACAGAGTAGGAGGATAATTATGTTGTTTATGAATTGTTGTAAGTACTTTTATGTGCTTTGTACATTTATTCATAGGTTGCTGTGAGTTCTTTGAATCATCTTCATTTTTGAGGAGTGAAATAAAGATTGTCTTTTACCTAGTAACAAAATTTATTACATACAAATGTTCGTACAAGAGTTGTACCACTTGATGGGCAAGTTGGAGATACATTCTGAGCTAAAATAAAAGTGCATATTTTGAGCAGAGAGTTTACCCATCAGATGCATGAAGGGGGCAGAGGAGAGGAGAGGATTTTCTGGAAGACTTGGGTAGTCCCTTTCAAAGGAGTCAGTGGAGTTAGTCTGGGAGAAATACTAGGGAGGAAGTGCCAAAGGTGATAATTTATTCTCCTTTTGGGTCACAATAAGCATAAGCAGTTCCCATTCTCATATCTCTGGAAACCTATATGCAAGCTGAATGTAAACTGTATTTGAAGATTTCCCAGATTAAAATTTTAATGAGAATATAATGAGTCAAATAGATGGTGGTGATCTTTTGAGTCAAATAGATGGTGTTCTTTAGAGTCATTTTATTCTCAAGATTCTGCCTGTTGAACCTAATCTCAGGATTGCATCTATAGATGACAGCAACAAAGATGACAGAATGAACTTTAAAGACAGATAGTAGCTGGGATTTTTGCAGAAGGAGAATCTGAATATGGCAGGAATAACAAGAAATTTGCCAACTGTCCTGTCCCTTTTTATTGGAGATGGAAGAGAAGGAGCAGCCCAGCTTGAAAAGGGTGCCAAGAAATTTGGTGTCATCCAGAAAAATCTAGGTTTCAATGAACTTCAGAAGATGAAAAGAATATGAAAGGAAGAGATCTAAAATAAGGGTTAAACCTTTAGGAGAGCTATTAACAATTGGTCAGTTACACAGAGGAGTGACAGAGGACAAAGGAGAGTAAGGACCCAGGAGGATGGCAGCTATGTTCAAATGGAATGAATACACATGGAGAAGTACCAGGGGAAAGGGTTTTTTTCCTGCTAGGCAGAAAGTGATCTTGAATCATGAATTAGAGGAATTTGCTAGCCATATGTATGGGGCACTAACAAGTTTCAAGTAGCAAAATCAACTCCAAGATTCTCCTTAAGATGGTGTTCAAGGTTTTCTGCAAACCCTGATAGAAGTGGAACACTTTGAGTTATGTGGGGGCAGGTGTAGATAATTTGTCTGACAAGATATAAACAATTACAATAATCATTGACAAATAATTATTGAGTATTTTCTTTGTATAAGCCACTGTGCTAAGGTGATAGGGAGACCAAGGAAGAGATTGTGAGACAAAGATTCTGCCCTAAAAGAGTTTACCAATGGGTTTGGTGGGGCCAGACAAGGATACTGATCTTTATGATTGGATACCGAACTGATGCTAGCCATCCCAGGTGGTCTGGACCACTAAGCCAGGCACTATGGTAGGAGCAATCCATCCCAGTGAGAATGCAGCCAGAGAGAGCAAAGCAATAGCCATGGAATTCTGGCTAGGGAGGCATCCCAAGGCAAGATTTTTTAAAAAGTCTTGTTTCTCAAGTGGTTTGCCCTCTGGCAGTGGTGGGAGGAATTAGGGAAAAGGAGAAAGAAATTTCCCTATCCTGGATGCTGGCAAAGAACAAATTGCCTTGGCTGTGCCTGTACTAATTACACCATCAAAAACCATCACTATGGAGAACAATATTTCTTTGGGAAAATATATTCAGAATGCCAAATTGGGATTCTAAGAGCACATATTACTCCACTATAGTAAGACTAGGAACTTTCCTTCCATTTACCACCTGTTCACCAGTGGAAATAGGCACTTTCTTAGCTCCATGCTATTATTGGTAGTTCCGATGACCTAGGAACAATGACTCCAACAGCATTTGGGCAGGGGTGATTTAGAGGGAGGGGAAGAATGTGGACTTCAGGGAATTGAGTAAAGAGCTTTTGGGGACATTGGAGTCTTGTAACTTCTCTTTTCCAGCCAATTCCTAGTTATCCCAAAAGTTATCTTTTCTCCCCCTCAGGTGCTAGGGAATAGTCAATCTGCCTCTCTTTCCATGATCATGGTTTATTGCTTCCAACCATGGTCTCTCTCCTTCCAGATCTTCTATGAAATAGAATTTGGTTCCACAACTTCTCTGCAATGCTGCCATCCCTAGAGCAAGGACTTTCTGAGTTTCTTTTTCCTTTCCTAAGAAACTTATGGGCTATATGATAGGTACTATCAAGTATCTGAAAGTCTGTTGGTAGAGAAAAGGGATTGGACTCATTATGCTTGGCCTAAGAGGACAAAACTATGGTGAATGGGTGGAAATTGCAGAGGCAGGTTTGGGTTAGGTGTAAGGAAAAAGTTATTAACAATGAGAGCTGTCCAAAAGGCTGCCACAGGAGGCAGTGAATTTCTCTTCAATGGAGGTCTTCAAGTATAGGATAATGTTGGAGATCTTCTAAAATGGATTCCTTTTTAAAAAAATTTTTTAGCACAGTTTGGACCAGGTAACTGCTGTTGTACCTTCCAAATCTGAGATACTGTGAGTCCCTCTCTTTCCTTGTTGTTTTAAAAATGCCTAGTGATCACATCTATTTCAGTGTTTTTACTTACGTAGCTTTGGGATCATTTACTAGGAAGATTTATACTATCACCTAATTTAGCCCTCCTTTCCCCATGCAGTACTAAATAAATATGGGACAAGGAAACATGTTACTGCATATACTTAATATGGTCTATTTATTACTAAAGTTGCTCAACTTTCTTTTCCTTTTCCCAAACTACTAAGTACTCTCCTTTACAAATCACTTTCCTTTTCCAAACCAAATATTCATTGCTATTTTTCCTTTTTTCTTGTTCAGTAGCTTTCATTTAACTTGACTCTATTTTTACATGTCTTTATTGACCTTTTTTTCCCTTGCTTGGTTATACATTTCATTGAACATGGAATAAATTAAAGTTCTTTATTTTTCTTTATTTTAATACTCTAAGGAGACATGATTTTGTTAGTGTGGGCATTCCCTTTGCTCTTTAAGAGTTTTTGCAGCTGAAACATTCATCACCCAGATGAAGGGTTTCTCTGAACTTAACTAGGCTGACCCTTAAATGGCAGAGATACAGTATATCATGGGACCCCTATCTGATGCCATTCCAATTTAGTAGAATCTGCCAGAATTTGTACAGTGCTGGCATAATCAAGGACATGTCTATACTACAATGAGGCACTGGTATGGGACTTAAATTAACATTGTTTTTCATTACCTACTTAAAAATCTGTATTATGCATAATATTAATTCCATATATTTTACATAAGGACAAAAAAATCTTAGTCAGCAAATACTTGATCTCCTTGCCAAAGAGAAAGCTATGACAGCCAAAGGCAACATCAGTTTAAAATATAAATTCGTTTGTAAAATTTTACAGAGAAGAATGCTGGAAGATTTTGAGCAGTATTTTCTCATAAAAAAGCAAGAATCACTGAAAGGAAAAACAAGTTTACAGAAAAGTTGATGAGAGACTCAACTAAACAAGTCATCCTGAGGACATTTAAGGATGAAACTAGAAGAGAGGCCACAAACATAAAAAATTGAAAAGACCTATAAATAATTTTATAGTAAATTCTTTTTACCATCAAGGAAAATGGAGAGCTACCACATTCATACTATTAAATCAGCAGTTGCAGAAGTTTTATGGGACTACCTGGGTCCTTCTAATTAATTCACACAACAAATCCCTTTTATGTGTAAGCCCCTCTTCTAGGTGAGGGAGACATATAAAAATAACTGAGGCAAAATCTCTGCCTCTGTGGAACTCACAGTCATAGAAAAGCTTCTAGAAAATATGGAAATGGCAGTAAAGAAAACAATGATGAGAAAAGTAGTTGGACTAACTAGGCCCAGAAATGAACAGAACAAGGATCAGTTGGCTTGCCTTCAGGAAACTGCAAGTTCTTTCGTGACCCCAAACTTTTCTCTAAAACAAAAGATTTTAATAAAAACTTTAATAGAAATGTTAAATATTCAATAGAAATATTAAATATATTTTAATACAAATATTTTTCCAGTAATAGCATATCATAGAACAATGCCTTCTCCAAAGAACTGAGGCTGAAAATTACTTACAGGACAATAGAAGGCTGCTTGGTGAGTGTGAGAAGGCTATAATACATTACAAACACAGAATTACACAGCAGAAGTAGTATGATAAATGTCACTAAATAAGTATATGAAGGGGGAAAATGATGGACTTTTGTTTTTAGAAGCAAAGGACAGGAAGGAAAATAAATGCCCATCAATTGGGGCATGCCTAAACAAATTGTGGTATAGAAATGTAATGCAATATTACACTGTCATAAGAAATAACAAATAAAAGGAATTCATAGCAGCATGGAAAGAATAGAGTGATGTTGAGTGAAGTAAGTAGAACCAGGAAAACAAGAGATACAATTATGACAACTATATAATGGGGAAAAACAATACAGTGAAACTGAACTCAATAATTAATCAAGCTTTACTCTGGAGCAGAGTTGAGAAATAGTATGTTTCTGTCTTCTTTACAGAAGGGGACTAGGAGAGGACAAGGGATGTGCGATATTTTGTATATTGTTGTACTTGGCTGATGTGTTGAGTAGTTTTGCCAAACTGCTTTTTTTTTTTTCTCTTTTAAAACCTTGGTTACAAGGGATGGTCCATTGGGTATAGGAAGGGAGAGGGAAATATTAAAAAATGAAAATGATATAAAAACCAAATAATTAAAGAGAATATTTTTTAAAAAAGATAGTGTTCAGTCACAAGGCAAGAGCAAGAGACAGCTATTGGAAAGCCCATGTGCTCCGTGGGCATCTGTGTGATGGCTAGAGAATCTGAAAGAGGACCACATTGGGTAGGCTCCATGGCAAATGTAAAGGAGGATATTGAAAAGAATTTCACGTGATGAGCAGGCATTAGTTAGATAGATAAATGGATTATAATCTTCAGTAATGTAGGAAATGCTTCCATTGATGAAATCACACTGACAGGAGTCATATATCTATAGTAATGTGTATGCAGAATAACTGTGAAAACAAAGAAACATAAATCCTTCTTTCAGCATTAAGCCTAATGATATATGCTTGAGCAGGAACAGCTACTTTGAAGTCTTAGAAGAATTTCCTTTAATATTTCAATCAGAGAGTTTTTTTAAAGTTGTTTTTAACAGAAAAATATCCAAAAATAATCACCTCTAATAAATTTTCTGTTAATTAAGCACATTCATAGGTGAGCATATAAAATGGCCTGTATCTAGTTTCTCTTTAGGCATATTCAGTTCCACTCCTGGTATGCCAAAGACCTCCTCGGGCTTGTCCCTCCACTCCTTTCCTTCCCTTTGCTCCCTTACTTTTCAAGCCCTAAGCAGCGCATGTTGTCTGACAATTGGTGGGAGAAGAGGACTTCACTTCTGATTTCCCTGGTCCCCATAAAATTTCTCTGAATAAACTTTTCCCCCAAACTCTTCCCTCTTCCTAACTTTGCCCTTTCTGTTGAGGACACTACCATCCACCCTTCTCCACTCTCCCAGTACTGCAACCCATGGTAAAATCTATCTCAATAACATCACTCACATCTGTCTCTTTTGCCCTATTCACATGGCCACCATCCTACTTCAGACTCACATCACTTCTCACTAGTAAAACTGTAATAACCTTCTAATTGTTCTCCCTCCCACCACTTTCTCCCCTCTAACCCATCTTTCCCATGGCTCCCCAATTGACATTCCTGAAGCTCTACCCTCTAAGTACAGCTGCACTTGTGTTCTGAGTTATCTTCTGCTCCATTGCCATAATTTGAATTTGTCTCAGTTGCAAGTATTTCTGGTTATGACTCTGACAATTACATTTTTAAATTTCTAGAGGAAATTGCATTGGATCTTGTAGAGAATTACTGTGTTTAATCTTTTTCACTCATGTGATCAATCTTTCCCAGGTGTAGAGTAAATACAATATGGAATGCTGGTTTATTGACCTGTAAAAGAAAGTCAGTCCATTTTTGAGTGGCATGGTCCTTGGTAGTCACTTGGGTGCTCCCTAGAGGCTATATTGTTAAATGCTAAGGATTCTTAGCACACGATCATAAATATTAAAGCTGGAAGATGCCTCCAACTCTATCTAGTCAAACACCTCATTTAACAGATAAGGAAACCAAGGCCCAGAGAAGTTAAGTGACATATTTAGTTTCATAGGGAGAAGCAGAGCTGGGATTCAAACCCAAGTCCATTGACTACAAACCCATTGGTGTCCCCAGACTGCCTTAAGAACAACAAAAAAAAAGCCACAACAAGACAACAAACAAACAAAAAACCCAAACCCACCAATAAGCAATTAATGCCTTAGAAGGAAAAAAAACCCCTATTTTTATTTTCTATTTTTGTGCAGCAAGTGACAAATGTTCATATTTCCATCTTCCATGTAGTAGAGAAGTTAGTTTGATCAATAGGTTTGTGGGACAATTAGGAAAAAATTCTTATATGTTGTTGCTTTGACCTATGAACTTGATTCTAGTTCCCACTTTAGTCCCTAAAACTTGGGGTTTTCACTAGGAAGACAACCAGCACTTTTGTTGACAATCTCAGCAGAACACCCAGAGCCTAAGGGTAAAATGGCTTGTGTGATGTTAGTGAAAGAAACACTAAATTTGGAGTCAGATTTGTGGTTGTTCAGTCATTTTAGTCATGTCTGACTCTTTGTGATGCCTTTTGTGGTTTTCTTGACCAAGATACTGGAGTGGTTTGTCATTTCCTTCTCTGGCTCATTTTACAGACGAGAAAACTGAGGCAAATAGGGTGAAGTGACTTGCCCACGGTCATACAACCAGAACATGTTTAAGGCCAGATACGAACTCATGTGTCTTCCTGATTTCAAGTTGACTACTCTATCCACTGATCCACTGCACCACCTAGTTGCCTGGAGTCAGATTACTGGGTTCAAATCCCAGCTCTGATATATATATCTATATATCTATATATCTATATACACATATATATGCCATATACACCCTTAGACAAGGCACTTAGGCCTCTCTGAACCTCAGAGTGTTAGAAGTATTGTGGTTGCAGTAGAAAGCATACTGATTCTAGAGTACCCAGATTCAAATTTCACTTTGATTCTGGGGAAAGTTGCCTAATTTCTCTGGCTTTGGTTTCCTCAGATGTAAAATGAGCTTATTGGATTAGATGCTCTTTAGGGTCCCTTCCAGCTCCAGTTCTATGATCCTAGAGCTCAAACTATCCTTCCAGTCTCATTGGACTCTGTTCTTCCTCTCATACTTTTTGGTCCAACCAAAAAGGCCTTTTCTCTCTTCCTCACACATAATGCTGCAAGTCCCTTTCCTATGTCTTTGTACTAGCCATCCCACATGACTGGAATGCACTAGATCTTTACTCTCTTCCTTCAAGATGCAGCTCAAGCACCATCTTCTGCACAAAGTCGTTCCTGATTCCCTCAGCTACTACTACCCTCTCTTCCAAAAGATTTTGTATTTAGCTACTTTGTACATATTTGTATTTATTCATTTTATGTTTATTCTCATATCTTTACATCTTTATTTGCTTTTTCCCCTATTAGAATACAAGCTTCCATTGAGTAGGAGTTGTTTCTCTTTTTTACTTGTATCCCAAGGGCCGAGTAGGTGCTTGCTTAGTAAATACTTGTTGATTGATAAGAAAACACATCAGTCAACAAACATTTATTAGGTGCTGAGTTTGTGCCAGACACTGTGCAAATTTTTCTTTTTCTTTTTTGGAAGGGAGAAGGCAGGGCAATTGGGGTTAAGTGACTTGCCCAAGATCACATGGCTAGTAAGTGTTAAGTGTTTGAGGCCTCCTGACTCTGGGACCAGTGCTCTATTTATTGCCTCACCTAGCCGCCCCCTACTATGCTAATTTTTCATCTTTTGAGATATTGACTGGAGTATCTTCTATCTACTCAGTATCTTTTCCTACTTACAACATGCAAAGACTCAGAGACTTGACCACCTCATACAAAAGGCAGTGGTTTTATCCTGCTGCATAACTAAAACTTCCTGGACCAATACTAATCAGTGAGAGAACCTCAACAAGCCCATGATCACCACACCACTGTTGTTCCTTACTTTATCTGGGAGGACCAGCTCAGGTGTGGCTTAACAGGTGACTTGTGATGCCAAAAGGACATAAAATATTATTCTTACAAGTCCTTTTGGGGTTGATAACACTTGGCTTTGGGTTTATATCATTAGCAAAGGCTTATTAAAAGTAACTGTTCTATGCCACTCCAGAAAACAGAACTATGATTAATAGTAGGCAAATTTAGAGGCAGATTTCAGTCCAATACAAGGAAAAATGAACACTTTAACCTGCTAAAATATATAATATTTGATATAATCTAATATGTAGTATTATGCAATAGCTTAGCTATTATGTAACAACCCCATGAAGTACTGAGATCCCTATCACTGGAAGTATTTATTCACAAGTTAGATGGCCATCTGTAATAGATTACTAGCTAGATAGTACAGTGGATAGAGCTCTGGACCTAGATTCAAGAACACCTGTGTTCAAATCTGGTCTTAGACACTGACTGCTAGCTATGTGTCCCTGGGCAAGTCATAATGGCTGCCTGCCTCAGTTTCTTCCTCTGTAAAATGAAGATGACAGTAACACCTATCTGCTAGGATTGTTGTGAAGTTCAAATGAGATATTTGTATGTCTTCCTTCCTTCTTTCCTGTTGGGGATGTTGTAAAGAAGATTAGATTGGGAAATTGAACAAGATGGCTGCCAAGGCCATTTCCAACTCTAATAATTCTGATTTTTCAACTAGGATGTGACAGCCCCATCAATAATCTTTTGAGTTTAACAAGGTAGTTGAGTTTATCTACTTCAGCCTAACTAGCAGCTCTTCTTGCGTTAATAAAGGATTTGCCCTGTGTTGAACTGAGAGGAGATTCATTGACCATCACATTGACAAAACACCACTATTTCTCAAAAAAGAAATATTCTCTCAGAAGTTCAGAAGAGCTGAGTTACAATTGTTTTACTGAGTTAAGGAACACAAAGACAGAAATAGCCTAAGTATGTGGGGACAGCATGGGGTATCCACAGACAGGAATTCACAGGACTTGGTCTCTGTGGAGCCTGTCAGGGCCATGCTTGCCCTATATGGAAGCAATAAGAATTCTTCCTGCTAAAGAAGAACACCACTACCATTTCTCCCCCCTCCTCCAAAATAATGCCTCACACAAATGACTTTATTTTTGACTTTCTCCGCACCTGTAACTGTGTAAAGCTGAGGCAGCATCTCAGCTGGAAAATTAACACTTGAACGCTAAATAATAATAATTACTATTTCTGGTTATTTTGAATCTACTGACAAAGACCTTTACAAAATAATTGCACTGATCAATCCCATATGAGGTGCAAGGGAAGATCCCTGAGTTGGTGTGCGATGAGAACATTAGTAGGAATTCTGTAATAGTATTCTGTTTAGTAAGTGTAATTGTAAGGAATATATTGTGTTAAAATGCCTGACTTAGTGTCTGGTAATAGCAGATGGTTTGCATTAAGAAACAGATGTTTTCCTCAGCCTTCTCTTAGAATAAGGCTTCATAATTTAGCCACACCCACAAACTTAACTGCATCACAGGAGTGAAGGCATATGCTTCTCATATCAAATCTGTATAATTGTGGCTTGAAAGCACTAGGATGATATCAGTGGCCTTAAAAAAGAAATGACATTTAGGAGAAATGAAGCCCTAGAACTATTTATCTTAAAGTACAAGATTCAGCTGTGCTTTAAAAGAAAGCAAAAATGACTGAATTTCTATTAAAAAAAATTTTTTTTTTAGTGTAGCAGCTTGTTAGAAGGCTCCTTTCTCCAAATCAGACAAATAACAAGGCAATAGGGACATGCCTTAGATATTTTGACTTTTGTAGAGAAAGATCTTATGAGTGTGATCTTTATTCTTTTCTTTTCATTGTTATGCTTTTTATATATACTTATTCTAATTGAGTTGGTAAAAATAGAAAACTTATATAGCTTTCTGAGTGTGTAATAAATAAAGAGATCCACTAGATGGCAGTCTTCTTCTTTATAGGAACATGTAACCATGAGCATATTCCTGGAATTACATGTACAGTGAGCTCAAAGGAGAAGGTAGAGAATACCCTGTTTGGGCAGTTTAAAGGTATTAACCCAGTATGGTCAGCATTCTTCTTGAGAGGTTCTAATGAGATCATCAGTTTCAAGACACATACATGATTGTTGACCTTATTTTTTGAAAGACAAACCTCAATTTCCTTAAAAAGACAAATGTGGGAAGGTTTACCAAAAGTCCCCTAAACTTAATGAGAATGGGAAATTCCCTTCATTAACAAAGAGCCAAAAGGGAATGTTCCTTGTTGGTGAGGAGGAGGATAATTCCAATTACTGCTAAGTACCAATATTGGTTTTTTCCCAAGCTTTGAATCTAACATATCTTTGATTCATTGGGTTTTAGATGATAGCCCAAGAGGAAAGCATCACAGGACCTGTAATCCAAAGCCTCAGCAGACTGACAACACCATTAGGAAACCAATTCTTTCAAAGACTTTATGTTCACATGCACATTCATGGATGTATAGTCTTACATACCATATACTACATTTGGGGAACCCCAAAAGTCTTAGAGAAGTTTTAACAGCTTAAAACTTCACTAAAACTCTTGGAACACCCTGTAAATCTAACGGGAAAAGTAGGGGAGAATTTGTTAGGTGTGTGTAGTATACAGCTGTGAGTATATAGGGCACCCACATTTGGAAATTGAAAGACAAGTTTTCAGAAATTTGAAGGTAGTTACTTGTTCAGTGTTTCCTGAACTTTCAAGGTCTAAAACTTGTAAATTTCCAGGGACACATGGAAGAGAGCTGTGTTCTTCTCATTCTCTTGTTTTCCCTAATCCTCTCCACTCTTTGTTCAGCATCCTACCAATACAACCTGTTTTCCCTGTGTGTCTCCATCCCCCTTCATCATGCACTCAAGCATACACATGTGCGCATGCTTACGTGCACACATGCGCACACATGCACACACACACAATGTATCACATTCAGAGTGGATATCCTGGAGTGGGCAGTAAAACAAACAAACAAACAAAAAAACCCCAACAACTCTGTTCTAGATCTGGCTCTTGCAAGAGGTGGCTGTGTGACCTTGGGCAAATCACTTTACTCAACTGGACATCAGTTTCTTCATCTGTGCAATAACAGTAATAGTACTTACACTGTCTCCCTCATGGTTTGACATATGGATCAGATGGGCCTGGCAACTATAAAGCTCTATATATGTATAGACTATTGTTATTTCTCATTATTCTTATCATCAAATCTTGGTCAAAAACCGGCAAGGGAAGTAACATCAATTACTGCTAAGTACTCCAAATTGCTGAAGTGTTGGAATGGGAGTCAGAGTTAGAGAGTAAGTGTACCAAATAGTTCTTTGATGACCAATGATGTCATACTATTTGGCTCTGCAATACTTTAATTCAGCAAGAACTGATCGAGCCTCTACTCTTTGTTCGCAGCACAAAATGGTGGAGTGAGTGCATGTGTATGTATAGGTGGGGGGTAGATGTGACAGGAATAATAGATATGGAATTTACAAGAAAATAAAATATTCTATCAACTTTTATAAAAACACCACAAAATCCTCTCAGAGAACAATTGGAGTATTTGATTATTTTAAAACCTAGAATTATCATTTTCACTTCTGAAACAGTTCCCCCATATAGAATGTTAGCTCCCTGAAGGCCAGGCCTGTTTGATTTTTGTTTTTGTAGGTCCAGTGCCTAACACAGGTACTTAAAAATGTGTCTTGAATTGAGCAAGGGACGGCAATGGCAAATTTGTACTCTGTAGTTTGCATTCTTATTTTCTGCCACACTGTGGCACAATTGGTCTTTTTTGGAAGTATGTCTGATACAATTCATTTTTCTACATTTACGGAATCTTTCACACTAAAATCACAAAATTGAGACCAGGAAGAAGTTTGAGTAAGTGAACATATTTTAAGGAGTCAGGGTAGATGAATGGGGTATAAAAATGAACTAAAGTAGACCCCACCCCCAAGTTGCAAGCATTTGAAAAGAAAATGTTCTTTTTCATTGTTGAAAAGTGGTCATCACTTGGAAGGATGCCCCAAGAAGAGAGGAAAGAGGTAAGCAAAGTTTAATATTACTCATCTGCTAAAGCAAGCAAGAAGGCTCTCAAGTTGAAGAATTGGAAATTATGTCTTTGGATATCCAGTCATCCATGTAGACAGGTTGGCCAAAATCATGGTTTGACATACCAAAGGCAAGTGAGGAAAAGATAAAGATGGAACACAGTGGATGGTGCCTATGGGCTTTGCAGATTGGGAAGGAGGAGAAAGATGATGAAAGTCTCTGGTATAAACAAAAACAGTGGAGGAGGATGACAACAAGACCAAACAGAAATATTCTTTGGGCACCCAAGAGGGTTAAAACAAAGGATATTAAAAGGTGGAGTTAATGTAGTTACTACAGAACATTAGATTTTTCACTGAGAGAAGCCCTTCATATTACAGTACAGAACTAGGGGTCTGAAAAGGAGAAATGACATGCAAATAGTCAGAGAAAAGAGAGACTTGTATAGTTGAGGCGAGGAAGTAATAATAGTTTGATAGTCAAAGAAAGGGAGGTGCTGTGATAAGGCTGATACAATATTTTAGGAAGTGGTGTGGCAAAAAATATTCATCCAGGTGAAAATGGCTTACTTATTACAAATCCCTACTAAAAGAAAACTTATGGAAAGAAATTTGGCCAGTTAACGATGATGCACTAGTAATGGTGGATGGGAAAGGAAGATGTTTATCTAGGGAAGAAAACTTTTAGAACTGACACATTGGTTTTAATTATAAGAAGCAGGAATGCTTATAGCTACATCTTGATTTACTTGAAAAGTTTTGTATGAATCAAATTCTCACCCTGCCATTGTATTTTAAAGGTACTATTAGAGCTTGCTACTAAAAGATCTCCTTAGGATTTTTTAAATACAATTATTGATCATTCCTAACTAACCTCTTTTTGTGTATAAATCTGGATTTTTCTCATATTGGTTTTGATTAAAGTGAGAGGTGAGCAGTCCATGTCTTCATATATGATGATGTTATCTATTTCCAAAAAGTGAGAAGTTTGGAAGTGCTTCCTTTTTGTCCTGGGCCACATAGACAGTCCACAGTTAGATTATGTAGACAGATGTATGAAAATAGGAAGTCTTTTCTGAAAGCAAGCAGATAATAGTATTTATTAAGTATTCACTATGTTCCAGACCCTGTGCCACATGCTAGGGATAGAAAGGAAAGTGAAAATGTAGAACCTGCCCTCAAGAAGGCCCCTTTCTAACGGAGGAGGAGAGACAATATACAAGCAACTCTGAACATATAAGAGATATGTAGTGCAAATGGGAGGTCATCTCAAACAGAAGGCACTAGTAGCTCTAAGGGGGGAATTGTAGAATCTGTGGGTGGGTGGCAGATTGCATCTGTGTCTCAGAATTAAACTGAAAAAGGAGCAGATCGGACAAGCACCTATCAGCCGTACCATTCTAAGGTCATCTCCCCATCTTTCCCCCTAGGCACACTGTAAAAGTAAATCATGGCTGGATCTGTGCCTCTAGTGGCAGACTACAAGTTGAAGCTATCCCTAGACAGCTTTCAATTGCAGACCAGACATTTTGGTGAGTGTCCTACTTTTTTTCCTAGCTGCATATTTTAAACATTACCTACGTGACATCTTTTTTCCCTCCTTGGCTCATTTTGTGCCCCCTTTTTTGGCCTGTTCCTTTTTGTTACCCTGTGGTAATGTGCTAGACAATGTTCCATTCATCTCCCAAAATGGAATTTACTACATATTTAAAGTAGATGTCACTCCTTTTTTTTTCAAGTCCAATAAAAACTGCCCCAGTGGTCCACAAACCTTTTTCTTTCTAAGTCAGGCAGCCAAATGGAAAAGTTTCCTCACTGCCAATAATCTCTATATATACCTATGTCTTCAGAAGTCTAATCTCAGTCTCAAATGAATCTCTGGTCAGAAAACATCATCTATTTCCTCCTCTGGATGAAAGAGGAGTGGTGAACATTTGGTTTGTTTCATGCAATATGCCCTACATATTTGTTAAGTTCTCTGTTTTTGGCTATCTTCCTTCATCTACAGATTTCCCATTACAGCAAGTTGATGAGGCTGAGGAGGAAAAAGAGTAGTTCAAACTTTTCAAGCTTGATTCGGTTGGTGACTCACAATCACCTTCCAAAGCTTCAAGTATCAGAGCACAAGCTAGACACTTGTCAGACACTAAAAGCATAGCAGACAAATATTAGTCTATCTTTATCCATATTAGAGCTTCTTGTTTTTAACCATATTAAAGCCACTCATTCCAAACAGCTGCAGTGTTTTTTTTAAATCCTTAGTTTTTTCCTGCTGTCTTTCTCAAGTACCTTTCTAATCCAAGTAGTTCATAGAAAAGCTTAGAATTTTTTTTTAAATTCATTCCATAGTTCCCTATTTATAGATTTCCCAAGTTAACAGAATATGCTTGAATCCAGATGTGATGGTTTGAATAAAACCAGAATCAATCCAAAACTTTTTTTTCCCAAAATTTGAACTTATTAACATACTTCTCCAGGTACACACACACACACACACACACACACACACACACACACACACACACGTTTGCATGTATGTATATACCACACAATGTACATACATACATGTGATATATCCCCATGTATACCATACTATATGTGTATATACATGTATATATGTGCTTATATAAGTAATTTTTG
The DNA here is from genome assembly GCA_028627135.1 of Pseudochirops cupreus. Lineage (NCBI taxonomy): Eukaryota > Metazoa > Chordata > Mammalia > Diprotodontia > Pseudocheiridae > Pseudochirops > Pseudochirops cupreus. The sequence continues at coordinate 433,155,704 of CM053580.1, read as the reverse complement.
TGTATGTGTTTCACATGCCTCCATTTTCTGATTCTGGCAGGGCAAGGAAAGTACAACTGCCAAAATACCATGAGAAAAGCTGTTCTTGGAGATGACTGGCCAGCCAGTAGCAGGAAGTACCAGAAATCTCATGAGAGAATCTGGTTACAGCCAAATTTTTTCAGGCTTTAAAGGCTTGGGTAGTTCAGATAAGTGCTGACCAGTATTCAAGCTTTAAGGTATTTATTGAATCACATTCCCAAGCTTTTTTTGATGTAAATTCAGCACAGAATACTCTACTTTATCACCCTGATAACCTGGAATGTCCTCAAGTTGAGTCTACTTGGTATGTCCCCCACTCTAGAAAAAGGAATTTCAGTCATCTGGTAGGAGATCAAGTCAAGCCAAATCAACAAGCAATTAATTAAGTGGTTACTATGTGCCAGACATTGTGCTAAGTACCTGGCACATAGCTTCTGCATTCTTCAGGGACATTAAGACGAGAATTCATAGAACAGAAATCTCAGAGAATTACCAAATTGTAGATGTGGAGTCCAACCCCCTTGTTTTTCAGAAAAGGAAAGGGAAAGAGGTCCACAGATGGTAAGTGATTTGGGAAAGGCCAAACTGGGAATCAGAAGAGGTCTAGTGCTCAGGTCTGCTGTTATTTCAGTGGTCTTTTCCCTACTACTCCATATCAGCTCTCAAATATCTTCAAGAGTAGATAGAAAGACAATTCTAGCAAAAGCAGAACACAAAAAAGTAGCTTTTTCTTCCTGAAATGATGTCCTTTGTCCTTCTGTTTCTCCCAATCCTTCTAGGTTTGGGGTATAAGAAACCCTGACATTTGTTCTCATATCTAGAGACTTGTTAGCTGATTGTCCATGTAAACTCTTTTTTTTTCCCATAGATTTTCCAGACGATTAATTATCCTATCTTTTCCAGTGGAAATTTTTCTTTCACTCATTATTTTCTCCTCTTTGACCACAGGATGGCAGTCCAAGATTTTATCTGCCACTCCAAGTGGGTACCGTGAGTCTAGTGATTGTATGTAGTTGTGTGCGTGTGTTAGTGTAATTTCATCAAAAATTAGAAACAGTGATGCTTTTTCCAATTTGAAAACAAAGGTCTGAGCTTTGCCTCTTGAATTAGCTCCCCGAATTAGCTTCCCTTTTGCCATTTCATATTAGAATAGGAAGGCTGTTGCTTACACCCCAAGTTCTGGGGGCAATTGTATTTCCAAATGTAGCAAGTCCATCAAAGTCTGGCCAGTACATTTGATCATTTTGTAACTTTGATTCATAAATGCTTTGCTTGAAGGGACTGCTGTGTTTTGATGAGATATACTGTGAAGCAGATGCTCACAGATTATTTATTGCAATCTGGTTGGTTTCTTTAGAGTACCAAAAATATGAAATGTAAAAATATGCTGTTACACGATAAAATTTGTCTTTCAAGTGCTTCTAATACTTACTAGCGTTTCTATAGTGCTTTGCAGTTCAGAAAGCATTTTACATATGTTAATTCATTTGCTCCCCAAAACAACCTGGGAGCTAGGTGCTATTATTATCCTCGTTTTACAGCTGAGGAAACTGAGGTAAGGAGAGGTTAAGTGACCTGCCCAGGGTCACACAGCTAGTGTGTGAGGCAGTATTTGAACTCAGGTCTAATCTAAATCCAAGTACCATGCTTTATCCACTATGCCAACTAGCTGCCTAACTACTCCTATTTTGTTACTTTCTTTGGCCTAACAAAGCTATCCAGAGCTTAAACTTCCATGCTTCTCCCTGGTGCTGCTCTAATACCCTAGTTGCTTCCTCCACACCTCTGTTAAACTTATCTTTTCTCTCTACCACCCCCAGAGGACCAACATTCCCACACTTTTCAAGGTCACAAACATTACTAACAATTCAATTCAGCAAACATTCATGAAGTTCCATTTAGTTGCCAGGTGTGATGATCTAAGAGCTGCTCCAGCCAAAGCTATGACTTCCCTGAGGCTGTTGGTCCTTTACCTGCACCCTTGACTATAATTCCATTAGAATTAAATGGGCAGACAATAGAAAGAGACTTGGATGAGGAGTCAGGACCCTTGGATTCCATTGTGACCTCTAACACTGTATGACTTAAAAGCAAGTCACTTGGGGGCGGCTAGATGGGGCAGTGAATAGCACCGGCCCTGGGCCCTGGAGTCAGGAGGACCTGAGTTCAAATATGACCTCAGACATTTAACACTTACTAGCCATGTGACCATGGGTAAGTCACTTAATTCCAATTGTCCTGCCTTCCCCCCTCCAAAAAAGCAAAAAAAAAAAAAAGCAAGTCACTTGAACTAATTCGGGCTTCAATTTCTTCATCAGTAAAAGGGGGTGGGGTGGGTGGGGTGGGTGGGGAGGGTGGGGGGAGAGAAATCACAACAATTTACACAGTGCTCACTATGAGGAGAAGGAAAACAACACTGAAAGATGTCAGAAGTCAGAATGATCAATCTTAACTTTGGAGGACTGACAGTGAAGAGAGGTGGTGTCCTCTAGGCTCAGGGTTGATGGGTGGGAATAGTTGTCACACCTGACCCATGCTTTGGCTGATTTTTCTTAACTACATTTCTTTATTAATAGGGAGTGTTCTATGAGAGTGGATGGGACCACTGGGAAGTGGCACTGATGTAATAAAAAACATAAATCAAATATTTATTGAATTAAATGTTTTTTAAAGAAGATAAGGGTGAGATTAATTAAGGTTATTTCAGCTCTATCACTCCATTTAAAAAAGTGCTACCACTGTGCAGTTGGAGTTCCTCTTTTTTTCGTTACTCAGTGAAATCCCCTGGAATCCCAGTAGAACAAGACTCGGGAATCTGGGGTTCAACTGTGACTCTGACTGACAGTGACTCATTCATTGACTTTGGGTGACTCAGGAACCTCACTGCTTCAGTTTCTCTATTTTGTAAATTGGGGATAATAACCCCTACCAGATTCATTGTTAATGTTGCTTAGGAGCACTGAAATGTTTTCTAAAGATCTTTGAAGTTCTTTGACAAAAAGAAGCATTTAAATCCATGGTATACTTATTTATAAATAACTTCTCTGATTTTAGCCCAGAAGACAACAGAATCCTATGCTCTTTTTGTGATGTCAGATTAATTAGATTGGGAAGGAGCCGTTAGTTGTTGGTACTAGCAGAATAGTAATACTAATATATTCTTATATTTGGATAGCCCTTGTATTTTAAAATTTTCTTATGACCAGAATGATCATCCACAAGTACAATCATAAAACAATCATTTTTATATACAAAGAAGAATAAAAAGACTGAATGTATGAAACTGTAAACTTTTATGTAGAATTTGTTGGGGGGGGGAGTATGTTAATTTAACAAATCAGTAACAAAGTTGCCTTTTCTGTGTACCCTTCTGAACTTTTTTCTCCTGTTTATTTTAAAAAATTTTGTTGATGCTCTTTTCTTTCTTCAAAAAAAAAAATCACATCTTTATGACCACTCAATAACTTATTCAGTCCCTGAACAGAAGCTCTTCCTTCTTGATAGATATAGTCAAGCAAAATCAGTATATTGATTCAATCTGAAAAGGTACTTACATTTCCCCAAAAACTTTCACCCATAGTATCTCATCGTGGATATTAGGAGGGTAGCGTTGGAGGGTCATATCCTGAGGCTTATTTTCTCTGGTCAGTAGCCATTAGTTGTCCTAAGTGCCCTGAAGAAGATTCTATCATGTACATGTTGGCAGGACTATTTTTACTAGTTTCAGGACCTTGTTGCTACCTTTTAGCAGTCAGCGGTTCTCAACCTGTGGATTATGTTCAATTTGTAACAATGAAAATACATCCTGCATATCAGATATTTATATTATGATTCATAACAGTGGCAAAATTACAGTTATGAAGTAGTGGTGAAAATAATTTTATGGTTGGGGGTCACCACAACATGAGGAGCTGTATTAAAGGGTCGTGGCATTAAAGGTTGAGAACTGCTGCTTTAGCTAAACAGGATTGTAGGGAAAGGAGTGAGAGGAAAAGAAGGAAAAGCTTAATGTTTTGGACCACATGTAGAAACTACCCCTCTTCTTCCCTCACTCCCACAGCTATCTGCTGTGAAAATATCTCACATAAGTTTCTTCACTTGACCTGTGTTAAAAATGGTTTGCCCACCTTCTCTTTTCACCTGTGTCTTTCAGTGTTATAGACATCTTCCTTTTTATTTTCTTTGACTGCTGTATTGGCATTCCCTGAACAAGTGGAATGTATAACCATTCCTCTGCAACTCATTATTATTTAAGATTCATTCAGTTCCAACAATGTGCTTTTCATCAGCTTTTTGAAGGGCCTGGTGCATTTAAAATCTTCCATTAACTCTCCTTACCCGATGTAGCAGCATATTAATTTAGTTCTTAGGAAACTGAGGAAATTTCCTCTTGAGCTACTTGATACTCATGAACTCAAGTTCTTCATATGAAAGGGTTATTATCTTGGAAGCAGTGAGTTCAGCTTGTGGCATTTCAAACTCCAATTAGTCCTTTTCCTCAAGGTTTTATTTTTAAGGTACATCATTATTATGAAAATATCAGCCGTTTGATGAAGAAAGTAAAACTCAGGAAATGGCCCTCCAATGCTAACCTCCTATAATATTACTAATATTAATATATTTGTTTAAAAACCCATTGAAGAGTTATTTGTCATCTCAAATCTTTTCCAAGCATAGTGTTGGAATGCCATTAGCCTCAGCTTTTATTTCTTTTCTAGGCTGTGCTTTCCAACTCTACCTAGTTCTTTTTAGAAGCTCAAAGATTGGGTGAAATGGCCTTGTCACTTATCCCAAAGAAAAGGATGATAAAAAAGCCACCCGCTGTTTTGGGGTTTTGTGTAGGCTCACTTATTTTGCAAACTGCATTTAAGAATGCCAAAATATAGAAACATGCCTTGTGCTATGATGATTAATACATACTATTTGTTGATGATGGCTGTGTCTTGTAATTATTATAATTATGACGACGCCTTAGATGCCTAGCACAGTGCTATGTAATAGTGAGAGCTCGATAAATATTTGTTAAATGAATGAATGGCTGCTTGGCATTGTTTTCCAAAATCACTTTTTTGGCAACTTGGTAGCTGAAGTAATGACAAAGTTCACGTTTTTCCAAGATAATGAAAGTATTTCAAATGGATTTGTTGAGTTCAGGGAGGCAGCTTGGTGAAATGGAGATACTTCTGCAATCAGAATTAAGAAGATCCAGGCTCAAGTATCACCTTTGACATCTATAACCCTGGGCAGCAAAGTGACACATTGGAGCTTGTGTCACCTTGGAACTAAGCTTGAAGTCAGGAAGCAGTGAAGTCAAACCCTACCTGAGATCCAAGTTGGATTACCCTAGACAAGTCACTTAACCTCTCTCATCCTCAGCTTCCTCATTCACAAAATGAGGGACTTGGACTCAGGAGCATTTAGGGTCCTTTCCAGCTCTACCTATAGCGTAAACTAGGCCATATCCTTGGGCAGCTAGGTGATGCAGTGGACAGAGTGATAGGTCTGCAGTCATGAGTTCAAATCTGGATTTCCACACTTACTAGCTGTGTGACCTTCGGAAAGTCACTTAGCCTTGTTTGCCTTAGTTTCTCATCTGTAAAATGAGTCAGAGTAGGAAATGGCAAACCACTCCAACAATAATGGCATATCTCATGGTATAACCTCTCAATGCTCCAGGTTAAGAATTTCTGCTTTAAGATGATAAATTACCGAACAAGTTTGATGTCAATTGGGAAAAGGCATCTCTCATTGGTAATTCCCAAAATTACAGGTATGGTTTAAAAAAAAAAGGCATGTATGAACTTTCTTGAACACTCTGCACATAAATTCCACTCCTTTGAAGGTCACTGGGTAGAACAGCAAGCCTGGAGTGAGGAAGACCTGAGTTTCAATCTGGCCTCAGACACTACTAGCTGTAACCCTGGGCAAATAATCACTTACCTTCTGTTTTCTTCAGTTGTCTCATCTGTTGTTGAGTCATTTTCATGACTGACTCTTCATGACCCCATTTGGGGTTCTCTTGGAAAAGATACTGGAGTCATTTGCCATTTCCTTCTCCAGCTCATCTTGCAGATGAGGAAATTGAGGCAAACAGAATTGTGACTTGCCCAGGGTCCCACAGCTAGTAAGAGTCTGAGGCCAGATTGGGATTTAGGAAGATGAGTCTTCCTGACTCTAGACCAGGCACTCTATCCACTATATCACCTAAATGCCTCATCTCATTTGTGAAATGAGAATAATAGCACTTCCCTCTCAGTGTTGTTATGAGGATCAAAGGGAAATAATAATTGTAAAGCACTTAGCCTATTGCCTGGCACATAGTGAGTGCTTTTTAATGTTACAGTCATATAGTTATAGTGCTATATTATTATTGCTATTATTATTATCATCATTTCCCCCAAATCCTGCATTATTCTGTGCTTAATCCTAAAGTTCTTGCCACTTGTGCTTGCTGTATGTTTCCAGGTAGATTTTAAACTTTCTAGAGTCTGTCTTTTGCATCTTCTTATAATTCATAATACAGTTGGAGCAATGATTCTCTGGCCCCCATTTCCTTCAGGCCAGGTGTGTTACAATTTAACCCTCCTTGGAGGCTCCCTAGTACCCTTAGGGGGTTGGAGAGGGGTGTCTTTAGTCTTTTGCCATAGACTCAAGCCTCCATAAATTCCTTCTCACTTTTAGGGATTCAAGCATTCCATTTTCTATTAACTACTTAACAATAAGATCAAATTTTACAAAGTCATGGAAATAAGAATTTATAAAGCATTTGCTATGTGCCAGACACAGTGCTAAGTAGAATTACAAGTACAGGCAGAAATGAAAGAAATCCCTGCCCTCAAGTAGCTTACATTCTAATGGGGAAAAACAATCCGCAAGCTTGAAACTGTGGGTAGAGGCATGGTAAAGAAAGTCCAGAGTCAAGAGTAAAGCCTGGAAAGGAGTGAAGACACAGCTGGCCTGGGTGCTTTCCTAAAATGGAGGTTCTAAGAGGAAACAGACAATTAGGGGAGGAGCCACAGGGGTGGAATGTACTTCTAGTGTTAGAAGTCCAAGGGTGGAGTGAAATTTCAGCTTGAGGAACCTTCTATGATGTGGCAGAGAGATTCACAGAGTCATAAGTGGAACCTTGTGACAGATGAGGATAACATTTATTTCAAAGATGTAGCCAGAACAAACACAAACCTGTCCTCCTAACACCTCAGGGGCATTCTCTCCCCACTCCCTACATCACTACTTTCTGGAGTTTAGGTTCACACTTTAGCTTGATTTCTACATAACATCAGGCCCACCAAGTTCCAAGTCTAAAACCACCCCCAGGTTTTCCTTCTGGGATCCAGGCTACTCAAGGTCTTCCCCATTGGACTGGTTACAATGTCCAACCTGGAATCCCAGGCTCCAAAGTCCCCATTATCTTAAGCTTTTAGATCCAGATACTCTCTGCACTCAGAACAGGACAAATTAGAAAAAAATAGACCCAAACTCCAAACCTGTATCTTGGGGCCACCTGGCCTGGGTCAAGGGGAAGGTAACAATTAGACCCTTCCTCTGCTTACTACATGGTCTCCATGAAGTACCTCCTATGAGTAATTGAGACTTTCTGGATGCTGTTGGAAAGAGACTGTCTTAGTCCAGCAGATTTAAAGATGCAGACAGTTCTGGCTATGCAGTCAACAGGAAGAGAATACTCTTGTGAAAGCCATCTAGCAGGATGCCTACATTTTAGGAGGTATGGGCATACATCAAACACTGGTTATACATACACTGGTTACAACAAATACTGGGTACAGAGTATATTGAGGAACAGTCCCTACAGTATCACTCATGGTCACTGTAAACTCTGTGAAGATGAATTTTCATGTTTCCAGACTTTAAACTGAGAAGTCTTATTATTACTTTACAAAGTAATTACTTGGCAAAATTTAGATCTGGCTTCCTGGTACCACACCATTTAATCCTGCATCTTTACTCTTAATTTCTTCAGTGAATAGGGGTATGGTTGTTTAATTTGAAGGACCTTTTGCTTCTGAAAGGATAAAAAGTCAGGAAATAGATAGAATCACCTTCTTTACCCCAGAATAAACTGGCTTCTTTCACTCCTGCCAAGAGCTGGTGGGCATCCTATCTTGATTCATTGGTTTAAGGCTAAGATAAATAACTTTTTGTGTGGCATGGACCCCTTTGTCAGTCTGGTGAAGCCTATGGACCCCTTCTTGGAATAATATTTTTAAACAATTGAAGGAAATGCTCAACTTCAGTGAGAGGTTAGTGAAAATAAAGATGTGATTTTTTTTCTCTCATTAAAGTTCATGATTCCCTGTAATCTATTTCTGGACCTCTTAGGAATTTGTGGAGCCTCGGTCAAGACACCCCCCTCCTCTTGTTTAGAGGACATTATTAAGCTTGCTTATTTTAAATACCATTTTGGAGAGAAAGTCTTGGCATCGGCTAATCAAAAGAGGAAGATTTCTACCTAAGTCTCTTTTTGGATTGGTCAACTGAGGAAAGTTTTCTGATCTGAGAAGTGGGCAGAGTCAGCAAAACCCTGTATCAGGCAAGCCCCAGAAGAGGAAGAGGAGGCACATGCTTCCTGCCCCTGCCCTTCCCCCACTCCAAACAATGTAAAGCCACCCAGAGGCCAGTTTAAGGTTACAGTGGTGGTTACACTAGTTCCTCTCTGAATTTATCTTCAACAGTTGGGTCAGCAGGGCACCTCAGGTAGTAATGAACAAAAATAGTCAGCCAGCCTGGCCACTTCCTGAAAAAATGGGTAGACTAAGGAATGTACACGGTGGAGACCGCAGCCTGGGAAGGGGCACAAACTCTTAACTTTTAGTGGCATTCATTTGTTAGACAAATAATTGATTTTTTTTTATTGTGGGGGGGACTTAGAATGGGGGGAACACACTGAGGTCTTAGTACATAAAACAAGCATTTGTGGAGGCTGAACCAGAGAAAGCAGTTATTGTCACAATAAGGGGGTAATAAAGAGATAAGATCCTTGCATTCCAATTAAAAGGAAAATAAATAGCAACACCGTCAGCTGGTGTCACTGGAAGATCGGAGCCAGGCAGGAGACAGATAACACCTTTCCTCCCTCTGTTTCCCCAAGTAGCAACACACGAAGCTTCCGTGTGGCGAATAAAAGGCAGCGAGGCGGCAGAAGAATTTTTTGTCACAGATTAGAAGAATTTCCCATTTATCGCAGGAAACCCAAGAAAGATTGGACTAACCCATCACCAGAGAGGAGGGAAAACAAGCTATTAAGAGATTAGCATCAGGGAAAGCATCAGGCCCAGATGGCTTTTCTGATGGAGCTGTGTAAGAAATTAGTGCAGCAGCTGGCAGCCCCACCATTCGAAGAGGCCTATCACCATATACTGTGCAGCCCCCGTTGCTGCTTCCATGGCAAGGCTAGCTCAGATGACAAGCAAACCTGGAAGATGGGGGGAGGGAGAGAGAAGGGGTTGTTAGAGCATCAACTTCACAGATCTGTTCACTTCCTAGTCTGCTGCTAAACATATTAAAGCAATGATAATCACCCTGTCTTCTTAATGATCTCCTGAGCGTTAAATTTTCATATACCCAGAAGCTTCTTCCTTCCAAGTGATAGGAGAAAAGCACGAAAGCAAAAATTTAAATTAAGTTGCCATCATCAACTGTTCCACATAGCGTGGGTAGGGTGGGAGGCTCTGGCCAGGCTAATTAAGTAACCGACTCTATTAAGTGGTGAGTGGTGATCTAAAAAATGAGAAAGAAACAGCATAATGTCATGCAGTTGAACTAGGGCAAAGGAACACAGAATCACCAGAATGAGAAATGGATGGGGTCTAATATGGCTTCCTGTCCAGCCCACAAAACAGGTAAAGACAATTCTCAAAGAATGGTGAAGAATTTATCTAGGTTCATTTTAAATACTTCTCCTGGTAGAAAATGCTTTAACTTTCTTTGTCCTGCTTAAGGTTCAGTCTTCTAAAATCTATTTTTCTTGACCTATTAGCTTTCACTGAGAATCAAGTGAAAATTAATTTTGTTTCATATCTATATTATAGCTACTATATTTTTCAATAATTGTTTCTGTTCCTTCCAAGTAACATATTTCTTCTCATTTCAAAGTTCTAGGAAGTCCTCAGGATGGGTTCCATCGTTTTATAGATTGCAGTTTCTTCACCTTAGTAGATAGTCTTTGTGAACTTCACTCCAAGAAAAAAATCAAGCACCTTATGAGCAATATTCTGGGGCTAAGTCTCTCTGAAATGATTAGGTTAGTCTTTAGATCACAAACACACGTTTAGTTCCCAGGTCTACAACCCAAAGTTTTCTGTCTAGGTAGGATTTACCAGAGGTTGTATTCTCCCTGGCATAGTCTTAGAAGATTCAGGGTTACCTTCTGGCCATGATGAGACATCAGAATAGAATACTGGAACTTAATGTTACAAAAATAGTCAACTCAATTATCCTATTGCTTTATTTATTCATCCATTCATTTACCTGTTTGTTTGTTTAAGGGAAGAAGGGCCCACTTTACCAGAGAGGGGCTCTGGTCAGGAAGGTGGAGATAAAGCTGACCCTTGAGCAAAAGCAACAAAGCTAGGTGTAGCGAAAATGATAGTAAAAATGACAACAAAAACAAAGTTGGAGTTTGTAAGGAAAGAAGGGAAGGAGGAGGAAGGAAGGGAGGGAGGGAGGGAGGAAGCAAAGAAGGAAGGAAGGAAGCAAGGGAGGGAGGAAGCAAAGAAGGAAGGAATGAAGGAAGGAAGGGAGGAAGGGAGGGAGGGAAAAAGGAAGGAAAGAGGAAGGAGGAAAGAGGAAGGAAGGAAAGAAGGAAAGAAAGAAAGAAATAGAGAAACAAAGAAAAAGACCTTGAAGCTCTTACATGCACAGTAACTCTATACACCTCTGCTCTTAATTATCTATCACCTCACCCAACCACTAATGTAAAGCTGGACTGCCTCTCTACACTTACACACATTCCTTCAGTTCTTTACTTCTCCTTTAAGCAACTCTTTCCCCTTCAAGACTGTCCTTTGATATTTCTTTTAGCCTTAATTCACCTGTATTCAAATGGGAAGGAGGAAGTAAAATTGTGTGTGATTTGCCCTGTCTGTCCCATCTAGGAAAAGCCCTTAACCCAGATAAAATAGAGTGGTTTATATCTCATTCTCGGTGGCTTTGGCCCCTCAGCTCATCTCCAACAGTTTTCTTATCTCAGTGTTTCTTAATACCTATGTGAAAGGACTTTGAGAAATATTAAAAGTTCTATTCAAATTATTCTTGCCTTTGTTCTACAACCCCTAGCAGGGAGTTCAATAAATGTTTGTTTCAGGAGTGATTAATTTAAAGAACTTTACAGTTTTTGAGGGCAGGGAATGTCTTACTCTTTCGTAGTCCCCCTCCCCTACAGCACCTAGTACAGGGCCTTCCTTATGCATAGTAGGTGATTCATAAATATTTGTTCATTGACTTATTGATTTCTTTGGCATTTTCCCCTCTTTTCTGAAATCTTTACATATTTTTAATGTCTTTCTTGCACAAAAGCTTCCGTAATAGAATAGATTATTCCATGTTTGTTTCACTTCGGTGTTCCAAAGAGAAAGAGAAAAAAAGAAATACTATAGTCTTAATTGTTCTGGGGTTTTTTCCTGCCAAGATCAGTTTTATGTTTTCCCTACCCAATGCTACATGATTTGCTCAAGTTTCTTTAATGACCTGAAAGAGTTAATGCATTAATTAGGAATGGGAAGTTAACTTAGCCATTGGGGAGATAAGGGCATATTGTAAATTAATAATGTAATATTGTATCCCTAATTAATCAAAGGTTACTTTGAACATTTCCGTTTGCTTCAAACCTTCCCTCTATTGAATGCAGGTAAAATCCAATTTTAACCAACTTGATGGGACATTGAAATTGCTACTTTGTATTTAAATCTCATTAAAATAGAAACCTGCTCTACAAGACACCAAGGGAGAAGGGGCTACATTAGTAGTTTCTGGGGATTACTTTGCTAAAATAAAACAAATGTTCAGGGCACAATGTATTTGTAAGCAGTAACATTAACTGAGGAAAGGAAGAGGAACATGCCACAGTGTTCAAAAGGGAATGTTTTGAGTCTTCTAAAACCTGGGAAAGTCAATATTTTTATATCTGTATTTTTCTCTCCCTTCCTTATAATTGTATTTGAAGAAATATTATAAGGCAGCATGAGGTAGTGGAAAGAGCAAAGACTGCTAGCCCTAGATTTGAGTGCTGGCCACAGTATTTCCTAGCACTTTGATTGAGGACAAGTCACCTTATCTTTCTGAGCCTCGGTTTCCTCATCTGTAAAGAAGGGCTAATCTAATTGTGTTGTTGTTATTTGGTCATTTCACTTGTGTCCAACTCTTCCTGACCCCATTTGGGGTTTTCTTGGCAAGGATACTGGGATGGTTTGCTATTTCCTTCTCTAGCTCATTTTACAAAGGAGGAATGGAAGAGGCAAGCCAGATTAAGTGACTTGCCCAGGTTCACACAACCAGTGTCTGAAACTGGATTTGAACTCAGGAAGATGAGTTTTCCTGATTTCTGGGTCAGTGCTTTAGCAACTGTGCCACCTAGCTACCCTCGAGTCTAATTGTACTTGTAAGGAAATATTTTGTACATTTTAAAGCACTGTGGTTTTTGTTGTTGTTGTTCAGTCATTTCAGTCATATCTAACTCTTTATGATTCCATTTAGGGTTTTCTTGGCAAACATAGTGGAATAGTTTACCTTTTCTTTTCCCAGTTAATTTTACAGATGAGGGAACTTAGGCAAACAGGGTGAAGTGACTTGCCCAGGGTCACATAGCTAGTAAGTGTCTGGGGTTAGATTTGAACACAGATCTTCCTGACCAGATAGAGGCCCTGCACTCTATATACTACACCACCTAGCTACCTCAAAGCACTGTATATTTGTGAGCTTTTATTATGTGATTCTTACTATACCTTGACATACTTTTCAAAATATTGTAGTGAAAGGTAGCAATGTAGAAGAGGGGCATGTTCATCTTTAAGCATATTCCTTAGAGAATTAGAGGTCTCGTGGCAGGATAACTGTTATAGACTTCCCATACAGAACTCAATTTCTCTGGAATTTGAGAGAGTTGATCAAAGGCCACCAAAGGTTCAAAATATATGTGGAAATTAGGTAGGTAGTGGAGAGATCAGGAAGAGATGATCAAATAGGGGTATTGCTTAGCTCAGTGTGAAGAGTAAGATTGTGGAATAGTACAGTAAATACTGTCATGGATTGAAAACTGTCCAGAGATTCAGGTAAGATGGAATAAATGTCAGGTATCCAAGGATGACAGGAGAACCCATCCTTACATGCTGTCTCAACTCCTTTTTCCCCCCGTCTAAGCTGGGTCCTCCATTGCTTATTCTCTGAGTACCTTTAAGAGAAATGCAAATTTAAAACTGCCTAACATCTCTGTCCCTACTCACTGACCCCACTCACCAACCTCCTCAGCTCACCTATTTATTCTGCACCACTCTATTCACATGGTGTGCACTCACAGAGAGGCTGAGGTCAAATTGAAGAACTAGAATTCAACCACAGCCAGTAGCCACTTTGCTAGGCATTCTAACCTTTTTTTGTGTCAGGGACTACTTTGGCAGTCTGATGAAACCTATGGATCCCTTCTCAGAATATTTTTTTAATGCATCAAATAAAATACATAGGACTACAATGTAAATCAATTGTATTGAAATACAATTATCAAAATATTGTTTGCCTTTTCTTGGAGGGCAATTGGGGTTAAGTGACTTGTTCAAGGTCACATGGCTAGTTTTTGTGTTAAGTGTCTGAGGCTGGATTTGAACTCAGATCCTCCTGACTCCAGGGCCGGCTCTATTCACTGCACCACCTAGCCGCCCCTCATCAAAATATTTTTAAAGTCAAGTTCATGAACTCCAGGTTGAGAACTGTTTATACCAATGCCTAATTGATCCTTGTAAGAAGAATTCTTTAAACACTTTTTGTTGTTTTATTCACATCACTTTTGTTTCCAAATATATTCTTCCCTTACCTAGAGAGTTATCCCTTTTAACAAAGAACAAAAAAGGGGATAAGGTAAAAGCAGTTTAGCAAAATTAATCAATACTTCAAAAGAATCTGACAACATATGCAAATATCCACAGTCATAGTTCACCATTCTGAGGGAAGAGAGCAAAGTATATCTTTTCATCTCTTATTCAAGACCAAATTTTGATATTACAGTTATACAGAATTCAGTCTTCCTTCCTTCCTTCCCTCTTTCCTTTCTTCCCTCTTTCCTTCCTTCCTTCCTCCCTCCCTCCCTTTCACCTTCTTTTTCCCTTTTCTCCTTTACTCCCTCCATTTCTTCCTTCTCACCTCCTTCCCTCCCTCCCTCTCACCTTTCCTCCCTCTATTTATTTCTTCCTCCCTTCCTTCCTCCTTCCCTCCTTTCCTTTCTTTCTTCCTTTTTTCTTCCTTCTTTTTACTCTTTCCATGAACATCATGCATACCCTTTTTCTGGTTCACAAATATAATTTGAAAGAGATTGAGAGAGACAAGATAGATAAAGACAGAGACAAATAGAGACAGAGACATAAACAGATAGACAGAGATAGAGAGTACTTAAGCTGTTTCTAAACCAGTACATTTAAAAAAAATCAAATTTTAATAAACTAGCTTAACATTTTACAGCCATTCAAATACAGTACTTAAAGATGATATTAAAGGGCAAAATCTTCATTAAATAGATTGATGGGAAAATTAGTAACCTGTAAAGTCATTTATTATATAGGACTTTTCATTTACTAGATTTTGTTGTATACACAAGTGTCTGTCAACCAAAATTGAAAATATACTTGTTATGCAGAAATGGGAATTCTAATAGTATTTATTAAAATGGGATGCAACCCATATCTGTGTTTTGACTATTTTCCTTTGCATACGTTAGTTTATATTTTCCCCAGTGAATTCTCAATTTCTCTCTTTTATCTATACTTTAATTAATTTGCAATTGATTTATTTTATTTGGCTGAGTTTCCTGATGTTTGCAATACTTTACAGACTCTTCTGTAGATTTCATTACCATATCATTAATTTCCTATTCTATATCATCATTAAGGGTGTAAAGAGGAATGCTCCTTTCATTTAGCTTCCCACCATGTTACACACTACAAAGTCCATCAACCCAATGAGAACTATTCCCACATTTCAGAAATAATGAAGTGTCCTGATTTATTGTGATAAATGTATATTGATTTATAGTGATATAAGAAAAGTACAAGTGTAAAATAACATCAGTAACTTTGGTCTAGTTTTGTTAAAGAAAGCGGAGCATGGGTATTAATGTGCTTCTGCCTAAAATTTGTTGGTATCATATGTGTGTGGGACTGGGATGGATGGGTATCTGTGAGTCTATATATAGTGGACCGACTATTGCTATATAGTACAGACCTGAATTTTTTATGGGAAATTTTTTCTCATAACTACTTCTACTTTGAGTCATTTATTCACACTCTAGTAGTCCTTTCACACTGTTTCATTGGCTTGGTGCTCACATTATCCATAACACCATGTCTGCATTGGGAGATAAAGGCCTCAAGTGTGGGATGGGATCAGATTGGAGCAATCCTTGCCCAGCACATTTATTGTTAATAGCTACTCCCTGAACCTTTGCCAGAGACAGGAAGTTTTTCTAGTGCCACTCTTTCTGATACCAGTTCCTTATGTCCTCTCTTTGCTTCCCATTTTTTTCTTTCAGCCCTAAACTCCTGAAGCATCTAAAATTAAATTTTGGACTATTTATTTGGTTTGCATTCCATTTTGTAAATGATAGGATAAAATGGAATTCAGAGATGACTGCTACTTGTTTGCAAATGAGTATAAAAAGTAAGAAAAGTGTGTCTGGCCACCTAAGGTGTCTCTAATCAGGAATGAGTAATACCTGTCAATCTTATCCTTACAAGGTGTTGCATAATGAGGTGAGGTATGCTCAGCTCTCACACTTTAGTGAACCAAAAACTCAGTATACTATATTCCATTTCCTAAGACCCATTACAGGAATGGAAGTTCACCATGAATGATTAAAGGGTTAGAGCCACTGATTTATGAGGGAAAGTTAAAAAATTAAATATGCACGGCTTGACTATCCTAAGAGGGAGGTGTCATGTAATAACCATTTGCAGAACAAATATCTAAGGAGTGTTAATATCAAAGATCAGGGAACTTATTTACTGGAGAACAAGACAAAGTAAGTAGGAGTAATGGAATGAAATCAAGAAAAGGAAAAATTAGGCTTATTTGATCAGGAAAAACATCTTGACTGTGAGACCAATTAGAAGAGAAATAATTTCCCAGGAGGACTGCAGAAATACAATTACTTAATACATTTATAACCAGACTGGCCAAAGCACTAACAGCTATTTTGTGGAGAACCATCCTAAACTGGCAGGAATGCATGAAATGACCCAATAGGTCTTCCCCATATCCAATTTTCATGAGGCTTTTAAGGACTTGGTCAATCTCTCTACATTAAGTGCACTAATTAGCACTTCATCTGCTTCACTGGCAAACAGGATGAATGCCAGTTGTGGTTAGAAGTTAGCATAGTATGCGAAACTAAGGTACTGTTTAACATTCTAAGTGGATTGTGGATATGGACCTGAACATTCACATTCCCGAGGCAGATGAAAATAGGCATCTGCTGTGGGAATTAACACCTTTTCTGATTTTCTCCTTAAACCAAACAGCAGCACCCCTTTCCTCTCTGAAGCAGAGTAAAGAAAGCTTTGGGGATTCTTGGGAGACATCATAGATTTGTAGCAAAGGCTTTCTCCTGATACGAGCATCAAACTTGGAATCATGGGACCTGAATTTGAATCTTGAATTTACCTCTGTAATTTTTGTACAAGTTATTTAAATTCTTATGACCTCAGTTTCCTCATTGGTAAAATGAAGGGGGTTGGACTGGATGGTCATATTAGATCCCTCAAAGCTCTATAATTCTATGTATAGCTCAGGTACACTCTGGTCATCTTTTACTTCTCTAAAAAAGTGTCCCTGCCCAGGTAGAACTTGGGAACATCAATATCTGACACACCATTCTTTCCCTCCTTACTTCTACCACAAGAGTAGCTGCCAACTTCCCTTACAAAGCTCAGCTTCATGAAATACAGTTTTATTGAAAAAAAAATGCAGAAAGGACTCAGTCCCACCCCTAGGGAAGTGGTCTTCAAAGTGGGATTCTGTGTATTAGGGATAACACTAGAGGGATACTAACTGGGAGAGAAAATGGGGTATATCTTATACTTCCTGTTATAGGCAAATAAGAGTGGGACTTTTCTTCTAAACAACTCCACCTTATCCCATCACCCATTATCACCCAATTCTCCCATTCTCTACTACTTTCCAATGTTGGTCTTCCATGGTTGTTCAAGCTCTCAATATCTTCCCTTCTGTTCTAGGCATCAGCCCCTGAGGACAGATATAGACCATCCAGGACCCAGGTATTCATATCAGCAACCGAGTAGGCAAAAGTCTTCACACAGCCCCTCCTCCCACACAGAGCATTCATACTCCTGTCCTCAGATCACCTAGTGACTATAGCAAGCTCTGAGCTGCTGAGAAATAGCTACGAAATAAGCACTCCAATCTCCCCTCTCTTGGTTTTCACTGGAGATTCAAAGAAAGACAAAAAACTCTCAAGAAGCTTAAAGTCTAATGGAGGAGACAACATGAAAATGACTATGTACAAAAAAGACATAATATGCATATATATATTTGTAATATACACATATATGTAGAATATATATGATAAATTGGAGCTAACAAATAGAGGGGAGGCACTAACATTAATGAGAATTGGGGAAGATTTTCTTGCAGAAGGTGAGACTTTAGTTGAGACTCGAAGGAGACCAAGGTAATTAGGGGTGGTTCTGAAGAGGGAGAGCATTCTAGGCATGGAGCCAATGAAAATACTCAAAAGTCCTGAGATGGAGATGGAGAGTTTTGTTTAAGGACCAGAAAAGAAGCTAGTATCATCAAATCAAAGATCACATGGAGTGGTGGTGGTGGTAATTATGAGGTGTTAAGAAGAGTGAAAAGGTAGGAGGGGGACAAATAAAGGAAGGTTTTATAGGTTCGATAAAGGATTCTGTGTTTGATCCTGGAGGCAAAAGGGAATCACCAGAATTGATTGAAAAGAGAGTGACATAGTCAGACTTGTGCTTTAGTTTGACAGATGAATGGAGGATGAACTGGAGTGGGGAGAGACTGGAGGCAGGGAGACCAACCAGCAGGCTATTTCAATAGTCTAGGTGTGAGGTAATGAGGGCCTACACAAAGATGGTGACAGTGTCAGAGGAGAGAAAGTTGCATAAGTAAGAGATACTACAGAGGTAGAAATGATAGAATTTGGCTACTAATTTGATTTGGGGATGAGAGAGAGTGAAGAATTGAGGATGACAGCTAGGTTGTGAGCCTAGGTGACTGAGAGGATGATGATAAACATGACAGTAAGAAGGAAGTTAGAAAGAGGGAAGGGTTGCAGCAAGAACCAAGGGGAAGATAAATGCATTCAGTTTTGGACACGTTGAGTTTAAGATATCTATGAGATATCAAGTTTGAGAAATCCAGTAGTCAATTGGAGATGTAGTTAGGAGACTGGAAATTGGGAGAAAAGTTAGCACTGGACAAATCTAAGAATCATCTGCATAGAATGATAGTTGAATCCATGGGAGCTGAAAGAGTGAAATTGTATAGATAGAGAAGAGAACCTAAAATGAACTCAAATTTAGTGGCTATGGCTTGGATCTAGCAAAGCAGACTGAGAAGGAGTGGTCAGATAAAAAGGAGGAGGACCAAGTGAGATCAGTATCACAAAAACCTAGAGAGGAGAGAATATCAAGGAGAAGGGAGTGAATGACAATGTGAAAGACTGCACAGAAATCAAGAAGGATGAGGTTGGAGAAAAGGCCATTGGATTTGGCAATTAGGAGACCATTAGAACCTTTGGAGATCACAGTTTCAGTTTAATGATGAGATCAGAACCTAGACTGTAGAGAGTTAAGAAGAGAATGAGAGGAGAGGAAGTGGAGGCACCTAGTACAGACAGCCTCTCAAGGAGCTTAGCCTCCAGAGGGAGAAGAGATACAGAATAATAACTAGCAGGGATGGATGGATCAAGGAAGGGTTTTGAGGATGGGGGAGATGGTATGTTTGTAAACAATAAAGGAGGAGAGAGTGGGCTCAAATTTAAAGAGCTAATGTGGCAGATGGGCAAACACATCTGATTATTGCAAATCCTTTCTCTCCTTTATGACTTCATAGAATTCCCTTAGGTGTAGCTCTCTGCTGGACTCTGAGGATTAGTGCCGTTTTAGAATCCTGAAGCTGTCTTTTCTCAATGAGTCTAGTTTTTTCTCATAACATCTCTCAGTTCCTGATGCAAAAGTCAATATCAGTCACTGCTGTTATTGGATGTAGTTTGCTCTGGTGGACATTACTACCCATGTCTATGAGAACTCCAGATCTTCTGAATTTTTGAAGTTCATAAGGTCATTACCTAGTTAATGGTAGAATGGGGAGGAGAGAAACTTTCCCAAAGGCAATTCTCTCAAAAGATTGCCACCTGACTTACTGCTGATGGAACACACTGCAGGAATTGATTTGATGTAATAGTCATAGGCCGAGGGGTGTGACTTACTCTTTCAAGCAATCCTAACACTTTTTTGTGTGTTGTCATCTTATTTAATCCAATGATCCAAGTACTTTACTCTTCCCACATTTATTAAGGACTACTTTGCATTCAGTTTGCCCCTTTTATTAATTGAATAAATCTAGTGGTCTGGGTCTTCTATGTTTTATAAGAATTGGAATGGTGGCTTCTATCCTCCACTTTACATATGAATTTTCTTTTCCCAGTGTGGAGGCTTCTGCTGGCAGAACTAAGAAGTAACAGTCTACACTGAGTAGTTCCTATACATATCTCTGTCTGTTTGTCTGTCTGTCTGTCTATCTATCTACCTGTCTATGTCTGTCTACCTGCATATATAGTCATATATATTATATGCTACATAATTATATATATGTTAATATATAATGTTTTATTTTTGTCTTTATATACTTAGCACCTAATGCAGTGCCTCAAACATAGCAGTTGCTTAATACATACTTGCTGAATTTAATTCCAATTAGAATGACAAATAGAGGACATAAATGAACATAGCTCTTATAGGATTTCCAGCTAGGGAAGAAGGAACAGGTAGAGAGAAGAAATAAGCCCATTGTAAAGGCGCATTAGATTTTTCCTCAGTTAATTCTCAGATTTGAAGCTATTCTTTTATTCTTATTCAATTCACCTACCCTAGGGGAAAAGGATACATGTACTAGATAATCCTTTATATAATTTCTGGAAGACTTTAAAAATCAAGTCCTAGAAACAAACCAATTGGAATAGAACAATCCCAAGGTGTTGGCCGTTTTCCCTTGACCTGGCACCAACATAGAAAGCACTTGTTTCACTCTTCATTAGACATGTCTTCTGCAGTAGACAGTACTGTCAGTGGCATTTGCCAGGTCTCGCCCAACTAACCCCAATTCCCAGCTGAATAGCAACCCCAAAATAACAGATATCAAGCCAATGCTTAGTCTATTCAATAACTATAGTGGGGAATAATAGTCATTAGAGCAAATGAGCACTCTTATTGTACCATGCAGCTGTGACTCTAGCCCTGGTCTTGGACGGATGGCCTAGGGGAATGAGTTAAATTTTGCTTTTGTTGTCTGTGGATAGCAGTTGTTCTAAAAAACACTCAGAGTGTCGCTACCTGAAGTGGATTGCCCCACCTCTCAAAAAAGATGCTACTTGTCCCCCTCTCCAACACCTCCCCTTTTTGTCAGGTATTTTTTTTAATAGAGTCTTCCTAACAAATAACAATATGACATCCAATTAGATGAAATATTAATGTGCTCACAAAGTACATAGGGGGTGGTGTAAAGTATAAGAAGACTGGAAAGGTAGGAATGAGTCTTATTGTAGCCTTGCTTTTGTGCTCATGCTTTTTTTTCATCGTTGGTCAGTTGTGTTATAGATCATATCACTGGTAGAGGCCACACTATTTCTAGTAGTATATAATAGCTATTTTTATTATTATATGGCAAACTGAGGCCATAAAATAACTATGATTTTGGCTAAAGCTTTTATTAGATCATTAACAAAGTGATTTTATATTTCTATAGCACTTTCCCACTAATCAAACTAAATCATTTGTCTTCACATCTTATATGTAGGAAAACTGAGACATTAAATGTTAATAAAATTACCAATTGTTCTTTGACTTTTAGGGATTAGAAGTCAATATCTGTACTTCTAGGTCAACACGTAGGAATTTTATACCCGTTGGGCACTCCAAAGAACAATGTGTCAAAGAAGAATATGTTAGGGGGAAGGATGGGGTGTAGGTACCCCTATAGCCCAAGACATATCAATGTGATTTTAGCTGTATCTGATTTCAGCTCAGTTGTCTTTCTATTAGTGTTTATTATTTCTCAGAAATGGGGTGGTCTGGAGTCTAGTGAAGATAGTCCAATTTTAACCATACATTTCCTGTATGGAATTATTATAATATACCACAATATTATATTAGGTTGTAAGTAGTCATTAATTTGGCATTGCATGGAGAGATTTAGTATGTGATGTAGAATTCCATTAAAGAAGCATTCTCTCATTCAACAGATAGTTATTGAGTACTTCCTACTATCAAAAAACCCACTGGTTCTTGAGCCTCTGGACTTATTAACATACAGAAAAGATAGATCATGAGAGACATGGAGACTGAAAGGAACCTGTACAAACTCTAGTCCAGCAAAGTTAGTGTGTTGCCTTCATTCTGTATCAGCATCTAAGGCTTGACTGAGAGGGAATAAGTGATCTGAACAATCCCCACCCCCCAATTCCAATTAATTTCCTACTAAACCATCATCTTCCCTTTCCTTGAAGGAGTAGTAACAAGTAACAAGGTTGGTAAATTCAAGAGATGGCATTTCAAATAATGGACAGATTTTTCTCTCTAAAGGTTTGACTGATATCCCATTAGACTGGGTCTTGACATAAAAATATCTAAATGAAGAGGTATTTTTTTCTTCACCCAAGTCTTTCATAAATACTAAACCTGGTTGTCTTCAGTTTGAACTCTTTAACCATGCCTGGCCCCAGTAGAGTTAAGATATGTAATTATTTGCTTCCTACAGTCTTTATATCAACCATTATCTGTGCTGAAAGACTCCAGTACAATGAAAAGACTGATAACTACTACCAAATTACTTTTCACTAAAGGATAACTTCTTGAAATCTTCAAGCAATGATCTTAAGTGATTTGTTCATGTTGGTCAATCAATAAGCATTATTACATATCTGTTATGTATCAGGCACTGTGCTCAATACTAGGGATACAAAGAAAGAAAGATAGTCCCTGTTATAGAGGAGGTCACAGTCTAATGGAGGAGACTACATGCAAAGAACTACATAAAACAATATATATGCAGGATAAATGAGACAATCAGCAGAGAGAAAGCACCAACATTAAAGGGGATAGGGAAAGATTTTTTTAAAGTGGGGTAGAATTTAGGTGAGATATTGGACTCCATCCTTCTTTATATATTTCCCTTCAGGGTTGGAGGCTAGAGATGTGGGTTGTTGTTGTTGTTTAAGAAACTCAGTGGGCTAGGAAAAGGAGGTGGAAAGGGAAGAGGAATGAAGATGATGGGAAGGGAGTGGTTTAAAGCCTTTCATTTCCTTCACTAACCGAATGTTCTTTATAGCAACTATGTATTAGCCTTTGAGATCCTTGTTAAAGAAGAGAACAGAGACTCAGAATGGCAATCATCTTGTTAATGGGCCGATTTGTTAAGTTTTCCTGGTCTCAGAACAAAGATGTGCTGAATTGTAATGGCCGACAAGCTAGTTATGAAGATGAGGCTTCCTATGAAGTTGCAGATATCTTTTCTTATGATTAAGTGAGAAACTTCCATATGATAAAAGCCACTGGACATTGGTCTTTTTAATTCACCTGCTTTATTTTGAGCTTCCCTTGGAGGCATTAAAGGTACAATTAAATTCACATGACCTAATGGCATCTTAACCTACTTGAGACCTTGAGATAGAAGTTTCCTATCTGCAGCATTTGAACTTTCTGGTCTCTCACTGGCTTATCAGTAAACACAACTTTAGTGTTTATTGTCCCTTGGCTTCCTTGAAATTTTCTCCAGTATTCCCTTCTCTCTGACAATTCACTAATAGTTTAATTCGGTTTCCTTTCATTGGATAATCTGTCTTTGGAGCAGGTGTAAATCAGTCCACACCTTGCCTACCTCCCCCACTTTGCTCCTTTTCCAGCACCAGACTGATTCATTCCATGGTTGTTACCTTTCAAACCCAGAAAAGAGAAGGCTAAAAGTGTCTCCAGCTCTTACTGGTCTCAGACTTGAATTAAAAAAAAAGGAAATAAATGACATCTGCTTATTTGCACGTTACAAAGGGACGTCTTAACTGGGTTGTCACTGCATGTGTTGCCTAGCAAATAGACTGCCTTCACTAAATCCTCAAGGGTTTGGGTCTTTGCACAGCTGGATGGATTAATGTGTGGATGCACTGAGAGTGTCAAGTTGTTTACATTTAAAAGTGGTAAAGCAGGCTCCCAATGCCCATGGTGGTCATCTATGCTGCAATCTATCTGTTAGAAGCTCTTTAAACACAGTTGTTCTCCCCGAGACAGATTCCTAACGTGGGTGGAGTACCCTAGTGGTTTCCTGATCACTGTGGTCATAGAACGTGATGCTGTTATACTTAGCACTAAGATGGCAGCTCCCTCCTAAGAGGGGGGAGGGAAGAACTACCCAGCGTGGGCATTGATAGGTACCAGCTGTTGAGTGTAAACTTCCGTCCTTGACAAAGTAAGACTATTGGCCTAGATAATAAAGATCTACACTTTAGGTCCTATGCTTATCTTTGATAAGCAGCTAAGGAAGGAAAACTCTCTGGGAAGAACAAATAGAGGAAGTAAACTACAATTCAATTCAATAAACATTTGTTAATTGCCTACTATGTGTCAGGCACTGTCCTAAGGGCTCGGGGATACAAAAAGAAGCAAAAGACTGTCGCTGTCTTCTAGGAGTTTATAATCTAATGGGAGAGACAACAAGCAAAAAAATACATTCAAAGCAAACTGTGTACAGAATAAATAAGTAATTAAAAGAAGGAAAGAACTGGAATTAAAGGGGGTACAGGAAGGCTTTCTGCAAAAGATGGGATTTTAGTTGAAGCTTACAGGAAATTAGGGAGGTTACTAGTCAGAGCAGAGGAGCATTCTAGTCATAAGGGACAGACAGAGACAAGAGTACAAATATTATCTGATGCGATTCTCACAATAACCCTGGGAGCTAGGTGCTATTATTATTTCCATTTTAGAATTAGGAAAAAGAGGCAGATAGAGGTCAAGTGACTTGGTCAGGGTCATACACCTAATAAAAGTCTGAGGTTGATTTGAACCCAGGTGTTCCTGATCCAGACCCAGTGCTCTATCCACTGAACCACCTAGCTCCTTAAAACAAAAAGTAATCAATTTACCATTTCCTAGATCTTGTAGAAGATTTTTCTATCTTAGAACACTCTGGGAATTGTCAGATTTTAAATTAATCGAATTAAAAAAGAAGCATTCTCGGTTCATATCATTCATCAGTTGTGAATGTGGAGGAAGGATTTCATTTTTGTAAAGCTTGATTACATCAAACCTTTCACTATGATTTCCTATCCCAAGCTGAGCCATAAAGTAGTGTGATACAGGAAAAAGTATGATAGATTCAAAGACAGATTACCTAGGTTCAGATCTCTTTTTCCCTTTCCCTTTGTCCTTGCTAGGGTCATTCAACATTACTGGGCCTCAGTTACCTTATCTGCATGCAGACAAGGTGAGATTAGATGATTTCTGAGGTCCCCTCCAGTTATAAATCTCTGACCCTGTGAACTAAAAAGTGTCATAGTTTCAGGCCAGTAAAAGTATCACAAAATGTTCCTGCAGAAAGTAGAATAAAGCTAGATGTAAAAAAAACCAATAAATAGAAATAAAATATATTTATTAAAATTTTATTTAAATAATTTATTATTAAATATTTTAAATTTTACATTCAAATAGATTTTATATTATATAAAACATATTTATATAAATGTTAAATACTATACATCAAATTATTATTTGTTTATTATTAAAAACAAAATATAAGTAAAAATAAAAGATATAAAAACTAGAATAAAGATAGAAGGTCAATCTGAGTAGAATTTCACCTTCAGTCCATCATCTGGTTGCTTCCTACTTAATCTCTTGCATTTCTATGCTACTAATGGTCAGTGCTTTCTATATTAGGCACTCTTGGGCAAAGTTCCAATTGCCCGGTCTTTACCTTGTTTCTGGTGCCAAAGAGTTATTTTGGCAGAGTTCAACTCTTTTACCATAGGATCATAGAACTGAAGCTGGGAAGGACTTCAGTGATCCTCTAATCAAGTCTTCTCCTTTTACCAGTGAGGAGAATGAGGGCTGGCTAGCTGAGTGACCTGCTCAAGATCATGAAGGTAGCAAACACCAGAGCTGAGAGGTCAGTCCACATCCTCTGATTCAAGAAGGAGCACCTTTCCCACCACACTGCACTGTCTCATGGACGTCATGATTTGTCATTGCCTTAATGCTTAAAAACAGATGTAGCTGACCATGCAAACCTGTTTCTGCATCTTCATCCCTGGCATGTAAATCAGGTTCAGTATGGGATTGGGGCAGTTAAGAAGGTTGATGGTATAGGTCAATAAGGTATTCCCATTTTACATTTGTATTTGAGGAATCCCATCTCCATCAGTAACTCATAGCCAGCTATAATTACCTCTGATTGTTAAATTTTCAGTGGGCTTGTTATTTCACCTCTGAAACTGGCAAGGCTACATACGAATCAGGGTCTGATTTATTGCTTTGTTGATTTTCTAGCCTTAAGAAAGTGATGGAGGAAATGTTAAGAATGCAAATTAAAGTTTAAGGTATGTTGTGAATACATTGTTTTCCAGAGAGCTGATTGTTAAATATTTACCAGCACATTCCCGCCTGCCTCAGATACTCACTAGATAACTGTGTGACCCTGGGCGAGTCCTATAACCTTTATGTGCCTTATTTTCCTCATCTGTAAAATGAAAGGGCCAATAGCCTCACTGCTAAGGTCCTGTGATTCTATAAGGAAAGAGAGAAAACAAATCCCTTCTCTAGTTCTCTATTTTTTCTTTCCTTCTCTAGTTCTCTACTCCTCCCCATCCCAGATTAAAGGGTTAGGGTAGATGACCTCTTAGAGGAGAGCTTGGTGCTTTGCAAATGGGCTTAGGGGATGTAGACAAACTGAGAGAGCTGAGAGTGGAGTGGACCAGGTGGAGGAAGTTGGTGAGAAGATGGGAAAGGAAAATACCCACAAGAAGATTCTACAGGACACTGGGGCCAGTCCACTCAGGTCCAAGGTCATAACCTTAGGTCCAAGGCCTTCATCCTAGGTCTTCATTCTATCTAAAAGACCATGTTCCTCTTGTTAATGAAATGTCAAGCAGAATGAAATCAAAAGGCTTTCTGAAATTATAATCAATGATGCCTATGGTTCAACCTTGTTTAAGTGGCCTGCTTTTCTAACAGAATGAAAAAGTAGACCAATTTTATATAGCCTTCTACTGCTTATAAAGTATCTTTTCACAAGTATTTTCTTTGGGAAGGCATTACTATGCCCATATTACAGATGAGGAAACCCAGACCCAGAGGTCTTCTCCTAATCATACAGATAGGAAACTGCTAGACCTGAGTTTGAACACAAGTCTGGTGACAAATTCAGGTTTATGCACCTACACCATGCTAACTTGTATCATATTATCTAGTCTGGAAGATTTGCAGTTCATAAAGTCAGATTGATTACTGTATAATATCTCTTTATTTAATTGCAATTTTTTTTGTGTGCTTTCAACCTCTTTAGTATGCTTGTCATGGATTATTTTTTATTGCAATGACAGGATGCCAGGTGTCATATCCCTAACTAGACTCTAAGTCCTTTGTGGGGTGACTGGTGTGAGGGCTGCTGAACCCTTTCAGGGCTGCTTTCCACCTTTGGTATATACCCGATTTACACAACTCTTACCTGTGGCTCCAATATGCTGCAACATATGCAGTGGTCGCACTCCAGTAAACCATCTCAGCAGAACAGCTAAACCAGGTTGAGGGAAACCAGGGATCTCAAACCCATTGGTGAGATAGGGGGTGTCTGCCCCAAGCATGTGGAGACTTCCTCTGGTAGAACAATTTTTTCCAATAGCCATAAAGGCAGCTGAAGCAGGTGCTGTGGTTAGAGCCTGGTTAGACATTGAAGATGCCAAGGTCATCCACTGCATCCTTGTCCATCATCAGTTGTCTTGACATTTGTCTTGCCATCGGACACCAATGACTCAGGAAGAGAGAGTGAGACCAATGACTTCATGCAACACTGCCTCATATAAATCCAATTTAAGCACAAATCAAAAGACATCACTCAATCTTGACTCTACCTTAGGGCCTAGTCAAAGGTGTGGCAGTACACAGAAGAACCTAAGAAACATTTACGGAATTGAATCAGTTCTAGTATTGTGTCTGATATTGCTAAACTGATGGTCTATAAATTTCAAGAATTATTCTCCCCAATTCCCCCAACCATGCCTTAGTAAAAATGGATATGTTGCAACTGACTGTGGATTTCCCATTCAGTTTGGATATTACAGAGGAGATTTTATGGTCCAAATATTCTTTTCTCCACCTCCTAAAATAGGTCCAATCAAAGAGGGTTAGGAGGATGGCCATCATGCAGCTGGCATGATTCCATACTCCAAATTTCTGATCAGGGATCTAAGAAATACAAAACAACACACACTGTTGCAAAGTAAGATACTCTATTGATTGTGGGTAAACAAGATCATGCAGACAATTAACTGAAATTGAAATGTAGTATATTATTACTGAACCCCTGAGGCAGACCATTTAAAGGTAGGTTCCTCCACACAGAGATAGTAAAGTGAAGACAGGGTGCTACTGCCTCCGGATGGAGCTAGAATTAGGAAGAGGGATGTATTGGAATCTTTTTTGTTTATCTGTGGAATGATGTTTATTTAATAAGATTTGTATAGACAAGTGGTAGAATGCATGTAAGTCTAAGAGGCAGAGGAGTCTTTCTGGTTATGAACACATAGCCCCTGGGGGCAACTCACTAAAACTACCAGTAAACAAGGAAGGAAAAAAAAAGCCCCCTGCCAGGGACATGGGGTTGAAGCTTTTTCAAAGTTGGTCAAGGTCTACCCCCTTAACACCAGTAAAGGTCTCCACTAACCAGCATGGCGGTGAAGAGCCCAGAACTTTCTCTTCCACTTAAAAGAAGGGTGGTAAGTCAGGGGAGAGATGTGAGAAACTGTAACCATGGTCCCCAGGGAAGGAGTCCTTGAGGACAGGGGGATTCCATGTGGTTAATGGGATGGGGTTTCTTTGAGGGAAAAGGACCATCCCTGAGGATCTCCCCAATGTACTGGAATCTTGCAGAGATATTTTCTTAACTAAACAATTCTGGTATTCATCTGACTGCAGTATGAATTCAGACAGAAATCTGCCCTGAGGTGGTCTCTGTAGGAAACAGCAATCCAATGGAAAGTTCAATGACAAAGAAGGGCTGACAGGGCGACTTCTTGCTGTGAGCATTTTTTTTTCCCCCAGAGGACAGAAGCACAGCATTTATTTAAACAACAGAAAACCGAATCCCAGCACCAGGAAACCAAATCCATCAAAGTAACATAAAAGTTAATGCACCACAATGTAGCAGAGAGCCACACCTTCCCACAAACCAATACAAAATCAGTATTTACTTAGGAACCTCTCTGTTTCCTTTCCTGCATTCCTCTCTCTCCCACTGTCTCTATGGCTCTGGCTCCCAGCTTCCTGTGACTCTGCTTCCCTTCAGCAAACTCCTCCCACCTTACGCTCCATGTGTGTGGTTACATTCAGCCTACTGGGGACAGTTTACTTTTAAAGCAGGGAAGTTCTTCAAATTCCCCCCAGAGTCTATTGAGGGGCAGGGAAGATTTCAAATTCCTGTTCCCATTAGACTCTGGTCCCAGAACTCCACAATAAGCAAGGACAATTTTGGTCCCTTCAACAGAGGCTGTTACCACAGACACAACTCCAAGTCCAAATATAGTATAGAATTCATCCTCCACTTCTCACTGTGGCCACTATAACAGAGGGCCTTAGGCTTGAGACACACAGGAGACTCATGCCATTCCCCCCAGAAGCATTAGCTCCAGCTCATACATCTCCTGAAGTTACCATGGGGCACTGCTAATGTCCCACTCTCCCTGACTCCAGTAGAACACACAATCAGCTTAGACCTCAGTGTTCTCTTAAAGACCAACTCAGTTGAGAAAACTTCCTATACATTCTGTAGAGACACAACTATAGCAGAAACAGCTAGGGAAGGTCTTGACACCTCCTTGACTTGATGGCTCTCTCTACTTTAGTTGATTCTGGAACCATTCAGAGAGAACACATGAACTCTCCAAGCACAGGAATAACTCCCTGGCCTGACAGGGATTTCTCTTCTTCTCCTAACTTAAATGAAGGACCCTTGCTGTGAGCAGTTATGGGAAGATATTGACTGCAAAGTGAAGAGCACATAAGGGCCAGTCCTTGATGGCTCTCCCCAGTGGGATGAGAGCTCAAGTTCCTTAGGGGTAGGGACAATTTTTGTATTCATATTCCAGGACCTAGTACACAGCCTTGCATATAATAAACATTGAATCAATTTCATTGAATTGAATTTCAGCGGATTAGAGTGGGTAGACCTAGTTATAGTTTGTTGTGCTATTTTAAAGGATCAATTTAAGGCAGGGTGGTGGAGATGCTGCCATCTGCTGATTTCATGATACCATTAGAGTGATCAGCCTTTGGCCAGCATTTGTCAGTCAATCAAAAAATCAACAAAGTTCCATGAAGAGCTAACATACTATGTGCTAGACATTGGGCTAAGCTCTGGGATATAAAGTCAAAAAGTAAGATAATCTCTGTTGCCAGAGTCTGCTTTCTGCTGTAGAAAACATGTACATATATAATAATATTTACGTATACAAAATAAATAGAAAACATTTATAATAAAATAGTGAGTGACCAAGGGAGGGCACTCCCTTGGGAAAAGCTTCAGCTAACAAACTAGCATTTATTAAGGTCAGTGCCTTTAAGTCCCAAATGAAGTTAGGGATTCTATGTTATAGAGGAGAAGAGGGGAAGAATGTGTTGGACTCATGGGTGAAAGTTTAAGAGGCAGATCCCTCCATTTTGTTTCATGTTTCCCAGAAGCCTATATAGATTTTTGGGTTCCTTGATGAAAATACTCAAACTCTCCTAAGGAACTTGCAAGTGCTATCTTTTTATTAATATTGACTATATCACATCAAGCATCTGGGTATTTTAAAACATCTGGATTGTTGGAATCACACAGTTAAAATATTCAGATGACTGAGTTTTTCGCCATTTATCTTTGTGTTTTGGGGTTGTGTAGGTGCAACCAGTCTTTCATGTGGGATTTTCAAGGCAGGCTCAAAAGGCCATAATGCCCCTGAAGCTTTGTGTCCTAAACTTAGAGATAAAAAGAAAGAATTAATTTATGTGCTGGTCAGTGTCTCATACTGAATCCATTTTAGCACTCTCTGTTCCAAAGAAAATCCAAGTGTCATGTTGTCAGTCTCATTGTTATAATTATTAGATGACACTTCCTGCCTATGTGGTTTTCATCAGAGGAACAGAAAATAGAGATGGAAACGATCAACCAAGACTAAAATGCATTCTTCATGATGTGCACATTCTTTTTTAAAATTTATGAATCTGATGATATGTTCAATACTTTTTCATTTTTAAAATAGTACCCTTTATGGACATGTTTTTCTATTAAGGAAATATTTATTTTTCAAGCTTTTTCTTCTTTCCTTAATTTATTTCAGTGTCTTAGACATGTACAGGCATTTATTTTTAAAGGGTCGCATGTCAACTGTAAGTACTTAGGAACTTTGAACTATATAAATATGTAAGTGGCACAGATATCATTCTGGAAAATTAATTATTAGCAAGAGTCCAGTCTTGATGAGTAAACAGGAAGGATAGGTCACTGCTGAGTGGTTCAGGGATGAGGTGTCCATTCAGAGACATTTGGGCCTCATGTACTATGCACATGTGAACATTTCCATAAGAATATGGGAAGGAGAAACTTCCGATTTTTTTTTAAAAGGGGAAGTTTGGATCAATGGTGGTTATTTTCAGTTGGGGCAAAGTTTATTGTTTCTCCTTTTCCCCAGAAATAGTTTCGTGTTGATGAAAAATGATGGTGATGTATGTTGTACAGTCAGAATAGGAAAGTCCCTCTTCTGTACTAAACAATTTTTTTAAAAAGTCCTACAGTTTAGTTTTTCTTACAAGTACCTCAGCAAGCACATAATAACAGCAATAATTTCCCTCTGAACTTTGTCAAAAATAATATGAGATAATGTTTTACACTTGACAAATGTGAAAGTCTTTTTTTTTAATTGACTTTTGTTTATTTTTAGTTAACATCATTCATTTCCACAGGATTTTGAGTTACACATTTTCTTCCCATTTTTCCCATACCCACCACCCCAAAACAGCGACCCCACTGTATACCCCCTCCCCCAATCTGTTCTCTCCTATATCCTCCCCCATCACCCCTCTGACTTTCCAGCAGGGCAAGATGGATCTCCCAACCCCAGTGCCCATGTATCTTAATTCCCAGTTGCATGTAATTAATAACAACAACAACAACAACAATAACAATAATAATAATAATAATAATAAATATATATACATATATATAACATTTGATTATAGAACTTTAAATTCTAGATTCTTTCCCTTCCTCCCTCATCACCCACCCCCACTGGAAACACAAGCAATTCAATACAGGCTGTACATGTGTATTTACACAGAACATCTCTACAATGGACATATTGTGGAAAGCCTGACTATATTTCCCTCCTTCCTATCCCCACCCCCGTTCTATTCTCTACTTTGTCCCTGTCCCTTTACAGAAGTGTGTGCTTCTAACAACCCTCCCCCCCTACATTGCCCTCCCCTCCATCATGCCCCCTCTCATACCCATCCCCCCTACTCTCCTGTAGGGCAAGATACCCAACTTAAAGTGTATGTGACTCCTTTCCTAAGCCAAATTCAATCAGAGTAAGGTTGACCCATTCCATTTTGCCTTCCTGTTCTTCCCCTCCATTGCAACAGTTATCTCTTGCCTCTTCTGTATGAGATGATTAACCCCATTCTGTCTCTCCCTGTCTCCTCTCATTCTATTCCTCTCCCACCTCTTAATTTCACCTTTTAAAATATCATCCCTTCCTACTAAATTGATCCTGTGTCCTCTGTCTATTTACACATATATACACACACTCAGATATGTATTCACACACACACACACATATATATACCTTCCTATGTAGACATATGTGTATGTATATATATATACATATATATATATATATATTTATACACACACACACACATTTATATTGCCTTCGCCTATCCTCATACTGAGAAAAGTTTCATAAGTTACAATTATCATATTTCCATGTTGGCGTGTAAGGAGTTCAACTTTGATACGTTCCTTATGATTTCTTTTCCAGGTTTATCTTCTCATGCTTCTTTTATTTGAATGTCAAATTTTCTATTCAGTTCTGGTTTTTTTTTTCAGCAAGAATGCTTGAAAGTCTTCTACCTCATTGAATGACCATACTCCCCCCTGAAACATTATACTCAATTTTGCTGGGTAGGTGATCCTTGATTTTAGTCCTAGCTCCCTTGATCTCAAGAATATCATATTCCAGGCCCTTTGATCCCTTAATGTAGAAGCTGCTAGATCCTGGGTTATCCTGATTGTGTTTCCACAGTATTCAAATTGTTTCTTCTTGACAATTTGTAATATTTTCTCCTTCATC
>CM053580.1:433112218-433122516 GCA_028627135.1 Pseudochirops cupreus | reverse complement strand
TCAGGTAGACCAATAATTTTTAAATTGTCTCTCCTGGATCTATTTTCCAGGTCAGTGGTTTTTTCAATGAGATATTTCACATTGCTTTCTATTTTTTCATTTGTTTGGATCTGTTTAATTGTATCTTGATTTCTCATAAAGTTGTTTGCTTCCATTTGCTCCACTCTAATTCTGAAGGAATTATTCTCTTCAGCGAGCTTTTGAGATTCTTTTTCCATCTGGCAAATTTGACTCTTTAAGGTATTCTTCTCCTCATTGGCTTTTTGGGCCTCTTTTGCCATTTGAGTTAATCTATTTTTTAAGGTGTTATTTTCTTCAGTCAGGTTGTTGACTCTCTTTTCATGATTTTCTTGCATCATTCTCATTTCTCTTCCCAATTTTTCTTTCATTTCTCTTATTTTGTTTTCAAAATCCTCCTTAAGCTCTTCTATGGCCTGTAATTAATTTACATTTTTCTTGGAAGCTTTTGGTGAAGGAGTTCTGACTGTGTTGTCTTCCTCCCATTCCATGCTTTGATCCTTTTTGTCCCCAGAAAAGGAATCTAAAGTTGGATTGCTGAGCTTGGTTTGCTTCCTTTGCCTGCTCATGTTGCCAGTCAGTTACTTGACTTTTGGGCTCAGTAGAACTCTGCTTTCAGAGGGGAGAGCTTTGTACCAAATAGCTGGGGTTTTCACAGCTGCTGGAGCCATTAAGGGGCCACCATCTCTGCAGCTTCCTCCAGCTTTGGCTCACTGAAAATGCACCTCAGGACCACCACCCAAAACCACAATCCTGATCCAGGCAGGTTAATGCAAGAGCATTCAGCCTCTGAATGATTGCTTGGCCCCCTTACAATCTGTGGGCCAGGAGCTCTGAAGCAGTCATGTGGAGGCAGCTGCTGGGCTGCCACTTCACCCACTTCTAGCCCTGGGGGCAGTTGGCTGGACCTGCTCCTTTCTCTCAAATTTAGCTGAATTCCACTGACCTTTCACTTTGTCCTTGTTTCTTATGGGTTGATAATTCTGGAAACTGCCACAGCTGCCAGTGATCCACTCTCCCAAGTGCTCCAGCTGCAGTTTGTCCTGGCCACCCTGGGGCTAAGCCGTGGTTTCAGGCCTGGCTGGTTTCAGTTGCCAGCACTGTGTGATGAGCCCTTCCTGTCTACCTGCCAGGCTGCCTTCAGCGGGAACTTTGTTTCTCTGTCATTTTGTGGGTGCTGGAGCTCTAAAATTTATTTAGTCATATTTTATAGGTATTTGAGGTGGTTATGGGGGAAGCTGCAGAGTTCTCCTGCTTCTCCACCTCCATCTTGACTCTGCGCCCTGAAAGTCTTAATATGTACAAAGGAAAGATAAAGACTGAAGGCTTTGAGCTTGCATCTACCCATGGGTGAAGGTGGTACAAAATCTACCTATAATCAGTTTATGAACACTTATTAGGCACTTACTATGTGTTGAGCACTGTGCTAAGTGCGGGGGAAACAAATAAGAACAAGAAAGACAGTTCTTGCCCTCAGGGAGCTGATAAAGCAGTGTCGAGTTCAGAAGTAAAAATGGGTGGAATTGAAGAGTTGATGGTCTGTGAGCCCTCTTTAAATGCAGGCTTTGTAAGAAATTCTTTGTTCTGCCCTCCAGCCCTCTACTCAGAAAGGTAGAGGCTACTGAGGGTACTAAGGAGGTATGAGTACCAAAGCTTATGCAACCTCAAAGATGATGAGTTTATTAGTAAAGAGGTTCCCTGGGAGTGTGGTGATGGTGGAGGCCAAATCCATGGAGTACAACTGGTGGAAAATGATAGCTACAAATAATTTCATGTCTTCTAGGTCAGCTAGTCAGTCCACAAACATTCACTGAATGGCTACTATGTGCCAGGTACTGCACTAAGCTCTAGGTAATACATATTGCACAAAAAGATAGCAAGGAGAAGGATATGGCTGAATATGTTGAGATTTATTGGTATCCTGACATCAACAATTCCAACCATCCAGATGTTTTAAAATATTCAGATATTTATTGTGATATAGTCAATATTAATAAAGAAAAAAAAGATGATGCTTGCTAGTTCCTTAGGAGAGTTTGGATATTTTCATCTAATGGGAAGAAAACATTTAGAGCATTTGACAACCTTGCAGTACTATTTTTAAGGTAAAATTTTACAACTTTAGGACAGACCATAAATTCTAACTCTATAAGGCAGAGTAGGGTGCAGGAGGATGGTACCTATGAAGTGGCAAGGTGGCTGTTGAGAAGATGGCAAGGGAAGCATGGCTGGAGATGTCAGTCTGAAAGAGTGGGCTACATATGAGGAACTTAGCCAATGAGGACCTTGAAGATGAAGATTGAAGGGTGGAATAAAGGGGGATAAAGCCCCAGGGTG
The DNA here is from genome assembly GCA_028627135.1 of Pseudochirops cupreus. Taxonomy (NCBI): domain Eukaryota; kingdom Metazoa; phylum Chordata; class Mammalia; order Diprotodontia; family Pseudocheiridae; genus Pseudochirops; species Pseudochirops cupreus. The sequence continues at coordinate 433,120,161 of CM053580.1, read as the reverse complement.
GGAGTTTCAGAGATGAGGGGGTTAAACACTCTAAGTAGGACCTCTGGTCAGGGGCAAGGCAGCTGGTGAAAAGATGATAGGGATGAGAGGAGTAATTTCTAAATTATAGGGAGAAAAGTTTTCAAAATACAAAGACATAGCAGAGGAGATCATGATCACGTGGAAACAAGATGGAGAACATATCTTTACTATTCTCCTTTCTGTTCTTGCAGTTATACTAAGGATGCTATCAGTGAGCAGCAGAGGGCATGCTTACATTGTAATATTTTCCTTGTTGTTGAGTCATTTCAGCTGTGTCTGTATCTTTGTGACCTCCTTTGGGGTTTTCTTGACAAAGATACTGGAGTGGTTTGCCATTTCCTTCTTTAACTCATTTTACAAATGAGCAAACTGAGGCAAATAGGGTTAAATGACTTGACTAAGGTTGCATAGGTAATAAGTATCTGAGGCCAGATTTGAACTCATGTCTTCCTGACTCCAGGTGTAGTGCTCTGTCTACTATATCACCTACCTGTCCTCTAATATTTTTATTCAACTACAAAAAGCAATTATTTATTCATCTGTACAATATTCCATGAAACATTAAATATAAAATAATAATAATAGGATAGCAACTTCTTCCAGAATGCCCCAATTCCATTAGAAACAAGAATGAGATAACACTAACAATTTACATTTATTTAATGCTTTAAGGTTTAAAAGCACTTTACAAATATAATTTTGTCATGTAATTTACAAATGTAATGATCATCAATTAAGATATTTAAGACTGGTTGTCAATGGCAAACCACTGAATTAGTTTTCCAAAGCCTTTAAATATTAATTTGCTACTAACAACTTCACCTCAGGATTTGATAATCTTAATCTATAGAAGACAGTGGGAAAGTACCATCACTAGTTAAAATCCAGTATCTTAGGACTAAATTTGCAGTTCTACTTAAGAAGAATGTATTTCTTGTAGAATGTAAGCTCATAGGGGGCAAGAACTGTACAATTTATATTTCATATCCTTAGGACCTGGTCCATTCATTGCCTTGCATATAGGAGGCACTTAATAAATGCTACCTGAATGGAATTTAAGTGAGAAAGGATAAACTGCTCACAGATTAGGAAGTCTTAACTATATAGGGTAGACCTTCTCATAAAGTATGCTTTCTTGCTTTCCTGCATCCCCTACCCAGGATAGACACTGCTTCTTAGTAATAAGACAATATGCTGCTGCTATAAGTTATGATCTATGCCAACCAAATTTTTATGTGAATCACAGAACCTTAGAACTGAAAGGGACATCACTTAGAATCACTTGAAATATGTATAATAGTCTCAACAATTGGTCTTTTAGGTTTCACTTGAAGGCTTCCGTTGATGCAGTATTTGGTACCCACCTTGAGATTGGCTATTTGCCTTTAAAATAGTTTGAATGATTAGGAATTCACACCCCACTCCCAAGTAAGACTGAAATATGGCCCTCTATAACCTATGCTCTTTGGCCCTAGCACGCCCTGGAGGATTACTTGTCAAGAAGAATTAGTCCAGTTCTTCTTCTGAATAATAACTGAAAAAATCTTAAGACAGTGAACATCCCCTTATGACTCTTTTGCAAGCTAGATTCAGTTCTTTTTTTTCTTTTGGAATATTAGAATGGAATTTATTTCATGGGTCTAGATCCCCAACAATGAGATATTTGTTATCATTTTAGATTTCATAATTTATTTTTATTTTATTTTTTATTTATAATTCAGAGGAAGACAAATCTTTATTATTGACCAATTATGAAATTTTGTTAAAGCTTCTTAACCGATATGTGACACAGACAAGTTAATTATATTTGTGCTTACAAGATAATACATGACCAAAACATAACAAACTCAAAGGGCAGAAACTTTTTCTTCCCTTAAGATATAGACAGAATATCCTTTTAAAACGTGTGTCCCTACTTATTTCCATTTCTTTTTTTTATTGTTTGCCATTTTGGGATTTCTGACATGGGCTTCTCTGAGAAGAAGTTGATAACCATAAAAGAATAGTTTTTTTTTTCAGGACATTGTCCTCTTAGTAACATCGCGATCTGTTCTACCTGTGTGAATTTTATCCTTTGGAACAGGATAATACTGATTCTTATCTAATCTCAAAAGTTTTGGTATCTTCTTTCACTAAAATAATGATTTTACCTGGTTAGTATTTTCCATTACTAAATAGAAGTAAAAACAATGATGAAAAATTATGGGAAATGTGATGTTACTGGGAATTAAACCTGAGCTTTTAACAGTTAAATATTAGAGATATCTGAAAAAAAAAAATCCATAAACTATCTTAATTTTGTTAAAAAAAAATCCAAAACCTTACACTTTAAGAAACAATTACACAAATTCTTAGGTTAGCTTGGAGAGAAACTGACTTAGAAAATAATTAGGAGATAAATCTGTCTAAATTTCTACCTTTCATTTCATAGAACCTTATATTAAAGTGGTTTCATATACATTTTAACAGCTGTCATTTTTGAAGACCTTTATTATGAAGACAGCCTTTTTTGACCTGAGAATCAAAAATAATAGACTTGTCAGTGATTGCTCTGGACCTCCACATGGGAAACAGTGAAAAGAATTATTTTATGATAAGTATGTGTATGTATGTATATGTATTATTTTATTTTATAATTTTAAAGGCTTGTCAGTGATTGCTCTGGACCTCTACATTGAATAAATTCAGTGTCTTCTGAAGACATGAGTTTCCTCCTGTATTTCTGAGGTAATTTTTTTTTTTTTTTTACTATTTCAGCAGTGTCTGGTAGACCACAATTCATTGGCAAACCTGGTGATTTGCTTCCCATAGGAGGGTGAGATGGAAGCCTTGATGATTGTGAAGATTATGGTATATTCAGTATGGGGTTGCCTTCTCTTTCTGGGAACCTTATCAACAAAGCATGCAGTTTGACTACCTGAACAACTTTGGCGTCTGCTGTCATCTTCCTGCCCACAGAGATATCACTATCTTGACCATGTTATTTTTCTTTGAATGTGCTTCAACTCATCATTGTCCTTTCTAAAATATGGCAGCCTAAATCCCCTCTACCTGAAACACTGATCCCATTCCTTCCTTTGGAAAGGAAGTCCTTTGGGACCTAATTTCATTAACTTTTGTAGCTGGGTAGCATTTCTAGCCATATCCTTATGCATCTTAGAAGTGCCAAAGACTGTCCTAATTTATTTGACCAATTGTTAAATGCTTGCTTTTTGGTGGAATTTCTAATGGGCCCCCCAGAAAGTTAGATCCAACTGTGAAATTTTTACTTTCTGTTCTGTGAAGTTGTCTAAACAACCAAAGAACATGAGTGGTAACCATGTGAAGAGGGTACTGGAATCTGGTACTCTATTTTATTGGCTGGCAATATAATATGCCAATTAATTAATGAGCCTTTAAGCCAAAGAACTGCAAATCTCATTAATTTGGCTCTATTTAGGCAATGCAGACAAGCCCAGCCAGCTCTTCACTAATTATCAGGATTCTATGACATTGAATTATGTCTCAGAATCTCTTCCATACAGTAAAGCAGCCATATATATATATATATATGTATGTATGTATATATCTGTTCACTGTATTTCTGTATTTCCCTCTCAAACTAGAGAGGGCAGCAGAGAGCATCTCTCTCAAACTACATATGATGATAAAGAATCAGTCCCTAAAAACCTTCTTATCCCCTGACTGTTCCTGCTTCTGGTTTGTTCAATCAGCTCTGAGAGAGCTGGGTTTTCTGCCCTCTTGCCATATTTTCTTTTTTCTTCTCTAGATCAGTCAGTCTTCTTCAACCTCTGTTAACTATTTTCAGTGGTATAAATCAGCATCTCCTAGTACCAAGAGACTCATCTTTCACTTATGAAGCAAAAACTCTCCAAATTTCCTCCTATGGAATCAAGAGTCAACAGTCCTTATTTAATCATCCTTTAGTCACCAGCTATATGATGTTTCATTTTGTGAATTTTTCCTTTCAGTCTTAAAACAGTTGACATGCATAAAACTGATGGTAATAATGCCTTCTTGTAACTCCAACTATTCCAAAGCCTTCAAGGAGCTCCATTCTGTATTTCTGGCAACTGCATTTCTTTATACACATATTTTATCAGTTTTTTAAGTGAATAAAAGTTTTTTATTCTTCTTCAAACCACAAATCTGTTCACATACAAAAGAGGTCTTACCTTTATCCCTTACAAGATGATTTAAGCACTGACATTTATGCCACAGTTCATTTTCTGCCCCAAACTTTTCCTATCCCATCTGAAGCTGCTTATTTCCACATGTATTTATAGTAGGGTTTTTTTTTAATTAAATCAAGGTTCTTTTTCTATTCTTTTCAGTCACCAAACCATTCATCTAGGAGAGAGTCAATACCTTATAACCTCTACCAGTTAACTAAATTCTTTATGCAAAAGTACATTTTCCTGACCTTCTAAGCACCAATGGATGTTATTATTTTGGGTTATTATTATTTAGTTTCTGTCATATCTTCCTGATAGACTATAGACTCCATGAGGAGCCATCTGAGGCAAAGGCAAGAGGGACAGGGGGAACAAGCATTTTTATATAGTGACTACTATATGCCAGGTACTGTGATAAGCACTTAAAAAAAAACCCCAACCAGCCCAAATGTCTTGTGAACCTGCAAGGCTCTATTATTATCATCAGTTAAGGAAGCTGAGGCAAATAGAAGTTATGACTTGCTCAGGATCATGCAGCTAGAAAATATATGAGTCTAGATTTGAGCTCAGAACTTTCTGGTTCCAGGCTTAGCATGCTACCCATTGAACCATCTAAGTACCTCTAGTGTCTAGTCATTGCTAAACTTTCTCTTTTGAGAGACCTGATTCCAGATGGTGACAGCTGATGCCTCCACTCTATTTTCTCCTACCAGGAGAACATATGTTAAATCTGAAGCGTATTTGTTCTTTAAAGTTGCTTTACATTTATGTTGAACAATTTCTGATATATATGTGTTTCACTCTTGACAACGAGTGAATTACTTGATGAGTTCCCTGTATAGCCACTGTGGGGCTCTGAGCATTCCCAGGGTAGAGACTGATTTAGTCAAAATGCTGTTAATACCACATTGGTCATTTTTAGAAATCTCCTCCTTTTCTTCTTCATTGGAATCTCTATCTTTGGGTGAAGTAATATTGCAACCAAAAGAATGCCATAAATTAAGCTTTCTTAGTGGAACTATGATGGTATGGGGGAAAAAAAGATACACCAGCATCACAACTTTGTCATGGCTTAAAGTAGGGGTCCTTAAACTGGGATATGTGATCTTGAAACATTTTTGATAACTGTATCCCCTTTGTAATCCTATATGTTTTAACTAATGCATTTAAATACATTATTCTGAGAAGGGTCCACAGGCTTCACCAGCCCTTCAAAGAGGTCCAGGATATGAAAAAGTCTAAGAATTCTTAACTTAAAGGCAGAAATTTAATTGCCTAAATTTTAATGAGAAGACCTTTTTCTCTTTCCTGAACCTCAGGGAGAGGCTTTGAGATTGCAGAGGGGATAATTTTACACTGTGAGTAAACTGCCTCAACTGATTACCCAATAGTTAGATAACTATTATAATTTTGCACCTCCAATTAGTTGTAACTAAGATGAAGGGAACTGGGACTTTGACTCAGGATTTTGAAATTTAGAGGAGGGGCTGACAGCTTTTTGCCTCTCCTGGCAGGTACAAATAACTGAGCTTAGCACTTAGTAAGAACAATTAACTGCAGCCACACACTAGGTAAATTTTTTCCTTTACTTGGTTATACCCTGCTCTCTGTCCTGGCAATAGTGGTCTTCATGTTCTAAGGTCTCTGCTCAAGGAAGTCTAAGGAATATACCACTGCACCTTTGCCCTTCGGAAATGTCCCATAGTTTTTCCATTCATCCAGTCATATTTCTCAAGGACTTGATTTTATCCTGTGACTGAATTTTTTTTTGAAAATCTGACCCACGTGTAATTTCAGGGTTGTTTTCCTTGAGTACATTGATGTAGTACTCATCCTGATGCCTGAACTACTAGTAAAGTCTTCACTTCTTGAAAGGATAGAATTGGTTCACTGACAGAGGCAGATGGCTTGGCTGATATCATTGCTTCTTAGCTTACTGTTACTGTCTACCCCACCCCTCATGTTCTCTTTTCCCAAGGCAATATTATGAATGAAAAGTTTGAGAGACTTAATTTCTAGGTAATTGGTAATTTTATTAATAATTGCTAGTTAATAATGAATAAAGAAATGATCATTTGGCTCTCATACACCAAAGACCAAACATGGATGCGTCTCAATGCATATATGCCCTTGGAAGAGTAGGTGTTCCCAACAAAAGACAATCAACTCGGATTAACAATTAATGACATAATGAATATGACAATGAGAGGTGGACCTATTCTAATGAGGGGCTGGGAGAACATTGCTTTGATTATATCACTCTTACTCCTGGACTACTCCTAGCCTGGGCAATCTAGACAAAGGCTCTTACACCTCCCCCCCCCCCCCACCAGCCCCCAAGCTTGAGTAGACCACAACAGGCTGGAATTTACCTAGATTAGAGTCTCTTTATAAGGTTTTTCTAGTTGGGTGTGGTTTGTTCTTCATTCTCAAAGAAGAAGATGATGCCATGACTTGCAAATAATTTGGATTTAAGTGAAGTAGGACTGAGCAAAGTCATCAGTCTCACTTTCTCCTCCATAGCTATCTGGGTCCAGTGGCCAGATATAGATCAGGATGCCTGGAGATGGCCCAGGATATAGTGGGAGACTTTAGCCTTTTTAAGCTAAAGTTTTTCCATGTTTTCAATTTGAGGTAACATTTAGGGTTGTTTAATAAGTGAACCAAGGAAAGGACCCTTTAATTAAAAAAAAAATCAAACTGGGAGGGAAAGACCCTCAGGGTTTCTGGCCAAAAGAGAAACAATTATTATTTACATTCTTTCTGAACAATCAGGCACCCCAAAATAACCATTAGGTGGTGCTTGGGTAGGGACCTATTGTCCAGTCCATGAGAACCAGAGTGAATTGGGTTTAAGACATGGTCTTTAAGAAATAAATGTAGCCAGTAAACCTCATGATATCAAGGTAGGTTTTAGTCATCCAGATGCACCTTCCTCTGGGTAGAGTACCCTCAGGTAAGGGCATGATACCCTAAGTGGAGAGAGGACAGGAGAGCATTCCCACTAGATAAGATAGACTAGATGGGTAAACTTTTGGGCAAAGTCAGTAATGTACTTCAAAGCCTGAGTGTATTAACGTTATTGGGGTTTATTTCTGAATGAAGAAAGAGAAAGAAAAAATCTTAATCTCAATAATTGGTTATTAATATGAGAGAAATAGTCATTCTCTCAGCAAGTTAGGCTTTGAGAGGGAGTGAGGAATCAAATCTAAGTCTGGCCTCAGTAGACACCACCTTAGTTAGATGTCCATTTTTATGGAATGTAGCAGAAGAAACATTTCCAGGACTCCTCTGGTAAATGCACATTTGCATGAAAATGTCTTATGGGCAGAGCCAAGATGGCGGCGTAGCAGCAGCAACATATTGCAGCTCTCACATAGCCACCCCAAAATACCCATAAAATAGGACTCTAAACCAATCCTGGAACTCCAAAACGTACACAAAGATACTTCCCACTAAAGTCAGCTCGGCTACGAGGAACCATATCAGCACTGCGAACCGAAACCAGCCTGCCCTGAAGCCACGGCTGGGCCCCAGGGGCGGCTGGACAGGAGGAGCTGAGGAGCCTCTCAGGTGAGTGGATTACCAGCAGCTTCGAGTGGGAATTGTGAAAGGGGGAGATAAGCAGTCTGGCCTGAAGGCCTCCAGAGCGGAAAAGCGAAAGGCAGAGGTTTTGCACCCGCCTCGGTGTTGCAGCTTCCCGCCCGCGGCCTGCAGGCAGCAGGGGGACTGAGCTATTGTTCTCAG
>CM053580.1:433065195-433111718 GCA_028627135.1 Pseudochirops cupreus | reverse complement strand
AGGAGAGAATAGACTGGGGGAGGGGGGAAACACTGGGATGGCTGTTTGGGGTGGTGGGCGGGGGAAAGACGGGGAGAAAATATGTAACTCAAAAAAAATTTAATAAAACAAACAAACAAACAAAAAAAACAAAATGTCTTATGAAGGAGAGCAGTGGTCATGGCCAGTCAGCTCTGTGCTTCCCATTGACAGCCGCTCATCTGGATGTCACGTGATTCCTTTCTCTGAACTGTAATCCTGAGCTCTCATGGTACTTTACCATCCCTAGCACTTAGCCCCCATTCCAGCAGCTGGGCTAGGAACATTTTAAGATGTTTCCAGTTGAACAACTCAAGGACCAGAATAAGTCTTCGCATCCATTTTTAAAATCCTCAATACTCTGACTACATTTATCATATCGACTTAGCTCCTGGCTCTGCTTGTCCATATTTAAGGACATGGGTGGAACATTGGGGAAGGCATCATAGAAACAAACTCCCAAGGATAAAGAGGACCTCAGCAAATGTGAAAATGTCAAGTCTGATGGCTCACTGAGCACAGTGACAAAGCTGCTGGAAAATGGGTCAATGGAAGCTGGAATGAACTCAATTATATTGAGACGCTTAATAGACATCCAGCTCCTTTGGCTGGCTAGCTCTGTGGCAGCTAAGCAAAGACAAGCCGAGCTCTGTGTCACCAGCAAGGCTTTTAACATTTTTTTCCTTGGTTATGCTGTACTGGATTTTAAAGAATGAGAATGGAAATGTTTGTACCTGGATGGCATTTCCATACATATGCTTATAAAACTTAAATGCACCAGAGCTTGTCCTAATCTGTTTGACCAAGTTACTTTACAATGTTCTTAGGTGATTGCTTCATGGTGGAATTTTTAATGGGCCTGCCAGAAAGTTAGATTCAGCCTTGGAATTTCTACTTTCTGTTGCTATAAAGATGGCTGTACAACTAACCAGCTTAATTAGTCATTACACTGGAGTTTGCAAAATAACAGACCCAAGTTAGGGGTAGTTATTAACTTAATTTTATATATGGAAGGGGAAAGGAAGTGGACAAACATTTGCATAGTGCCCCATATGCCAGACACTGTGCTGAGTTCTTTTTACAAATATTATCTCATTTAATCCTCATGACAACCCTGTGGGGTTCTGTTATTATCCTCATTTCTTAGTTCAGGAAATTGAGGCAGAGGGTTGAGTGACTTACCCAGGGTCACACAACTGTAGGATATTTGTAATAGTAGGTAGCATTTATGTAGTGTCTACTGTATGATAAACACTGTGCTAAACACTTTAAAAATATCTCATTTGATTCTCCCATTTTATGGATGAGGAAACTGAGGCAAAACAGAAGTTAAGTGACTTACTTTTAGGTAACACAGCTAGTAAGTGTCTGGTTTTAAACCCAGGTCTTCCTGGTCCAGGTCCCATACTCTATCCACTGTGCCACCTGACTGTTTCTGGGAACCAGCCTAGACTGGTGATTTAATTGGTATAGGAACTCCCAGATAAAGAAACTCTCTCCCTCTTTTCAGATTGGTACTCTCTGTACTTTATTGTTTCAGAGAGTGGCCTAGAGCACTGAGACTAAATAACTTGCCCAGGGTCACCCAGCAAGTGTATGGCAGAGGAGAGCCTTGGATGAGCAGGTCTTCCTGGTTCTGAGGGTAGATCTCTATTTATGGTGTCATGCTGCATCCTGGTCTGAGGTAACATTTTATCAGAATGTAGGTTTATGTTATATATATATATATACATATACACACATATATATAGGTTATGTTATATATATATTGTGTTATATTGTATTATATTATGTTATATTAAAGGGGATTTCCACTATAGCAAATCTATGCTGCACAGAAAGGATTGAAATATACCCCTGCCCAGACACTTGGGTGTGTTAGGGACAAAGAATTTCACCTCCATAGACCCCAGTTTCCCGATCCTTGAAATAAAAGAGCAAAGTGGATGGTCTCAGAGCTATCTAACTGCTGTGATTCTCTGATCCTGGGCCAGATATAGTTCAGCTATTCTGCCCTGGCGACAGACATTAGACTTGGTTTAGGGCAGAATCTGGGAAGAGGCCAAGAAGTCTCTTCTTTCCACTGTATTCAGGTTATGTGTGTTTGCTCACCCTCTGGCTCATCATTACTCAAAGTCTGAATGGAATTTCTGATGGATACTCCATAAAATTAGGTTCAGTGGAAAAGAGCTATCCATAGAAGATTTTTTGAGAAGATGGCTTCAGTGCAATAAGACTGAGAGTTTCTGGTTTATCTTATCAGAATCACGAATAACATTTTGGCTTTTAAAAAAATAAAAGAAAAGTTTTTTTTTTTTTTTTAAATCTCTAAATTTAGGGTCAGCCCTCTCTGAAGAAAGATTTGAGAGAAGACAAAAAACAACAATTCATCTCCCACTCATCTAAGATAGCATTTGAAATTTTCACTGTATTCCTTTGAATTGAAGCACTGCATTCAGAAGGCCTCAGTTTCATAACAATAGCAACAATTAACATTTATTTGCTTTTGTTGGTTTTTTGTCACGTCAGACTCTTCACAAGCCCATTTGGGTTTTTGGTGGCAAAGATATTGGAGTGGTTTGCCATTTCCTTCTCTAGCTCATTTTATAGAAGGGGAAACTGAGCAAATAAGGCTAAATGAACTTGCCCAGGGTCACATATCTGGTAAGTGTCTGAGGCTGGATTGGAACTCATAAAGATGTATCTTCCTGATTCCAGGCCCAGCATTCTATCCACTGTGTCACCTAGCTGCCCCATTTATATACCACTTGCAATAAGTTAAGTATTTTGCTAAGCACTTTGCAGATATCTCAGATGATCCTCGCAACAACTCTGGGAGGTAGCTGTTGTCCCCGTCTAATAGATGAGGAAGCTGAAGCACTCAGAGATAAGTGACTTGCCCAGGATCATACAGCTAACACGTGTCTGAGGCTAAAATAAACATATTTCTCTAATGAATTCTCTAAAGTTCTCTCCTGTGTAGCATGAGTTGATGAGAATAGCTACTTGTTACCTAGGAGAACAGGACCAAGGAGAGTGTGCTACTCAAGGCCATCACATCATAGTGATAGAGTGATAAATACCCAATGGTAGAATCTGTAGTTGTAAATATAAACCTTACCTACTTCATAGTTTTACCTGATGTAAATGACATGCGTTACTCACCTGAAATCTTAGGGATGGAGGACTGAAATGAAAATAGGATGATACTGTATATGTATTTCAGATCTGAGTTTTATGTTCCTCCTCTTCAAAATGAGGTGATTGGACTTAGGGAATATTCCATGATTCTGTAATTCACACTATATAGTAATAAGTTTGCAAAAAAAACAAACTTTTTTTCTGATTAATGGTGGGTTTTGTTTTAGGTTTTTTTTTTTTTGTCCCTACTATCCAGAAGAACGTCGGACACATAGTAGGAACTTTTAAAAAGCTGTTGATTGAATGTGGGAAGGAAAGTTTTAAAGAATGAATGAGTATGCAACGCATATTAAAGTTGGGAAATGTAATGCTGAAATTGTATTGTTGAATTGTATATATATATATGTATGTATATTATTTATGATTTTTCATGAAACTGCTGTGGAACTTTTTATTTAAAAAATCCATGAGGATCCATGAGATAATATATATGAATGCATTCGGAATTCTTTGGAAGAAAGGCTGCACATAAATCCAGGAGAGTAATGGCATTATTATTAATAAACTCCATAGGTTACCATGGAGTTGCTCTGGCTCTAAAATTTATGCACAGGATGCCCCCGGGATCCAGAGGGGCCAGAGATCACATTCCTAAGAGACCCTATGGAGCTCTGGATATGTGAAGCAGGAATTCTTGGCCACTGTTGTTCCAGTGTCTGCAGGTGACCCTGGGATCTCCATTCCGAGTGTCGTATATATCCTGGCACAGAAAGTTGTTAGAGACCTGTGTGCTGTTACTATTTTAACATTATTTGTCACAAATAAGAGGCGCAGGTTCAGTTTTGACGGAGTTTATTAAAAGTCTTTGTATTATTTATATGCTTTAGCAAGGAAATCTACCCCACCCCACCCCTTTCTACTCTCAGTGGGCATGGTAATTTGTTATGGATTTTCATATGATGCACCTAATTGTCCACTACAATTAAAATGAGAGGTGTCTTTTGGATGCTATAAAGACCAAGGAATAATACATGTGGTGATGACATCACATTCAGACTGAGAAGTGCTTTCACAATTCAGTTGTTTTGAATATATGTTTCTTCAAGACACACATTCATTCACTTCACCCTAACTTTCTAGATCAGCAGTTTTCAACCTGTGGGTCACGACCCCTTTGGGGGTTGAACGACCCTTTCACAGGGGTCACAAGGGGTCGCCTAAGACCGTGGGAAAACACATATTTCTGATGGTCTTAGGAAGTGAGACACCGCTCCTCTATCCGACTCCAGGCGGGTCCACCCACATGCAGATATGCCCACATACAAGTATTGAAGGGTTGCCGCATTAGGAAGGTTGAGAACCACAGCTCTAGATGAAGCTGGCCCCAAAGAAGGATAAGAAGAAATTGAATGTGTTTTTTAAAAGTTGGATTTGATGAGTTGAAAGTACAAGAACTATCCCCTAGGCAGGCTTGCATAATTTCCCTTTGTGATAACTTTGTTAGTCAACTTGTGGATGGAATGAACCAACCAAAATCATTGCAGATACTTCATTGATCTTTGAATTGACAAGAAGAGAAAGGATTAGGTGTTCATAGTTGGCCAGGACTGATAAATTATTGTATACCAGCTTTGGAAATACTGAATATTGTTTGTTATATGCCTTAGATGACTTAATGCCAATTTATCTTGGGAGCCTTACAACCTGCAGCCTCCTGAGGTATAGCTAAAATACATGGTATGTATAAAAAATGATTTTAAAAACATAGATCTCTGGTCCAACTGGACTCCCAAACACACCCATTACTTAGCACAGGGCCTACTAAATCAAAAAGAAGTGTTTTATCTTTAGAATACTCCAAGGACCATGAAAAGCACCATGCCAGAATATCCCAACGGTCCATCTATTCCAATATCCTTCTGCCTCTGACACTGACCAATTCCAGATGCTTCAGAGGCAGGCATTAAACCTCCATGAGAGAACTAGCCAATTGTGTAATAGTATGCTTTGGGAGGAAAATGTCCATTTGACCCCAGTTTATGATCAGCTTAGGGAACTAAAGAACAAAAATGGATGGCCTTATTATTTTTTAGCTTAGTAAATATAATTAATAAGTATAGATAAAAAACAACAATCAGAATAATGACCATAATCATTAGATTCTAAAATTTGTACTAAACTAAGTAACCATTAGCAAAACCTAACCTTCAAATATATAAGCAAGAATTAGAAAAAAGATTGTACATGAATTCCCATGTATTTGAATGTTAAGTTTTGCTAATGGTTACTAAGTTTAGCCCAAATTTTAAAATCTACTTGATCATAATCATTATCCTGTTTGTTCTCTCATGACCTCTTCTGAACTCTCTTAAAAACAAAGTTTTATTGATGCCTTTCCTTTTTACATCAGTCATTTCTACATATATTTATTTACTTCTCTTGAAAGTAATTGAACACTCACATAACAAGGAAAAACAGTTAAGCAAAACCAACCACTCTAGTTTTGATGTTTCACTATGTGCCTACATGGACATTCTTCCCCTATACTCCCCTGCCTTAAGAAGAGACCAAGATAGCTCATTACAATTACTCGAAGTGTTATTTCAGTGTTATTTCCATTTCCATTATTATATTCAGGCATTGCCAGAGCTAGCTCGGTGTTTGGGAGGTACTGAAGGAAAAGTATGGGAGAGAAGAGAAGACTGACTATTGAACTGAAGGTCTACAAAGCTGTTGTGCTGACCTCATTGTTGTATGCCTGTGAAACCTGGACAGTCTATGAGCACCATGCCAGTTAATTGAATCACTTCCATTTGAATTGTCTTAGGTAGATTCTGAAGATCACCTGGCAGGACGAGGTACCAGACACCGAGGTCCTTACTTGAACTAAACTGCCAAGCCTTAAAACTGCTTCAGATGGACTGGCTACGTTGTTTGAATGCAAAATGTATGCTTGCTCAAAAGACTGTTTTATGGAGAACTCACACAGGGCAAGCATTCATTTAGTGGTCAGAAAAAGTGACACAAGGACACTCTTAAGGTCTCTCTCAGGAACTTTGGAATTGATTGTATGACATGGGAGACAGTGGCACAAGACTACTCAGTATGGAGTGCTCACATCAAAGAAGGTGCTGGGCTCTCTGAGCAAAGCAGAATTGAAACAACTCAAAGGAAATACAGGATGTACAAATTTGGAGAATCCACCCCAAATGTTCACATGGATTATTTGTGCCTGACCTGTGATAGAGCATTCTGAGGTCATGTTGGTCTAATCAGCCACAAAGGGACACATAGAAACTTGCCCTTAGCATAGTGATGTCATTTTGGTCATCTTTGAGAACAAAGGACAACGACCAACCAACCAACCATTATAGTCATTGTGTATGTTGTTCTAGTTCTGCTTATTTCTAGTGCTACCTCCTTCTGTTCTCCATTTTTTTCACAATGAAACTTTTCACACTCAGGTTACATATACATTTGGAACCAATTGTGGCATATATGGTAAAATGCTGGTCTGCACCTAGTTTCTACTAAAAACTGTTTTCCACTTTCCGCAGCAATTCTTATCAAACAAGAAGTCTTCTCCTTTGTAATTTAGGTTCTTGGGTTTACCAAATGCTAGGCTACCATTTTGTATTGCTTATCTAGTCTGTTTTGTAAATTACTTCTCTTTTTTAACCACTACCAAATAATTTTGATGATTACTGTTTTACAATACAGTTTGAAGTCTGGTAATGCTATGTCCCCTTCATGACTTCTTTTCTATTATTTCTTTTGAGATTTTAGGCTTTTTGTTTTTCCAAATGAATTTTGTTATTATTTTGTCTAGCACTGGAAAAATAAACTTCATAGCTTGATTGGTATAGCTCTTAATCTGTAAATTAATTTAGTGTTATTATTTTTTATTATATTGTCATTACTCAACCATGAACATTTCATCTTTCTTTAATTATTTGTGTTCTTTCATTTCTGCAAAGAACATTTTGTGGTTATTGCTTATGATGTAGTAGATAAAATTTCACATATCCTACGTATTTTATTGAGAGCAGTTCTTTTCCTTTTATACTTTTTTGTTCATTTTCCTGGGTTTTGTTGCTGTTTATTGTTACTAATAGTAAACATATATAGTTACATTGTTCCACTTTTCTTAGTCTGTAATATGTCATTATTTTAATATATTTTATTATTTTCTTGTCATTTCTTATGGCACAATAACATACCATGAGATTCTCAAATCATAATTTCCCTGGTTTTTTTTTTGAAAGTATGATATTTTTGTAACTGTATGACTGAGCAAGTCATTTCAGTCTTCTACTTCTCAGTTTCCTCACTGATAAAATAAGATCTCATCTCTAGGGTAGTTTTTAACCTCTAAATCTTATGATTCTGTAATATTATATGACATACATAGAAGGTAAAGTGGCAGCATGGTATATAGGATTGAGGTTTAGTGTTATAGCCAGGTAGACCTCAGTTCATGTCCTGACTCTGGCAAATATATATATAGGTGACTGACTCTCAGTATGTCACTTAACCCCTCAGTTGCCTCCAGGCAATTCTCTAATACTCTGTATTATAGACAATGTGCCAGTCTGTGTTGGTGGTTCTATCAGACCTTCCCTTCACGGATCAAATCACAGGCCTAAACAAACAAGCAAACAAACAAAGACCCAAAGGCTTAATGATTGAGAGTGAGAAAGTTAAATGTGCTAAACATAAAGACTGGAAATAACCAATAAGGAGACAACACCAGTTTATCTCATAAAACAGTCAAGGGAAAACCTGATTACTAGAGTCGATGATGAATATCTGTATCAAATCGACTGGACATGAGGACAATCATCGAGAATCTGCTGTGGAACAGGCTGGTGGAAAAAAAAAGGAGGTTAAAGCCAATGAATGCTTAAGTCCAGTAATAATTCATTGTGTTCTTCTGGGCACTAGAAATGGCCAAATGTTCAAGCATCTGTGTGACTCATGTACAGTAAATGAATTGTGTAATTGACCCCAGCTTGGTGCTGGGAATTAGGAATTGAGCATGCCAGGCAGTAATGGAAAATGTACTGGTGCAGGTTAGGCTAGGGGAATCCTGTCTGGTAAGTGGCAGGATATTTCTTAGCCATTTTTTTTGTGCCTATGGAAGGAAGAAGTTGATAGTGTTAATTGGGATCACATTTCCTGCCAGGAGATGCTCTGAAAGCTCCCTTCTTGTTGACATATGCTCTAATTGGGAGCTTTCAGGCATGACCAGATTAGATATGACCATTAATTGTCCCCTTCATCCCTAACACTTCCAGGATCCTAATTCAGACTCATACCACCTTTTGCCTAGACTGTTGCGATAGTCTCTTAACTGGCCTTCCTTCCTTCTACATATCTTCACTCAATAATCCATACTTCACATGCTGAAATAATCTTTCTAATCTGAACTTTTTCCTTGCCAACTGAAAAACCTTCAGTGATTTTTCATTGCTTTTAGGATAAAATATAAACTTCTTCCCTTGATATTTAAAGACCTATGAAATTTGGTTCCAATGTACCCTTCCAGTTTCATGTCATTCTACTTTCCTTCACACATATCTTAGCAGCTAGGTAGTACATTGAATAGAGCTCTGGACCTAGAATCGGGAAGACCCAAGTTCAAATCTGGGCTCAGACACTTACTGGCTTTGTGACCCTGGGCAAGTCACTGAATTGCTCTCTGCCCAAGTTTCCTCATCTGTAAAATGAAGGTAATAATAACATCTACCTCCCAGGATAAAAAGAGATAATATTTATAAAGCTGTTTGCAAACTGAAAAGTACTATATAAAAAAGACAAATGTCAGAGAGGATATAGTAAAATAGGGACACTAATGTACTTTTGGTGGAGCTGTGAACTAGTTCAACCATTGTGGAGAGCAATTTGCTCCCCAAAGCTATAACATTGTGCATACACTTTGACCCTGTAATACTACTACTGGTCCTGTACCTGAAAAAGATCAAGGGCAAAAAAAAGGACCTTTTGTATAAAATATTTATAGCAGCTCTTTCTGTGGTGACAAAGAATTGGAAACTGAGAGGATCACTTGAAGAATGACTAAACAAAATATGATATTTGAATAAGATGGGATACTATCATGTTGTTTGTCCTTCATTCTTGAAGAAGACTGTCATGCTGTAAGAAATGATGAAGGGGATGATTTCTGAAAAATCTGGGAAGATCTGTGTGAACTGATGCAAAGTGAGGTGAACAGAGGAGAACAATTTACACAGTAACAGCAATATTCTAAAGAAAATCAACTGTGAAAGACTTTGTAACTGATTAACACAATGATCCATGACAATTCCAAAGGATTCATGATAAAAAATGCTATCCACCTCGAGATAGAGAACTGAGGGACTCAGAGTAGAGATTGAAGCACATTTTTTCTCTTTCTTTTTCTTGTTGCCCTTTTCCCCCCGGTCCCCACAGAACATGGCAAACATGCAGAAATATGTTTTGCATGACTTCATGTGTATAATGGGTATTGTTTTTCTTGCTTTCTCAACGTGCGGAGGAAAAAGTAGAGGGAGGGGGAGAATTTGGAATGGAAAATAAAATAAAACTAAAAAAAATAAATATTAGCTATTTTGAGAATCAACAACAAAAAAAGGACTATATAAATGTTACCTATTGCTAGCTATTATTCACCCTAAAGTCCAACCAATCTGAACTGATATGCCATTTCCTGACTTTGTCTGATATTCTCCTCCACTGCAATGCAGTGTGGAAAGAGTGCTGGTCCTAGAATCAGCAGACAGCTTCAAATTCTTCCGATGTTTACTACATCTATGATCCTAGGCAAGTCACTCAACCTTTCCTGGCCTTAGTTTCCTCAACTGTAAAATGATACCATTGAACTGGATGACCTCCAAGGTCCTTCTAGCCATATGTTTATGATCCCATGGTCCTTTGTCTGGAACATGCTCCTTTCTGATGAAATTTCTTTTCCTTGAAGGTCCAGCTCAGTTACCATTTTCTCCATGAAGCATTTCTTGATCCGTACTCCCTGCTTCTTATAGCAGAAGATGATCTTTCTTTATCTTTTCTCAGTCTACTTTGAATCTTTCCTCTTTCACCTTCTACCTTGTATCATTCACAATTACTGGTGTTCATTATATCACTCCATTATACTATTATGATTTTTGAGGACAGGCACTATTTTTCATCATTCTATCCCAAGGTCCTAGCTATATGGTACCTTATACATATAAGACATTGATTAAGTGCATAGTCAATTGAATTGCCTTTCCAACTCTCTCATGGTAGATTCAGGTAAAGTGCTCAGGACTTTTGGAGAAATAAAAAAAGGCAACTGTGGGTTTTTTCTTCAATATGGGGATATGTTTTTTTTCCCCCTTTCCCCTTACTGTTTTCTTCGTCAATAAAAAGAAAATCTCAGGGGCAGGAGAGAATTAAAGATTAATGTTTCAATGTTCTTGTGGCTACAAAAGGTGTAAGAATAAAACCCTGTTTTTTGTTGACTTTTGTTTATATGTTCTCAAATAGATCCCTAGGTCCTCCACAATAATAATACAAAACTCTAGGCAGGCAAACAAAGTCCAAAGGCTACATTAAGACAGGTTTCCTCACAAACACTACATCCACAGAGAGATCTTTTAGGTCCTATGGATCAAGGTCAGCTGAAACCTGTCCATAGTATATGGCAGTTCAGCTGATTTCTATTGTACTCCCTTTCATTTTTCCCATGACTTGAGATATGAAAGTATCATTCCTCTGGGTCTTCCTGACTTTATTCTTCCTTCCAAAATATTGTTCTTTCTTTTATTTTTCATGTTTATTTCTCTTCTTTACTTTATTCTTCTGTCTCCATTCCACCCTAAATAATCAATCATTATCATCAAATGACTGTTCCCTGAAGTCTCCTTTCTGAGTTTGCCAAATCCCAAACTTTGCAAAATAATCCTAAATAAGGTATATTTAATGGTTGCTTCTTAAAAAACACAAAAAAAGAAAATGTGAGACAAAATAGGAGCTGATTTATTCCACTTCAAAGTGGAATTTTCTATCAGTGCAAAATAGTGATGAAGAAAAAGACAAGAAAAAATGGGAAAATCCAGCTGATTATTGCTAAAGCTTGGCATAACGGATAGCATATGCATACTTCTTAATAACACTTTATAATCTGATTGGGGTTGAAAAGTGCGTATAAAAGTTCAGACATTTCAACATTCCCTTAAGAACTATACCCTTGGATATCATTGGCTTTCCTTAGTGTACTTCTTTGGTATTGCAATAGTGAGAGATTTTGTGTTTTCCTATTTTAATAATTAAAGAAGGAGGAAACAATGAAAAGAAAGGCATAAAAGAGAGGGTTGTACTACCTAAAATGATTGTATTCTTCGTTTCTGGGGGAAAATTGAATGGAGATTGAATTTTTGTAAAATGAATCTTGTGGGTGTTTTTTTTTTTTTTAAGCCTTGAAGGAACTTTCTGGTAAAAGTAGCCCTTCCCTTGTAAGGGCAAAGATTCTGTGAAATGCAATTGATCTTTTTCTGTTTTGTGTCTTCCATGAGGTTGGATTTTTGAATGTGGTCTTTTCTTAAATTCAGGTGCCTCTATATAATAAAATTAAGCTTAAATAGTGATTAAGGTTAGCATTTGTTAGTAGTTTTTCTGGCCTGTAATTAGTTTTTAATTTTCTAGTATTTGTCAGGTTAGCATTGCATTGAGAAAGCCCTTAAGTCTTATATGTGGGATTTAGTCTTTCTTATTACACTGAGACAAGTTTATTAAAAAGCAAACTTCTTTTTGCCTTACACACCACTGCTAAATATGATGGCATCTGCACAATTTAACCTAATGTATTTCCCAGGGTTAGAGCACAGCATTGACATATTTTTAAAAATAAGTAGGCTCATAACAGGTCCTGTCAGTTGCTATACCATCAAAAAAAACATCTTGACAGCAGTTACTTGGCCAGGGCTGATGCCCATCATACTTTGCAATATTGATCTAAATTAGATTTTCCACATTAGGTACAACCAACACAAAATGCATGTCAGGCAGCCAGCTTCCTCTCCATTACAGATGCTAATGGAGGCAGAATGCTAATCACTGGCCTACCCCCGCCATGTTCCTTACTTTTTGATGCTAAGTCCTTTACAATTATCATCCCAACAGAGGCTAGCCTTCTCAACACTGCATCATTTGACCCTTTCTTTAAGGTGGCACGTTGGCAGCATGAAACAATTACATAGAATCAAAGGCATCTTCAGGACTCATGTGATGAGTTCATCCTGTTATTTCCAGACAGCACAGTATGTACCTAAGTCATGATGTGGTGAGAGTCATGGTACAGAGAGGATAGTATAGGCCCCAGAAAACTTGGAGATCTGCTTTTCTGGTATGGTTGTTTTCTAGCTGTGAATTATCATATGCCTTGTTTTACCTTATGTCTTCCTAATAATTACATAATTTAGATGTTAAGATGCTTGATCCTTTTTGAAAAAGACTTTTACTTAATTCTCCCCTGCTTGCAGCTATCATTCTATGTCTTTTTTTTTTTTTTTTGCTTTTTTTGGAGGGGGCAAGGCAGGGCAATTGGGGTTAAATGACTTGTCCAAGGTCATATGACTAGTAAGTATTAAGTGTCAAGTCCTCCTGACTCCAGGGCTGGTGCTCTATTCAATGCTCCACCTAGCTGCCCTTTAAATTTTTTTTTTTTTTTTGGAGAGGGGAGGGCAGGGCAATTGGGGTTAAGTGACTTGCCCAAGGTCACACGGCTAGTATGTGTTAAGTGTCTGAGGCTGGATTTGAACTCAGGTCCTCCTGATTCTAGGACCAGTGCTCTATTCACTGTACCACCTAGCCGCCCCCCCATTCTATATCTTTTTTTTTTCCCTTTGTGGCTAAACTCCTTGAGAGACCCCTATACTTCGACTTCTTCTCCTTATGGTATAGTAGAATGCTGAGTCTGAAGTCAGGAAGATCTGACTCTTACTAGTTGGATGACCTTGGGCAAGTCACTGAACTGCTGCTTGCCTCAGTCTCCTCATCTGCAAAATGGTGATAACAACACCTACCTCACAGGTAGGTTGTGAGGATCAAATGAGATAATTTTTGTAAAGTGTTTAGCACAGTACCTGGCATTTAGTAGATGCTATATAAAAGCTTATTCCCTCCCCTCCACTTTCCATTGCACCTCCTCTCTATCTCACCATTCAGCTAGAACTGACCTCTCTGAGTGAACAGTGCTCTGTTAGTTGTCAAAGTGAATTATTTTCTTCTTTATTCTGATTGTCCTTTAACTTTCTGCAGCATTTGACTCTATTGATAAACTTCTGGCAAAGCTCTCCTCTCTGGGTTTTTGTGATACTATTCTGTCCTGGTTTTCTTCCTATCTGTCCCATCCCTACTTTGTGGATTTTTCATCCATCATTCCCACTTAACTATAGGTATGCTCTAAAGTTTTGCCCTCTTGGGTCCTTTTCTCCTTTTTTTTTTGGAGGGCAATTAGGGTTAAGTGACTTGCCCAAGGTCACACAGCTGGCAAGTATTAAGTGTCTGAGGCCAGATTTGAACTCAGGTCCTCCTGACTCCAGGGCTGGTACTCTGTTCACTGTGCCACCTACCCGCCCCTTTCCTTTTGTTTTATACTATCTCACTTAATGATTTCATCAGCTCCATTGGGGGTCCAGTTGTTTCCCTGTAGATGATTCTCAGGTGTACACACACACACACACACACACACACACACACACACACACACTATTCAGTCTCTCTTCTGAGCTCCAGTTCCATACCACTAACTGCCTCTTGGACGTCTTAAATTGGATGTCCCCAAGGCATGTCAAACTCATTGTGTCCAAGACAGACTTCATCTTTCCTCTAAAACTGGTGAGGACATCACCATCCTCCTAGTCATAATCTCCTCACTCTCACTCTCACCATATATTCAATCCATAGACAAATCTTATTGTTTCTACTTTCCCAGTACCTTTCCTATACCTCCCTTTCTCTCCACTCACACAGTCCTTAAATCTCTCACCTGGATTTTGACAATAGCCTTATGATTGGTCTCTTTGTTTCAGGTCTCTCCTTACTCCAGTAGTTGTCCACTCAACTGCCAAGTCTTTTCTGAAACATAGATGTGGCGATGTCACTTTCTTGCTCAATG
The DNA here is from genome assembly GCA_028627135.1 of Pseudochirops cupreus. Taxonomy (NCBI): domain Eukaryota; kingdom Metazoa; phylum Chordata; class Mammalia; order Diprotodontia; family Pseudocheiridae; genus Pseudochirops; species Pseudochirops cupreus. The sequence continues at coordinate 433,097,398 of CM053580.1, read as the reverse complement.
ATCTTGAGTCCTTCCCTATTACCTCCAGAACCAAATAGAAAGTGTTGTGTTTAGCCTTTAAACCTCTTCACAACCTAGCCCATTCCTACTTTTCTGGTCTTCCTACATCTAACCTCCCCCACCCATCCCCAACCCCAACTAATACCAAGATCCAGCTAGCTATATGGCCTACTACCAATTTCTCAAACACTGTACTCCATTGCTCATCTTTGTGTCTTTGTTCTGGTTGGCCCTGCTCTTGGAATGCAGTAACCCCTCACCTCTGCCTCTTAGATTCCCTGGCTTCCTTAATAATATCTTCAGTATGAGACCTTTATTAGTTGACCAGTTGCTAATGCCTTCACTAATCAGATTACCTTCCATTTTATCTTTATGTATGTGTATGAATGTATATATGTACACATGCACACACACGTGTGAGATACATACTTAGTTACTTACATGCTATCTTCTCCATGAAAATATATGCTCTTTCAAGGCAGGGGGTTATTTTTGCCTCTCTTTGTAACTTCAGTGCTTAACATAGTTCCAGGCACAGAGTAACTACTTAATAAACATTTGTTGATTGACCGATTCCCTTGTCATGGATAGTCAAACCTGGATATTTGCCCACTGGTAAGCAAGTTTTTGGTTTTGACAACTGATATTTTTTTGGGGGGGGGGGTGGTGGAATGGGGTGGTGTCTAGATCCTCTAGAAGTCATTGAAAACAAGGCACTGCACTCAGAGTCGGTAAGACTTGAGTTCAAATCCTGCCTTAGACACTTCCTAGTAGGGTGAACCTGGGCAAGTCATTTACCTCCATCTCCTATGATAGCGACTATCTCACTAGGTTACTCTGAGGAACAGGTAGATGTAAAGTGCTTTGCAAAGTTTAAGATGTATTAATTAATGTTAGCTCTCATTATAGAAACCTGCCCATTTGGAAATGCCCATCACTGATGCAGACTGATCTCTCATCTATGACTTGAGAGTTTCTGAGAGGCATAGGAGGTATTCCAGAGGATCAGCACCTCTAATGTGAGGGCTTGTTGAGCCTTTTCAGGGCTGCTTATCCACCTTTGGTGTTTACCTTTCAGCCAACTCTCACCTGTGGCTCCAAGAAGCTACAGCATACATAGCAGCCACAGCCTGGTAAAATCATCTTAGCAGATGGGCTAAGCCAGTTCGGGATTAACCAACAGGCCTTAAACCTGTCTGTGAGTCAGAGGGATGTCTGTCCCAAGCATATGAAGACTTCCCCCAGTGGAATGGCAGATGAGAACAATTTGTTCCAATGGCCTTGAAGGCAGCTGAAGCAGGTGCTGTGGAGTGCTTAGAGCTTGGTCAGATATCAAAGATGCCAGGGTCATCACTGCATTCTGAGCCATCATGGTCATCTTGACTTCTATCTTACCCCTGCTCACTGATGACTCTGGAAGAGAGAGTGAGACTGATGACTTTGTATACTTCTGCCTCACTTAAATCTATTTCACACACAAAGCAAGTCATCACCTGTAGTGTCTTTGGTCACTACAATGAAGAACAAAATGAAGAACAAACAACAGGAGTTTTTGAGTCATCTGGGGTACTGAGATAGGAGGTGACTTGTCCATGATCAAGCAGCTCATATATAAAAGAGGCAGCTTGAACTATGATTCCAAGGCCATGATTTCTCTACTATCCCTGCTCTTGTAAAGTGAATGAATTATGCCAAAAAATACTATCTCATCCGACTCTTAAGCATCTCTCTGTTAATAAAATTTCTAGATATCTGGGCGACCACATATCCCAGAGTTCAGAAGTCCTAGGACCTTATGATAGTGTAATGAGTTATTAATGTCATGCTTATATCTTTTGCCTCAATAAATAACCCTAAGTGATCCATTAGATAAGTGTAATCTGTATATTCGTTCACTCAGTTTTGAGTCCTACATGCTTACTGGCTTGGTTGAGTCACATGGAATCTCACATATTTTTATTTTATGAATGAATCCCTTGTGGGTTCTTCCCATTTTCTCCTAAACTACCCTTGTACCCGAAAGAAAAAAAAATCACCACCTACTAGACTTTCCTTAGGTTGAAGAAGGAGGTTCAAAAGTAAAATTTGATCTTCTTTTGACCTATTTAAAAATTCAATCATTTACATTCAACAAACATTTATGGAATCCCTTGTGTGTAAGAAGCTACTATGGTAGCAAGTACTGGTAGGGTGGTGGGAGGTATTGACCTAAAAATGAATATAAGAACATCTTTATCCTCAAACAGCTTACAGTCTAGAAGTGAGGAGTTAAGATAGGAACACAAATGATTATAATACTAGTAGAATGTGATATGCCATGAGAGGAAAAGTAAGTCCTATGGGAATTCAGAAGCTTTTCCTCTTCCCCCCAGAAGAATTATGGAAAGTTTAATGGAAAAGTTAGCATTTGAACAGAGATTTAAAGAATAGGTAGGTTGGGGTGGTATTAATGAACAAAGGATACAGACGCAGGAAATAGGCTGTTTATTTTCTAGTTTGGATGGGGGAATAATTGGATAAGACTCTGAAGATAGGTTAAAACTAGATCACAAAGGTATTAAGTGCCAGGCTCAGTGGCTTTCATTTCATTCTGTAGACAATCAAGGTGCATCAGAGGCTTTTGAGTAGTCTTACAAGTGAAGATCAGAAAACTAATCTGGCAGCAGTGTGTAGAAACTGAGTGGGGGAGCCTGTTAGGAAGCTCTTACAACTTGAAGCAAGATGGTTGCAGTGAAAGTGGAAATTTCTCTGATCCTTTGATGGATATATAATCTTATTGCTGGGGATACGCCCTCCAACAATGTGTATTGCAATGTTTCCATACCAACTCATCCTTTCTGTTTCTTATCCATGTCATTCTGTAAATCCTTCACAGAGAGCCTGCTCATCATTCTGATGAGGGGTGGGGGGCAGGGAGGGAAAGTATCTTCCTCTCGATCATTTGATATTGAACTGTTACCAGTGGTGCATGTGGACTCTCCAATTATCTCCTGCTCTTGCTGTATCACTTAGTTCCTCTTCCACATATCTCTGATGATATATGTTATAGGGATTCTCCTGAAGAATGCTTCAAAGTCTTCTCGTGTCTGCCATGTGCCTTTCCATTGACCTTTGGTGAATTGCCACTCTAATATTTCATAGGCTCCATTTAATGGTTTACAGCCATGCAGCATCATTTAAAGAGTATTGATGTTTAAAATATGTGCCTTTGATTCAGGGAGAAGATCTAGGCCATGAAAAGCACTGTGCAATTTGCAAAATGCAATCCAGCCTACTGTTCTCTTCCATTCCAATACTGGGCCCAGTTCATTTTCCAGTCACAGTGTCAATAGAAGACATATGTGCTGATGGACTAGCTCTATAGGTTTTTCATCCAATGGAGTATCATATTTTTGGACAATAGGTATTCTTCATCCACTTAGTTTTTTCCCTTTGCTCTTGGGAACTCTTAAATTTTGAGTGACTATGGAATTTTTTTAGAAGGCATTTGGGTGTTCTAGGGCTTAATGCACTCATTTCAATGTCATCTTCAAATGGAGGAGCAGGAGAACGTTACCATTTCTGGGGAATCTCTTCATTTGGCTCTGTCCTGAACATTCTCCATGACAAGGACAAAAACTTTTGCTGTGCATGCAACTCTTGATATGAATAATCAGAAGGTTGCTGAATAAAATTAACTCTATTTTCTATATTTTCAAGGAATCCCATAAGATTTTTTTTTTGCTTTTTTTGGAGGGGGGAAGGTAGGGCAATTGGGTTTAAGTGACTTGCCCAAGGTCACATGGCTAGTTTTGTGTTAAGTGTCTGAGGTCGGATTTGAACTCATGTCCTTGTGACTCTAGGGCCTGTGCTCTATTCACTGTGCCACCTAGCTGCCCCCAATCCCATAAGATTTTAACATATGAATAGATGACAAAATGTATAGGAGAGTATTTAAGATGGTATTTTGCTCTAGCAAATGAAATGATTTCTTATGTCAAAAAATATTTTTATAGTCAAAAACCCATTGAAATCTGCTCTCCAAAAAATCTAAGGTTTATATCAGAATATAATCTCTTTCATTATCACAAATTGTAAGATAGAATAGCCATTTCTCTCCCAGAAACTTGTTTCTCCTTGTTAGTGAGAATCAGATCAGATATAGATATTCTCCTTCTTAGTTCCTCTACATTAAAAAAAGAATAATAATTGATGCAAGCCAACAAATTATTAGCTTCTCTCTTTAGGGCAGCAGCTTTTCAGATGATTGAAGTCACCCATTACTTTTACGTCACCTTTATGCCAGTTTTGTGATCTGTTTTCTGAATTCTCTATTTTCCCTTTCTGTCTGGGTAGTCTGTACTATGCTCTGATGATAATCGCTTACGTTTCTTCCTTTGTTAATTTTCACTCAAATGCTGTCAATCATACTTCCCTCTCTCATTCCTGGTTTTCCTCACAAGTATATCTTGTAATCTGGCCTCTGACACTATCACTCAACTGAAACTGTTTTTCCTCTCTAGTAGGTAAAACCGATGGTTTCTTCTCAGTCCTTATTCTCCTTTACTTCTCTGCAACTTTTGATATCATTGACCACCTTTCTTCTTGGATCTCTCTCTTCCCATGTCTTTTGTGACACTGACTCTCTCCTATTTCTCCTCAGTCTTGTCTTATGACTGACTCCCTTTCAGGCTCTTTTGCTGGATCATTGCCTATCTTCTGGCCCTACGGATGCTCCCCAGGACTCTGGCTCAGCAGGACTCTTTTTTTCTCTGCACTGAGACCATACATTTTGTGGCTAGCTCCTTGCTTGGATTTTGTGAATTCCTGGGCATCTTTACTTGTTTTCTTCTTCCTACACTATAGCTACTCTCTATATTGGAAATTTCATCCCTCTTCTTTATGTTTGACTTTAAAACTCTTTTGATTAGATTTGTAGGACTCCTGAAAGATTTTTAGTTCTTGTTAGTTATACCTCATTCAATAATAATAATAATTACTCTTTATGGATGCCTGCCATGGGCCAGGCACTGTTCTAAGCACTTTATAAATGTTATCTGATGTTATATCACCATAACAACTCTGGGAGGTAGGTGCTATTGTTATTCCCATTTCACAGATTAGGAAACTGAGGCAAATAATAGTTAAGTGACTTGAACAGGGTCACATAGCTAGTAAGAGTCTGAGGTCATATTTGAACTCAGGCCTTCTGGATTCCAGGTCCAGCTCTCTATCCGCTGTGCATCCAGATGCCACAGATAAGATTGTGTCATTCCTATATATTAAACTGTGATTCCCAAATCCAAATATCATTCTCAGAAACAACCTGTCTTTCAGATTTGCATTTCTCTTCTGAAGTCTTTGTCTTCAATGTTCTGCAATGATATCAATATTACTTGCACCCCTAAGTTTTTACTCAAGAGCCCATGGTGTTCATTAAAATAGATTCCTTTTTGCTATGGTTTCCTCTCTCTCTCTCTCTCTCTTTCTCTCTCTCTCTCTCTCTCTCTCTCTCTCTTTCTCTCTCTCTCTTTCTCTCTCTCTTTCTCTTTCCCGCTTTTTGGAGGGCAGTTGGGGTTAAGTGACTTGCCCAAATTTACACGCCCAGTAAGTGTTAAGTGTCTGAGGTTGGATTTGAACTCAGGTCCTCCTGACTCCAGCCGGTGCTCTATTCACTGTACCACCTAGCCTCCCTTTGCTATTTTTTAAAAAATCATTCTATAGCTATTTCTCAATAAGTACTCCCCATCAAACACTTGTTTATAACAAAAATCATTAAACAAAACCCAATAGATACACAGACATTATAACTGACAGTACATGCAACAATCTTCACCCATAATTCACCACCTCTTTACTGTCTAGCAAATGTGTTTCATCATCAGTTCTCTAGAACAAAGATTAAACATTACATATAATCAGAATTCAGATGTGTTTAAGTGTTGTCTTACTTTAACTTATTGTCATTGTGTGTATTGTTCTCCTGGTTCTGTTCATTAAATGTCATGTCAGCTCATAAACATCTTTCCATGTTTGTCTAAATTCCTTGGTTTTTTTATTTCTTATGGCACTATAATATCCTATTATATTCAGATCTCGCGATTTGTTCAACAGTTGATGGGATCCTACTTTGTTTCCAATTTAAATAAATTGCTAATAAAAATAGTAAGATTCAATATGTTGGTACCCTCCTGTCATTTACCTTCTTGGTCAGTGACCAAGTACTCGTATTGTCAGGTCAGTCTATGAAAAATTTACTGTTCACTTTCCTCATATATATTAGCTAAACATTTCCAGAATATATAAATTCACAGTCACACTAGTAACATGTAATTGTGTCTGATTTCCCATAGTCCCTCCAAAATTTATTCTTTCCAGTGGAATGATGGTAAATGTTTAACAACTGGCTGTCCAAAAAAAATGTTCCCTTGATACACTTCAAAATTTAATCTAAATTATTGACATTTATTCTATCACTTTCTTAGGTCTAGACAAAACAATAAATCAAGCCCTGATTTGTAGCATTTGCCAGTTTCTGAGATGAAAATGCTCACATTGACTCTGGGGAGCCAGTATAGGTTGGCTCCAAGCACACTCCTGGCTGTTTCTGCCTTCTATCAACTTTGCCAATTTGATGAGTGTGAGGTAAAATTCAACTTCATAATCTTCAACTCTGCTTTCTAGATTATTTTATGGAAATTTTTGCTCCATGAATCATCAGAAATAGGTGGTAAGTAGTCAAACAGTTTTATGTCTTGGGACATTCTTTGTTTCATCTTTCATATATGCTCTGGGAAAATAATAGAACATTTTAATATTATCAGTTTGACAGAGAAATGACTCAGTTCTCCTCACCAGGGAGCATTAATGACCACTACTCATCTCTTCTTCCTTCAATCCTTATTGGATGGGCTTTCATCTGACAGTACCTATGGATTCTCATCTTCATTACTTGGATGGCAAATAGCTGCTTCCTCCCCAGAGGGTCTAGCTTCTTCTGCACTGGCAAGAGACTAGTAACTGTTACCTATCTCCAATTGCCCAGTGGCCTTTTTACCCTTTCTCCTCCATGTGATCTTTTCTACTATCCATCCTCTTATCATTGGTCTGCCTCTGAAGATCTATTTTTCTTCATTTTCATACTACCTCCCTTTTCCTTTCCTTTCCTTCCCTTCCTTCCTTCCTTCCTCTCTTTTCTTTCTTTCCTTCCTTCCTTTCTTCCTTCCTTCCTTCTTTCTTTCTTTCCTTCTTTCTTCCTTCCTTCCTTCCCTCCTTCCTTCCTTTCTTTCTTTTTCCTTCTCACTGATAATCTAGAGAGTTGGGAGGCATTTCTGTTTACCTTCTCCTTGAAGAAAAAGGATGAGCATAGATGATAGTTGCCTGACCACATACAAACAACTACTACTCTATGCCTGCCTCTACAAAGTTATCCCTAATCTTCATCCTTCCTGGAAGTGAGATTCTCAGCTTTTGTCATTTCTCCTAGTCACATCACATCTGTATTTAGCTTACTGATGTTCAACAACAACAACAACAACAACAAAACACACACACACAACATCAAAGCAGACACAGACAGAAATAGATGATTATGCATATGCCACACAGCAGGAGATGAGAGACATGACTCTGCTGTTCTTTCAGCAGGACTCAGTTCCCGTTTGCCTTCCATGTGCCAACTATGACTATCTTGCCATACTGAATGTGGTTCTAGGCACTCCTCTTCATTATACTCACAGTCTAGTCTTTCTGCTTATGTTGATAGAGACAATGAGAGGGAGAGACTTAGTTGCCTTCCGACTAGTCAGCTAAAAGACCCTTGCTTCTCTTTTATCATGGTGAAAGAGAACTAAGATAGGATTATGAAGTGGTATCACCCTCTAATATAATCACATTCATTTGTGATTCATTCATTCACTCATTTATTTATTTAAAAAATATTTGCCCATTATTTTCATTTTTTTCTGACAGCTAAGTCTTGACTCGCCTTTGTTTTCTTCTATTTGAGCATGATTATTTCTTCTGCCTGACTTCTGATAAATAATTTACTTGTGTTTAATGAAGAATAAAATTTACATTTGTTTCCATAACAACCATCTCAGATTCCCATTGTCTCTGATGTAAAAAGTCTTCCTTTAAAGAGTGTCTAGCTCCATTATAGCTACGGCTTCTCAAAAATATTACATTGCACTTTACAAAAAACTTAGAGGACTTTCAAATATAATTTTAACTATATGGGAGTTTTGCTACGAGCATTGACTCTAGAACCTGACCCCCAAGTAAAATGTATCTCCATTATAAATCTGAAGAATTTCTAATTCAAACGCTGCTAAATGGGGGTCTTCAGTTCTCAATTTCTGACTTGTCACTTTCTTTTTCATGTTAATCTTGACAGTCTTACCCATCTTCCTTTTCTTCACTTCACTAACTTCATATCTCATCTTAGTCTGCATGACCAACTTCTCTTTATTTGGAGTCATTACTTCCTTCTCCTTTTCTTCTGCTTTCCCTTCCTCCTCTGGCTTGAGTTCTCTTCCTCCTTCCTTTCTTTGCCTCCCTCAGCTTGAGCTCTTCTTTGGTCCTTCTGCTTAGGTCCTTCTCCCCAAATTCTTTCAACTCCTCTCAAATTTCTCTTCCACAAGTTCAGCCTCTAGCCTTCTTTATAATTCCCCAACTCCTATATAATTCCTTCTTCTCCAACTTGAATCTTCTTGCTTTTTTCAAGCCAACCTTCTCCTATCAAATCCTGAAGTAGATTTCTGGTTTAGCAGGAGTCTGATTAAGGGAGAGGTGGAAGTTGTGGTCAGAGAGGAGAATTTCAAAGTTCTAAGTCTTGGGTATAAAATAATTCTGAGCAATGAGAGGTCTAGGGTGTGGTCATCCTTGTGGGTAGCTAGAATAGAGTGCAGATGAAGGTCATTAGGGATCAAGGAATTGGGAGGGCAGGGTGCTGGAAGGAATCAAGCTTTCATTAACACAATCAAATTTATTTCCATTAAAAAAATTGAACTCCTATTGTACATAGTATAAAGTTCATTTGAAAAGATAGTGCCCACATATAATTTGGTTGTGAACAACTCAGACATAAATTTTTTTAGGGTTTTATCTTTGCTGCTTTCTTTTTGTGCTTGGGGATGGGGTTTGGGGTTAGCTTGTTTTTGTTTGGTATTTCTGCTTTTGGATCTTTTTCAAGTCTATCTTGAAGCAGGACAGAATAAGTATCTGGGGAGAAGATCTGAGAAGGAATCATGGGAAATCCTACTGTATTAGGAGGAGACCATATGACTAGGTTGGATGGAATGATAACAGGGTTGGGCATAGAGAAGGAAGGAAGGAAGGAAGGGGGACAGTACTGATAAGTATAGACACAGTAGGGGGCAGGGAGGGTGTTGTGTTAAGAACCACACCCAGCCCTGTTCTTTCCTGTGACCTCTCAGAATTCTCTTGTGACTTTATTTAGGGTCATGAAACACTCAACACCATCTAATAAGGGTGAGGACACAATATGATGTAGTGGAAAGAGCACTAGACTTGGAGCCAGAAGATCCAGGTTCAAGTCCCAGTTATCTCACTTTTTAGCATTGTGACTTTTAGCAAGTTGCTTAATTTCTTTGGGCTTTCAAGTTCCTCTTCTGCAAAATGAGAAGCTTGGAATAAATAAATTCCAGATTCTCTTTAAGCCCAAAGCCATCAAAGGGGTGGCTGATATCTAGAACGGTAGACTCAGCTGCCCTTGCTCACTCTTTACACCTTGTCAGGGTGCTCTTCCTTGCATCTTTCTTTCTTCTTGTTGCCCTGAAAGCCCATTTCCTCTTATTCAAGCCTTTGATGACAAAAGCACCAGATATATCTGCATCTATGTTTCCATGAGGTTTGGCAAAAAGTGAAAAGGACCAGTGAAAATTTTGTTGAAATGGAAATATTTTTAACTTTGGTTCAAGACCTCCATTTGGACATATATTTCAGTAAAACTTTTAAATTTATCTGTATATTTCTAAAAAATATGAAGTTCTAAAACTCCTGTTCTACTTAATAATTATGTGATAATCAACATTTATTAAGCACCTATCATGTGCCAGGTGCTATGAAAGTAATTTAAGCTTGTATTATAGCACTTTAAGATTGATATAATGCTCTGGGCACATTTTCTCATCTTCTACTCCCAAAAACTCTAAGAGTTTCTAAAAGTTTGTTTTTTAACCTTTCTTTTTTTGGATTTGAGGAAATAGGAGAAGAGAAGGTAAGTGCTTGCTCAATGCCACATAGTAACTAAAATTCTAATGAAGATCTTCTGACTTTCCTGTCATCTTTCTATTATCCATCTATTTTTCTTTTTTTGCCTTTTTGGAAGGGGGAAGCCAGGGCAATTGGGGTTAAGTGACTTGCTCAAGGTCACACAGCTAGTGTTAAGTGTCTGAGGCTGGATTATGAACTCAGGTCCTCCTGACTCCAGGGCTGGTGCTCTATTCACTGCACCACCTAGGTGCCCCCTTATCCATCTATTTTGATGTTGTTCAGTTGTTTCAGACTTTTCATAATCCCATTCAGAGTTTTCTTGACAAAGATACTCGTTCCTTCTCCAGCTCATTTTACAGATAAGAAAACTGAGGCAAACAGGATTTAGTGACTTGCCCAGGGTCACAAGGCTAGTAAATATCTGAGACTGGATTTGAACTCAGGAAGAGGAGTCTTAATGATTCCAGGTCCATCATTCCATCCACTGTGCCACCTAGCAGCTAGCACACTATATGACAGGTTACCAATCCATTCTATATGTTTGTAACTCTATGAGCATTCTCCTAATGAATGTACAGCTTAAGATGTCTATTCAAAGAGGACCAAAAGAGAAGTCATATTTTGCTGTTTTATTATCTAGTCACTGTTTTCAAAGTCAAGAATAACCAAAAAAAATATTAAAAACAACTGTAATGTTGTAAATTAAAGAATCTTAGGACTATAGATTTAGAGCCAAAAGGAAAGCAGAGATCATCTAGCCCTTCCTTCCCCCATTTTGCATATAGGAAAATTGAGGTTCCTAGACCAAGGATGAAAATCCAGTTTTCTAACTACATATGTAGCCCTTTTTTTTTTCATGGTACCTTCCTTTGAATGTGTGTTTAGATCTTCTTGTTCAGAAATGTCAATATATTTAGTATCAGAAACTTTTTTTAATGAAGATCCAGGTCCAGAAATAAATAAGCATTTCAGTTACTTCCTGAAGGCAAGGGTCTGGACAAGATGATCCCTCCCCCTCCACTCCCCATAACCCCCCACTCCCTCTCCAATACCTTTGCTTTCTAAGATCTAGGCTCATTATCAGTTGGATCTACTCTAAAATTCAACTGTGACCACTTTATTTCCATCAGATGACCACTAGGGGCCCTGCTCGCACTTTAGCACGGCTTCACTTAGTGCCAACAGATAAGAGATCATTTATTGTAGTTGGAGTTCAGTTTACAAACAAGACTACACAGATATGTTTAACTTATTGCAAAAAGCAGTCTCTTTTCTGCATAAAATACAAGCCTTGGCTCACCAACTTTCTCCTTTTCTCTGCCCTTCCCCTCCTTACTTGTTGAGGACCAGGGAGCCAGTTTCTCTTTTAATGGCACTTTTTGCAGATCTGGTCAGTGACCCATTTCCTTGACAACAAAGGACAGGCTTTACCAGACAGAAAAACAATAAAATTACAGGAGATAGGTAGGGCAATCTATGCACCCAAGATAAGTGTCAGCAATAAACACCCTGCTGCATGCATACCTCAAATAAAATAGGGGTAATATAGCAACAGAATAGAAGGTCTTGGTGATCAGCTAAACATGTCAAAAGCTTCCTTTCAAGTGGCTGTGTCCTGATGAAAATAAACACTTTGGGAAAGGTTTTTCATTGTGTCAAAGGTCATTTTCCAAGATTATTAGTATTTTCTCCCAACAGTACTAGGGGACTTTAGCTCCACAGTTTTCCCCAGAAGTTGTATTATGGGACTAAGGTTGAATAGAAGAGAATGAAGCCATCTCATCTTTCATGCTAAGATTTAACTCCCCAACTGATAAGATAGAACTGTAGTCTGTTAAAATAAAATGTGTGTGGTCACAGAGAGCCAAACTAGCACCAACTAGTAGAAATTATAAAGGGGAACAGAATTTCTACTCAATAGAAGTTGGGTGAGGTGGAATTGATCTATAGGAGACATCTTAGGGAACATATGCAGGGTTTCTCTACCTACAGTCAGTTTTATGATAAAGCATTTCAAAAGTAGGTATTCGTTCCAATGTGATTAATATATTGGAGAAATTTTTTTAACATAACTGGAATTTTGAGTTTTCTTCTATGAGATTCCCTATATCTTGGTCCCCAAGAAAAATCAAGAATGTAGAAAATTAAACCACTTTACAATAATTCACAAGTGGCAACCATTCTGAAGAAAAGCCAAAACATATGTCCCTGCCCTCAAGAAGTATACATTCTATTCGGAAAGATGACACATAAATAATAAGGTACCTAAAAGTACAGTGAAATGACTCTGGTTGGCTATAATTCCCTCTTAGGATTCTAATGGTACCTCTGAGGGGTTGGTTCTCTAATGTGGTTGGTTTGTGCTTCCATTACACTGTGGGTGACAAATTAACTCCACATTCCATTCAATGATTTAACATTGATTTTTTTTTTTTACAAAGGAACAGCTAATTTGATGATATAGAACATTTACCCCAACAACTGGAAACCCACTCAGTCCTTGGGAGAGTAACCTTGGGAGCTGGGACTATTTCCTCTATATCCTTCTTTATATCACTAACATTTAGTTCAGTTTCTGGCATATAACAAGCTTAACAAATGCTTCTTGACTTGCCTTGAGTCTCAGCTAATGCTGAGCTGGATTGGAAAAATTTTTCCTCAATATTGGACTGGATGGCTGGAAAACCAGGCATAGATTCCATTCCCAGAGAGTGAACTGAACTATCAAAGGCCATATCCATCTCCAATCTCTCTCCTAGAAACATCCTGGGCCATTGACAATTTAACTTTATCTTGCTATTGTACTTTGATGACACTGGAGGTGAGAGAAGTGTATGTGTATATGGGGGGGGTGGGGGGTGAGGGGGGAGGTTGGGTCTGGGGAGGGGTGAATGAATAGAATAGATAACAGAAGCAATAGCAAGGCCATGAACTTGTTTGGTTCAGTTTAGAGAGTGCCAGAGGCCCTCCCTCTCATACTGCCCCCTCCCCATCAAATCAGATCATTCTCCTTTCCCAAGGCCAGAAAGTTTGGGGGAAAAAATCCTCACTAAGAACTTAGTGCTTTGTTGAAAGTCAGTTCCATAGTCAATCAAAGGGGCTTCCTCTGTTATGGCTAACATATTGGAACCAGTTACAGAATGTCTGCCCATGTTCCTGTTCTCTCCTAGGCAATTCCATTATATGTCATCATGCCTTTTGAGAAACAGGCTTCCCAGACTCTTCCACAGGAGTGATTGCATCAGTCATGCACACTGGTGCCTGGGCCCTCTCATTAGGCTCCCATTTCATAGGATATTTACAGAATTCCTGAAGGTAATCTGAAAGAGGAAGTCATTAGCAGCTGGGGTGGGGGAAGGGGAGAACCAGGAAAGACCTTCTGCAGAAGATAGAATTTGAACTGAGTCTTGAAGGAAGCCAGGGAAACTAAGAGGCAGAGATGAGAAGGCAGAAAATTCCAGATAGGGGAAGAAGAGCATCAAGGTATGCATATAGGAGATGTAGTATTTGAGGAACTTCCAGAAGGCCCATATATCTGGACTGTAGCGAGAGTGAGGGGACCAAGATATAAGAAGGCTGAAGAGATAAGAAGGGGCCCAGTTATAAAGAGCTTTAACTGTCAGAGGACTTTATCTTTGATCCTGGAGGTTATAGGGAACTGCAGGAGCTCATTGAGCAGGGAAGATAACACCTTGGCAGCTCAGTGGGGAATAGATTGGGGAGGGAATATACTTGAGGCAAGGAGACTAATCAGAAGGCTATTGCAGTAGTCCATGTGACTGGGTATGGTATCTCAATTAGGGTTGTGGCTTGTGAATGGAGAGAAGGGTATCTATATATGAGAGATATTGTGAAGGTGAAAACAAGATTTGGCTATGGATTATGGGATGAGTGAGACTGACAAGTCAAGGATGACATTAAAGTTATGGGCCTTGGTGATTGGAAGGATGATGGAGTTCTTGACCATAATAGGGAAGTTCAGAAGAGTGAAAGGATTTGGGGGTGGCCGTGGGGGTAAATGAGAATTCTTTGAGAAAGTCATGTTTTGGACACGGGTTTTAAATGTCTAGAGGGCATCTGGTTTGTTGGAGAGGCAGTTTGAAAGTCACAACTGCAGCTCAGCACAGAGACTAGGGATGGATATTTAGATCTAAGAATCACTACAATAGAGAAGATCATTGATCCTAGAGTTAGTCAACAAGCATTTATTAAGCACTGTGCTAAATGGTATAAGAGAAAAAAAGAAAGAGAAGAGAGCATCCATACTCTGAAGGAGTTCACAGTCCAATGGGAGAGACAACATGCAAACACTATGTATAAGCAAGCTATAAACAGGATAAATTGGAGATAATCAATAGAAGGAAAACACTAGAATGGAGGGAAATTGAAAAAAAGCTTCTTTTTAGAAGGTGGTATTTTGACAAGGACTTGAAGGAAGATGAGGAAGATAGCCAGGAGATAGAGATAAAGAGGCAGAGAATTCTAGATATGAGGGACACTCAGTGATAAGGCTTAGAAATGAAGTGTCTTGTGTGAGGAATAGTAAGGAGGCCAGTGTCTCTGGATCATAGAGTATATGGAGAGAAGCAAAGTGTAAGCTTGTACTGGCTATACTTTCATCCCCTTCTAATTTCAATCGCTTCGCAAACTAATTCAAATCTATACTTATCTCCACTCTCAATTCCCTACTTCTTGTCATATCATCAGTTAAACCTTGCCAAGCCCAACCTTGGATTACTCCCACCACATGCTTCCTGAATAGGCCTGCTACAAACGTGTTATCTAATCTTGCCTAGTCCCTCACTGCATCAAGGCAAACAGTCTATGCTTCTCTAGTTGATTCATAATCCCACTTTCTCACAATGGCTGTCCTCAATATTCTTGTCTTTCTTCAAGCTTCCCATGGTAGCAGAACCTCCTCACAACCTTCTCAGCTGAGGACCTCATCTTATGTTGCACCAAAATATCTGAGACTTTTTGATGAGTTCCCTTTCATCTCTCAAATCCTGATGTTCTATCACTCAGATTTCTTCCTTCACTTTCTCCTCCTTAACTATCATTTCAGATCAAGAAGTAGCCTTTCTTCTTACCACAGCAAGCCCCTCCACATGCACCTTTGATTTCCTTCCCTCCCAATTTATCCAACAAATTGCCTCCACTATCATCGTTATTCTTTCTTTTATCATCAGCCTCTCCTTATCTATTGACTCCTTGCCTGCTGCATGTTTATGTCTCCTCCATTCTAAAAAGCAAACAAAAAAACTCGCTTCATTTGATCTGACTACCCCTGATACCTATCAGCTTAGATCTTTCTTTTTTTGGGTTGAATTTCTTGAGAAAGTAAACTATATTTGGTGTGTCCACTTCTTCTCTTCTCTTTTCTAAATTGTCTATAATCTGACTTCTGACCTCATTATTCAACTGAAATTGCACTCTCCAAGGTCACCAATAACCTTTAAACTGACAAGTCAAATGTTCTTTTAATCAGATGAAATAATATTTGTGAAAATGCTTAGCACAATGCCTGGCACATAGTAGTACTTGTTTGTCCTTCATTTTTGAAGGGAACCAATGGCATGGGGGTAATGTATTGACTTGTGCATGAATTGAGTTTAAGTAAAGGAGAGTTGAGCCAAGTTGGAAGCTTCACTGTCTCTTCCAGAATCATTGAAGTCCAGGGCAAGACAAAAGTCAAGATTACTGGTGATCGCCTGGGATGCAGTGGATGACCTTGGCATTTTTGATGCCTGCACAAGCTCTTAGCACTTTACAGTGCCTGCTTCAGCTACCTTCATGGCTGTTGGAATAACTTGTTCTCATCTACCCATTCCACCCAGGGAAGTCTTCACATGTTTGGGGTAGACATTCCCCTGACTCAATGATGAGTTTGAGACCTGTTGGTTACCCTTAACCTTGTTTAGCCCATCTGCTGAGATGGTTCCACCCAGATATGGCTGCTGTACATGCTACAGCTTCTTAGAACCACAGGTGAGAGTTGGGTGATAGGTGGACACCAAATGTGTATAAGCAAACCTGAAAAATGCTTAGCAAACTCTCACACCAGAGGTGCTACTCTTCCCTGAATACCCCATAGACTCCCTGACATAAAATAGGTACCTGAATCAATGCTTATTACTTTCCTCCTTATCCATGCTGATTCTCCTTGACCTCTTTGCAGCATTTGACACTGCTGGTTACCTAGATGGTTACCTATAATCTCTCTCCTCTCTATGTTTTCATGACACTGATCTCTCCTGGTTCTCCTTCTATCTAACCATTTTTTTCTCATTGTCCTCTGCTGGTTCTTTGTCCATGTCATGTCTATTAGGCCTAGGAAAGAGCTGAGTGCCAGGAGGAAGGGTGGTCATGAAGAAAAAAAAAGAACATGATCAGGGGTCATAAGGAATAGTGAAAGGTAGAAATTTGGCAAGGATGTGAGCCCTAAGGATGGGGGTAGTATCTTTTAAGTATCTACTGAGTCATCAACTCTTCCTTATTAGCAAGTAATAGGGCATCATCTCAAAGTACACTGAGTAACATGTGGGTGGAAGCTGAACCCTAGACTTGCACATGTCTTACTGGAAACAGGTAGAGAAGATCTGAACAAGATCAAGATCTTGACTCCTGTAGGCCAATTCAACCCCTACTACAAAAGAATGGACCTTCTTTTTCAGAACTGTCCAAGAATGGATTGAGCTGCCTAGGAAGGTAGTAAGCTTCATATCAGTGTAAGTCTTCAAGTATAGGCAGAATGGACATTTCTTAGAGATTTTGAGGAGGATATTTATGTTTCAGACAAAGGCTGGACTTAATGACCTCTGAGTTCCTTTCTAATTCTATGATTCTCTAATTCTATGAATAATAATCCATTTCTGCTATTTTGCTACATATATGACATTATGGAATCCACTTATCCCATCTAGACTCCAATTTCTCCTCTATAAAATGAGAGTGTTGGATTATATAATCTCTAGTAATATTCTCAATTCTAGATAGATCCTATGATCCTAATAGATTTCTTCCTTTGATATCATGTTATTTTGTTTTCCACCTAGCAGGCAACACACATCTAAAGAATTGCATAATTTAGAGGAACAAAGTATTTAGAGGAACAAAGTAAAGAGAATAACTTAGAACATGACAATAATTTAGTGTTAGATAACTGGATTTTTTTTTGATGGTGTAAGTAGGACCTATGAATAATGCTCTTGTCTCCCTCCTATCACTTTGAGTTCTCAGGAAAGGGAGAACTCTAACCCCTTGATTTCTAAACAAAACTTTGCAAAAGCACTATCATAGCCAATTTATTTTTTAAAGGCTCTTATGGGAGGGGAAGATTTGTTTTAGGGGGATTTCTTTCATAAGCTCCTTTATATTACTGTGATTAATTTGGATAGCAGATGCCCCCATAATTCCAAAGTTTATAGATTAGCATCAGAGCTCAATCATTCTATTTTTGGGTGTGTAAACCTCCACCTATAAAGATTTGCCTAAGCCCAATCTAGAAGCATTGCTTCTCTATAGTTTTCACATCATTATAAACTGGGCTTAGTAGCAGGCTTGGCTGACAGTGGTTATTCATTAAATTTGGTTGACAAATTAAACACCTAAGGTTATGTGAAGTCAAACATTAGAACAACCTTTTCTTCTCCCTCTCATCTCTTTCTTGTCCCATGATGGAGGGGTCATAGCCCAGAGTATAATCAAACCAGAGAATTTGGAGATGCCTGGAGAACCATCTGGAAGATACCTCTTCTTACTTTCATTTTTTATATATCCCATAACTATTTCTGGATCTCCATTGGTGTGAAATAAAGGATCTACTGCCCTAGAATATCATTTTTATTAAAACTAAAACACTGTAAGGATATTAAAAAAATTTTTTTTGTTTAATTGTTTAAGAAGAGAAATTTAAGTGTAACATTATTTGATCAATTCATTCTTTTCCCTTACTCTCTCCTTAAATTTGGTTGGTTGATTTTTCCTTCTGTGTGCTTTGGTGGGTATAACCCCTGGAGTGATAAAGTGAGAAGAGACTTCCTACTCTAGAGAGAGGACAAGTTTAGCCATGAAGTCTACAGTGGACTCCCTCTTTACCAACACCAGCCACATAGGTCCCTATTTTTAAAGTGTTCTTCATACTCTACATTCCATTTCCCATCTCTATACTTTTCAACTAGCTGTCCTTCATGCCTGCAATGCACTTCTTTCTCACTTTTAACTCTTGGAATGCCTAATTTTCTTCAAAGTTCAACTCAAGTACTACCTTCTACATAAAGACATTCCTGACCCACTCCCCACCTCCCCCCTCCCACCCCCTTCTTTCTTTGTATTTCTTTGTATTTATGCTTTAAATGTAACAGCAGCATCAATAACCTCTTCAAAGGCAAAAGAGTCTTTGAGTTACCATTTAACTATATTCTATTTCTTTGAAGAAGCCGTGAGGAGGTTGAGAATTTAACGGTTGTTTTGGAGGGACTGTTAACTGTGATGGCTGAAAAGAGACAGAAAAGGGACTGAACAAACTTATTTCTTGAGAGCACTAGATTTAATCTTTATCATGGGAAGAAACATAAGAGAATTCTTGAGAAAAGACTTTAGTATTCTAAGAGTATGGAATAGTGGGATTATATTTATGGAATTTGGAAGTTAGTGGTTGTAGTGATACTGAAAAACGGACTTGACTACAGCCTTTTTTATAGCTGATATGTTGTAAAGAAATATTTCTGTCTTTGTTTTATTGTTGGTTACACTGTGAATCAGCCAATCCGCAAACATTTATTAAGCTCCTACCATGTACCAGGCATTGTTCTAAGCCCTGCGGATACAAAGAAAGGCAAAAGACAGTCTCTGTTCTCAAGGAACTCACAGATTGATGGCGGAGACAATACACAAACAACTGTGTACAAGCAAGCTATATACAGGACATATTGGAGAGAAAAAAACTGTAATTAATAATGTAATTAGTAACCTAGATGTTTACTTCAACCTACAAGATTAGAGGGTTTGATTTAGAGAGGGGTGAGCTTATGGGAAAATACGAACTGGGCCAATTGGTTAATTAAATGAGAGAGATGATGTAATTTTAGCAATTAATAAGAAAATATCAAAACATGTTCCTTGCTTGCCTTATAGCCTAGAATGTGAAGGAATGAGAAAAACAAGCCAGCAGCAGGGAGAAAGAGAAGTGAACACCCCCACCTAGGCTACATGTAGGGGTATCACCCTCTAAAATCCTTACTATATATATATAGAAATCAGGGCAAGTAGATGGTATAACAAATAGAGAGCCAGGCCCAGAGTCGGGAAGACCCGACTTAAAAATCTAGCCTCAATATTTACTAGTTGGGTGATCCTTGCCAAGTCATTTAACCTCTATTTGCCTGAGATTCCTCATCTATAAAATGGGGATAATAATAGCACCTACCTCCCAGAGTTGTTGAAGAGATCAAATGAGATAATTATAAAGCAGTTAGCTTAGTGTTAGCACATAGTAAGCACTAGGAAACATTGCCTATTATATATGTTGTTGGATATATGTATACACATACATACATGTATCTATACCCATGTATATACATATGTACAGACATGTATTTATACATACACAATTTAGGTGGCTCAGTGGATAAAGCACCGGGTCTGGAGTTCCAGAAGATTGAGTTCAAATTTGACCTCAGATACTTAATAGCTGTAGACCCTGGTTTAGTCACATAACCCTAGTTGCCTCAGTTTCCTCATCTGTAAAATGAGCTGGAGAAGGAAATGGCAGTCTACTACCAAGATGGATAGTCAGATGTAACTGAGAAAAAGAACCGAACAACAAATATATGTGTGTGTGTGTGTATGTATATATGCTTATCTATATACGCACATATATAGCTGTTCTGCATTATCTATCTATCTATCTATCTATCTATCTATCTATCTATCTATCTATCTATCTTTGTCTCCCTTGACAGCATGCAAGCTCTTTGAGGGGCAGAGACTATTTCAGTTTTATCCTTGTTTCCCTAAAGCCGAGCACAGTGCCTGGCACATAGTAGGGCTTTAACAAATACTTGCTGAGTGATTGATTGACTAAGCTGATCTTGGCTCCAGAGGAGTGCCTATACACTCTACCTTGGAGCTTCCACTGCACTTTAGAAGAAGGCTTGGGCTTAAGACTGAAGAGATTGGTTTGTACATGGCAGGTATTTAATGAACTGAATTGAAGTAAATGAAGTTGCTGACCTGAAGAAACAGTGGGACTTTGAGTCTGAGTTTTAAAAACGAGGCAGCATAGTGTGATAGAATGAGAATCTGATTGGAGGTTGGGAGACTCAGTTAGATAAGACAATCTAGTATAGTACCTTTCACATAGTAGGTGCTTCATGAACTGGTGCTGAATCAAATATTTTCAAGTATTCATTACAGCACTAGGATGGTTCTCCATATATTATTTGTAGTGTATTATTCAGAAATTGTCCTGATACTGTATTTGTGTTGAACTATATATTGTATAGGTAGAAACAGGCATTGACTTAGAGCTGATAAAAAGTTAACCTGAAGACCTGACAAATACTGGCTTTTGACCATGGGGCAAATAATTTAACCCTTCAATGTTCAGACAATTCTCTAAGACTATAAATTACAGAATGATTGCCAACATATATTGGTAGAGGTTTTTTCCTCACCTGGAACTCCCTAGAGCAGCAGTTCTCAACCTGTGGGTTATGTTCAATTTGTAACAATGAAAATACATCCTGCATATCAGATATTTACATTATGATTCGTAACAGTAGCAAAATGACAGTTATGAAGTAGCAGCGAAAATAATTTTATAGTTGGGGGTCAGCCCAACATGAGGAACTGTATTAAAGGGTCACGGCATTAGGAAGGTTGAGAACCACTGCCATACAGAATGGGAATTCCAGGTCTAATTCATCTGTGGTGTATATGTGTGTGTGTGTGTGTGTGTGTGTGTGTGTGTGTGTGTACATCTGTGCTTTAACAATGCACCTCTTTTACATTTTATCTTTTCTTGCATTTACTTTAGGAGTCTCTGGGACCCCTAAAGAACAGTGTTCAATTCTACCACAAGCATTTTATACCAAGTATGAAAAAAACCATGAGTTCTTCTTATGAATAACTGGTTTACATACTGAGAGGTTTTCATTTTATTACAGTAACTTATTGCTGAGTTGTTTAGTACACTGTCTTTAGGCTTGGCCCCAACCTCAGCCTGTTCTTGATATTTTAAAAGTTATCCCATCCACCCCCATCCCAGAACACCTGGCTGGTTATGCAATAGCACACACAGGGAAAAATCCCTTTTATGGTCTCTGTATTGGTAATTCAAAATATTTTATTTGGCATAATATTTCAGAAACATTCTAGCATCACTCGCTTAAATGGTTCCATTTACCATTTAAGCAAGGTACATGCAGGCACTCAGGACCATGGCTCCTGAGCATACTGAACAAACTCCGTTTGCCTCATATTTTGTTATATACCCAAGGAGAACATCAACTAGCAATTAGCACATGAAACCTGGCACTGAACTTTGTTACCTAAACCAAGTAAAGCAAAAAGAGCTTTAGGGATTTTCATCAATAAGCTTAATAGGCAGCATAAAGCATGCTGGATGGGGGAAGTTTATTATAGCATCCTTGAAATGAGAGATGGAAGGGTGTTGGGTCTTAAATCAGAAAGGCCATCTTCCTGGGATCTGGAATATATTTATATTTGCTCACAATAGTATTTTGAGCAAGCCTGACTGTACAATGTGGTCCTTTACATACACGACTATACTTTGTAAAGATAAAAATGAATGAGATTTGTTAATTAAAATAGAGGCAGCAAAGATATTTCATAACAAATAAAACAAGGACCTACTAACATACTTAGTTTATAGTAATACTGTTCCTGCCTTCATATACCTTATAGTTTAATAGGGATAACACAGATAGTTAGCATAGATGCCTGTAGATGTCATAGGTAACTATAATACACAAAGGGACTCCTTTGTGAAAAAGGCATGGAACAAATCAGTATAGTGGAAGGAGCACCGGATTTGGCATCAGAAGACTTGAGGTCAAGTCTCAACTTTGTGGACCAGTGAACAATGCTTAAACTCCTTGGGCCTCAGTTTCCTGATCTGCAAAAGGTTGAGGTTGGATTAGATGATTTCAAAGGTGATTTCCCACTCTAATTCCTATAAATTTGCTATATGAAGTCCTGAGGGGAGGTCATCACTGTCAGAGAAAGCTTTATGAAAAAAAGATTGATGCATAAACCAAGAATGTTGATTAAAGAACAGCCCATCCTATAGGGTTTCATTATAGATGACTTGAAATTCTTTGCTTATGAAAAGCATTGGTGTGGCTGGGTGTTGCAGGGGACAGAACTCTTGTCCTGACCAAAAGAAGACCTGAATCAAATTTTACTTTAAACACGTACTAGCTACATGACCCTGGCCAAGTCAGTTGATTGCTGTTTGTCTCATTTTCTTCAACTGTAAAATGGGAATAATGATAACACCTACCTCTCAGGGGTATTGTGAGGATCAATATAGTAAGCACTGTATCAATGTTAGCTTTTTATTATGATCGTTATTGTTGTTATTTTTGTTATCTCAGATAGTCAGTGGCAGCATCAGTGAAACTGCTGTATAGACAAAATGACCTTCATGATTTCAAGATGATGCTTAGCTATCGAAATAGGCATTATATCTCTTCTACTGCCAATATGGTGCCTTGACCATAGTTAGCAATTACAAAAAGTTTGTTAAATGGAATTGAATCTCATTGACATAGGGCTAACCTTACTTGATCTCTTTTTCCTGCCCCCCTCATCCTTCTCTGCACAAATAATAACTCATGCCTATAGCACTTAAAGGCTTAGAAAGCATTTTCCTCAGAATGATGCTGCAAAGTAGAAATTTTCACCTCAATTCCATAAGCATTTATTTAGCACCTTCTGCGCGTAAGGCATTGCCAAACAACAACAACTAACAGGTCCCTTTCCCTCAGGGACTTTAAATTATAAAAATAATATAACACACAAACAAATAAATGAATATGGTATTGGGAGGGATGATGAAGTGCAAGAATTATTATTCCAGTTTAACAGATGAGGAAACTGTGTTCCAGAACAGTTATGTGATTTGTCAATGACCACAGAGAAGCAAATGTTGGGGCTGAGACTTAAAACCTAGGTCTCATAAATATATATCTAGATATTTACTACACAAACACCGCTTCTATTTGAATGTTTATATAGAAGTGTATATTTATAAACATGTGTATGCATACACAAACACATAAATATAAGAGGCAGAATCTATCTTAGAGTCAGAACTGGCTTTAACTCTTGTCTCTGACATTTACTCTTTTTGTGATCCTTGGGAAGTCACTTACTGAGTTGTAAGTTGCAGAGAAAGAAGAAGCAAGGAGTTCTCTATAGTAGAGAAACCAGGCCCTGGTCCATTGCAGTCTCATTGTAAAAAGCTCCATGAATCTTAGAACCCTATACTTCTCCTCCCTGCTGTGGAAGTAGAAGGGGGCTGTCCAGGCTTGAGGATCATTTTGTGTTTCTCTTTGCTACATGGATTGTCTTGGCCAAAGAATTCATCACTTAGTGGTCACCTAGGTATATTTAGTTCCAGTACTGCAAATGGTTGATGAATTGGACCCAGGGGAAAGAGAGCAAGCTAGAGTATATTAGGGAAATTTCACAACATTTTTATTGATCCCAAGCTGTTCTTTTGTGAAAAGAGTGATCTTTTCAACATAGATACTGGTGTCCTTCTGGAAATGCAACATGACTGTGAACCTTGAAACCCTTTGATATTTCAGGGATCAAAGTTGTGGAAGATCCAGTGAGGAACAGAGAGAAGCATGGTAAGGGTCATAAGGCTAGAACACATTTTCAATGATGACCTGTGCTCCAAAAGTGGATAAATGACTAAGGGACATAGAGGATATGTACAGCTAGAAAAAGGCCTGTTTTGTTTTTCTGTTTGCATTCTCAGACTTGATTGTAGTGCTTTGAAAATCATAATCACTAAAGAAATGTCTTTACATTCATTCTGTTCTAGATATGTGTGCTGATCACTTAGTTCTTTGAGTTCATTTAACTGTATCCTATAGTCCAGAAATTAGACATCTCTGATGCACTTAATTTTTCCTGGGTGGATAGTGAGCTCATTATAGAATTTAATTAGGAGTCTCTGTAATGCTTTGGCCTTGATGGAATCAGTTCATTGTCACTTGCAGGTAGGACCTTGCCATTCTACAAATTTACAGGGAATCCTTTCATTTTAACTCTGACATTCTCCATAACAGCAGTAAACATTTTTGAAAGAAAGTGATGTTTCTTGGTTTTATTCTTTATCTGATATTAATTATAGGCCTTTCAAATAAAGTTTTATTCATTGTCATAACTTTCAAGGAATCTTATATGATTTTTTTAACATATATATTTAAAAACATTTTCATATGTAACATTTTAAAATATAGGAGACATCTGGTTGAAGGAGAGTATTTAAAGTGGAATTTTGCCTTCCTAGATCAAATGCTTTTTAAATAGTCAATGAAAAATGACCACGTGAAATCTGATCTCTTCTCAAAATTTTTGTCAGGTAGAGACTGAACTGTACGATTATAAAGAGTTGATCTACTGTGGAATATCATTTGTGAAACCCTGACTTTTTCCTCCAAATTTTGGTCAAGTATGCCATATATTCACACATATACATATATACACATACATAGATGTATATGTGTAGATATACATATACACACATACATATTTGTGTGTATCTATAATATATATTATATATGTATGAATACAAACTTCCCCTAAATACCTTTTTAAGTCAATTAATTTTTATTTCATTTTATTTTTTCTCAATTACATGTAAACAAAAATTCTTAATATTTGTTTCTTTAAAATTTTGAATTCTAAATTCCCTCCCTTCTTCCACTCTCCTCTAATTGAGAAGGAAAGCAATTTGATACAGATTATACATGTGCAGTCATGTAATACATTTCCATATTAGCCATGTTACGAAAGAAAAGCAGACTAAAAACATCCCAGGGATAATAAAGTAAAAAAAAAAGTATACTTCAATCTGCATTCAGACTTAATCAGTTCTTTGTCTGGAGGTAAATAGCATTCTTCATTTAAAGTCCTTTGAAATTTTCTTAGATCATTGTATTACTGAGAATAGCTAAGTCATTCACAGTTAATCATTGTACAATATTGCTGTTACTGTGTACAATGGTCTCTTGGTTCTGCTCACTTCACTATGCATCAGTTCAAGCAATTCTTCCCTGGTTTTACTTCAACCATCCTGCTCATCAGTTCTTATAGCACAATAGTATTCTATCACAACCATATACCACAACTTGTTCAATTGTTCCCCAATTGATGGACATCCCCTCAATTTCCAACTCTTTGCTACCACAAAAAGAGCTGTTATAAATATTTTTTTGTACACATAGGTCCTTTTCCTTTGATCCCCACAGAGCTAGTAGTGGTATTCCTGGGTCAAAGGATATGCACAATTTTATAGCCATTTGGGAATAGTTCCAAATTGTTCTCTAGACTACTTGGATCTGTTCACAACTCCCCCTACAATGTCTTAGTATTTGAGTTTTCCCACATCTTGTTCAATATTTATCATTTTCCTTTTCTGTCGTAATGGCCAATCTGCTAGGTGTGAAGTAGTACCTCAGAATTGCTTAATTTGCATTTCTCTAATCAATAATGATTTAGTGCATTTTTTTTCACATGACTATAGATGAGTTTGGTGTCTTCATCTGAAAACTTCCTGTTCATATCCTTTGCCCATTTGTTAATTGGGGAATGACTTGTAGTATTATAAATTTGACTTATAAATTGCTCCATAGATTTGAGAGATGAGGCCCTTATCAGAGAAATTTGCAGGAAAAACCCCTCCCCCCAGTTTTCTGCTTTCCTTCTAATCTTGTCTGTACTGGTTTTGTTTTTAATTTAATGTTAAAAACTCTCCATTTTACATTTTACATCCTGTAATGTTTTTTATCTATTGTTCGGTCATAAATTATTCCCTTATCCATAAATACAAGAGGTAAAATACTCCATGCTTCCCTAATTTGCTTTTGATATCACCTATGTCTAAATCATGTACCCATTATGACCTTATTTAGGTATACAGTGTGAGATGTTGGTCTATATCTAATTTCTGCCAAACTGCTTTCCAGTTTTCCCAGTAATTTTTGTGAAATAGTGACTTCTTGTCTCAAAGTCTTGAATTTTAGTCAAACACTAGGTTATTTATTATTATGGTCAAACACTAGACAATTATGGTCATTTTCTGCTGTGAATCGTGTATCTAATCTATGCCATCAATCTATCTCTTAGCCAGTACCAGGTTGTTTTGATGTTTACTATTTTGTAATGCTATTTGAGATCTGATACTGCTTTAGCCACCTTCCTTCACATTTTTTCCTTAGTTCCCTTGATAATTCTGGACCTTTTGTTTTTCCAGATAAATTTTTATTATTATTTTTTTTACCTCTATAAATTGTTTTGATAATTTGATTGTATGACGTCAAATATGTAAATTAATTTAGGTAGAATTGTAATTTTTATTGTATTGGCTTGGCTTATCCATGAGCAATTATTATTTCTCCCAATTGTTTAAGTCTGACTTTATTTGTGTGAAAAGCGTTTTGTAATTGTGTTCATATAGTCCCTCACTTTGTCTTGGCAGGTAGAATCCCAAGTATTTTACATTGTCTGCAGTTATTTTAAACGGAATTTCTCCTTCTTTCTCTACCTGCTGGACTTTGTTGGTTATATATATAGGCATGCTGATGATTTATGTGGGTTTATCTTATATCTTAAAGTTCACAACTTTCCTGAAGTTGTTAATTATTTCAACAAGATTTTTAGTTGATTCTCTAAATATATCATCATATCATTTGCAAAGAGTGATAGTGTTGTGTACTTTTTCCCTATTCTAATCCTTCAATTCTTTTTCTTCTTTTATCACTGTTAACATTTCTAGTACAATATTGAACAATATTGGTTCCCCCTGATCTTATTGGGAAGGGTTTTAGCTTATTCCTGTTACAGATAATGCTTGCTTTGTGGTTTGAGATAGATACTACTTATCATTTTTAAGGATGGCTCCATTTTTTCCTGTGCTTTCTAGTGTTTTTAATAAGAATGAGTGTTGTATTTTGCCAAAAGCTTTTTCTGCCTTTATTGAGATAATCGTATAACTTTTGTTGGTTTTGTTATTGATATGGTCAGTTATACTGTTAGTTTTCTTAATATTGAATCAACCCTGCATTTATAAATCCTACCTGGTCATAATATTTTATCTTTGTGATATATTGCTGTAATCTCCTTGCTAGAATTAAAAATTTTGCATTAATATTCATTAGGGAAATTGGTCTACATTTTTCTTTCTTTCTTTTTGCTTTCCTGGTTTAGGTATTAGTACCATACACTATATTAAACAGTATCTTAAAGAGATTAGAAAGTAGTCACTAGTTGTTGAAAATTATTAATATTCTCTTAATAGCCTTCTGTGGCTAGTAATAATAATAGGGTTATGATTTTTTCTAAGCATTTGTTATTCTCCCCTCTTTTGAATATGTTGAGAACCAACCCCTTATTACTCTCAAAATTGTGTTACCTTCAACATGGGCTTCCTCTGAAATAAAAAACAAATAGTCCAGTTACTCTTCATATCTTTGTTTTCTTTGTTGCCATTTCTGCTGTCTTATGTAGTACATTAGGAATTGTGATGTTAGAGTCCAAATATGTTGGCTCCACTGTTATTGATGGAGAAAAGAATTTGTTATAGAAATTTTACAGATTTTTTCCATTTTTATCTGTTCATTGAACTCCCTCCAATTCCATCCTTAAATACCCCCAGATTGATTTAGCTAGTTGGATGTCTTGCCAAACTTTCTGTAAACTAGATTTTCCTTCTACTGTTTCTTGATATTTTATGAGGCTATACAGTTTAAAATCATCCACCATCCTTCTTTTTAAGATTTTTCAAATTAACTCTATTGAAATAACTAATAGAAATGCTTGCATCAGTTCTAGAAAAGAGAATGCCATATTTTGCAGCTTTCTGGGCTGCTCTGGCACTCAGCCAATTGGTATTTGGGGTTTTCTTTATTCAGAAGATAGTATTCCTGCTTTTGCAATCTTTAAATTGGTTCATTTCATCTGTTTAGCAGTGGTGTTTTCCTAGAACAACTTCAGTTTCCTTAATTGGCAACTTAATCATGGTGATATTTGACTTCTTTGGGACTATTTCCTTCTTTACTAGGGGAAACCACTGATATTATAGTCTGGGACTCAGAGTACAGAAGCTTTTGATCACATGCATAAGCATATTTGTTTTTTAAAACTTGATAAAGTGGGAGAGAAGTTCAGAGATGCAGAAGCTTATATGAAAGAGCCACTGTCAATTTAAATATTATCATGTATGGCATCAACCAATATGGAAAAATTTTAATTAAACATCTTAGCCAAAATTAACTAAGTTTACAGACATTAGATATTCAGAGGAAAGGAAATAAGAAGGTATATTCTTTTGACAGTTTTAGTTGTATTATATTTCCTTCTATTTCAGTCTTATAGTTGTGTTATAAAATGTTAATATTGTTCCTCTTACTCCTATTCTCATTTAAGATCCAACGGGAATATGTATCACTTAAAGATTTCAATTGTGCATGCAGTATATTTTATTATACAGTATAGAAAAATACTATAACACATAACCATATATTTGTAAGAACTGAATTTAAATTTTTAGGACAGGATTAAATAGAAATTTTGACTTTCAACAGTTTACATACTCATCAAAAGTTTATACAGATTACAAAATGGACATTCTTGGCAAGGAGATGTTTTTTTTTTTTGCAAGGAGATCTTAGGATAATAGAACAATAGATCTAGAATTACAAGGGACCTCAGAATCTATCTAGTCTAACCTCCTCTTTTTAGAGTTGAGGAAACTGAGGCCAAAAAAGTTATGTGATTTGACCAAGATCACAGGGATAGTAATAGACAGGAATTGAACCCAGGTCTTCTGACTATAAAACCAGTGTTCTAGGGTTTTGTGTGTGTGTGTCAATTGATTTATTTCACTTATATTTGCTTAGGAAATCACCATAGGCTATGATGATGTTTGTTCTTTTATCCATTTCCAATTTTTAACAGTTTAAACATATTGATAAGTGTTTAAGTAGATCACATGTTAGATTTGCCTCAATTGTAAGCCATATATTTGGGATCACAGGATCATGGATTCAGAGGTAAAAAAAAAAAAACCTTTGAAGCCATTAAGTTGAAGCCTTTCATCTTACATATGAGAGAAATGAGGGCCAGAGAAGTTTAATGACTTTCCCAAGGTCACGACATGTAAATGATACTGCTAGGATTTGCCCTCAATACCTCTGATTCCCAGTCCATCTTGATTTCCATTGTACTACAACTGATTTTTATCTTTGCCCTCTCAAGTCAGTGGTCTCACTGTACAGAGAATTGGCAGGAAAATGAGTTCCATGTCTGTAACCAATTATTTCTAGTCTTCTAGAATATGATAAGCTTTATTTTTTGTGATAGTATTTGGTCTTCCTGACTCCTCAAAGTGTTTATCATTTATGGGTACAAGGTTTCTGTGTAGTCTATAAACCTCAGGATTCTTTTATTTCTTGATCATGAGGCATTTTTGTTATTGCATTTTACCATTCTACCTTTGGAAGCAGTAGAAACAGCAATGTCTCTTGAGTTGGAGGACTGGGGTTCAAATCCTACCTCTTATTCATACTACCTGTGTGACCCAAAGCAAATCAATTGAATTATATGAAACTCAATTTCCTCATCTGTAAAATAAGGAGATTGGACTAGATAGACTCTGAGGTCCCTTTAAGCTCTAGATATATGATGCTATGGATTTCTGAGTCTTTTTATGGAAGTCACTGAGTATTAAAGTTTATGTTGATTTAATTTGGTAGAGCTTACTGTCTTCACAGAATTTTTCTGCCTCCAAATCCTCGGAAACAGATGTTGGCAATAAGTTACAATTATTTTCATGATGATCTTTTTGTGAATACTTACAATGAGCACTGCAGTCTCTCGGCTTTATGCATTCTTTCTGGGCTATCCTATATGCTTGGAACGCCCTTCCTCCTCTGCCCTGACTACTGACTGCCCTGGCTTCCTTTAAGTCTCAACTAAAATCCTACTTTCTACAGGAAGCTCTCCTCAACCCTTCTTAATTTTTCCTATTTATCCTCTACATAGCTCATTTTGCATAATTTGTTTGCACATTTTCTCCCCATTAGATTGTAAGTTGCTTAAAGGCAAGGACTGTCTTTTGCCTCTTTTTACATCCCTAATGCTTAGCACAGTGCCTGGCACATAGTAAGTGCTTAGTAAATATTGATTGATTGGTTGAAATATGAGATAATTAAGTGTCCCAGGAAATTATTTTTCTTTCTGCCTTTGAATGCCTGAGAAAAAGCAGCAACTCAGTCATTTCCTTTCTCGCCAAGAAGAACTGTGTGCCATCTTCCAATTAGCTAAAAATTCTTTTGTTCTTTCACTTTCATTTGCAGTAAGACTGTCAAAATTAGTATGATTCAATTCTTCTAACTGCATATTCACTCGGTCACCCAATAAGGATTTCGTACTTAGGATACCAACAGTTAAACTGATGTTTATAGGTACACTAAGAACTGTGTGATCCTTAGCCACCAGTTGAGGACCAAAGCTCTCCAGAGCTTTCTTATCCTGCTCCCAACCCTGGTGAATGCTTCTAACATGTTTCATCACTCTATAAATGGCTAACCCACAGTACTCTTTTGATGACTGCCTTGACCATCAGACAGAGCAGGGATTTGCCATCTTCTCCCATTCTCCTCTCTGCTTTTGACATCTTGGTCAGGAAAAGATAATGTTACCTTAGTGTGCCTAATTGATCCACTCACATTCTCTATCAAGCTCCCTTCCCTAGCCTGCCCTCCTGTGGGCAACTCTAAACCCCTTGCTAAAGCAGATTGTTAAATTTTCAGGGTTAATATTTACATCTTAGAAATGGGCATGACTAAAAATCAGGGCTCGATTTATTGTTTTGTGGATTGTACAGACAGATCGTGTTAATAATGTAGATTAAATTTGGAAGTATATATGTGCATACATTTGGGGTGGAAGGGGAAGAGTTTGGTTGTTAAGCTTTTACTTATAGCCTTATAGATTTACTTTTATACTTAAATATGCTTATATCCACCTAGCTTATCACTATCCTTCAGTTTTTCCTCCATTCTACTCACTCTTCCACGTTCCCTTTTTATTCTTTATTGTATGGATGACAAATTGCCCTTAATGTAAGACCTTTGCCCTCATCCTAGAAATTCATAGGCATATATTTTGTTTTTAATTTTCTATGTCCCTGTTGTTTCCTCTAATAGAATGTAAGGTCAGTGAGGGCTGGTAATGCTTCTTTTTTGTCTTTGAATTCCAGCGCCTGGCAGAGAGTAAGGACTTAATATGCTACTGAATCAAATTAACTGTGTCTGCCTTCTGCATCCCCATCCCCACCTTCCCTGCACTCTTGGACTCCATTCCACAGAAGCAAAAGAAGGCCACACAAGTCTAAGGACCATTTTGTCTTTTTCCTTTTTTCATCAATTGTCTTAGCCAAATAATTCAATGCCAGTTGGTCAGACTCTTGGTGATGAACCTCTCCAGATTTAACTAGGCTGATTATCAGATAGTCTGTGGCAGGGGCCATACTTGAAGTTTTTCCATTGTGGTAGAACTTCAGAGAGCTTTTGCCCAATTAGCATAATATTCAAGAAGCTTAATGCCATGATGGGGCATCAGAATAGGACTCTGTGGAATCTTGTCTGTATATCTGCTTAAAATACATTGGTCAGTGAGCTACCTGTGCATCCCATATCTCTTTTGACAGTTGCTCTTTTTTTTT
>CM053580.1:433045787-433064695 GCA_028627135.1 Pseudochirops cupreus | reverse complement strand
TATCTATCTATCTATCTATCTATCTATATACATTTATATTCCCTTCAACTATATCCTAGTTCCACTGACCTTTTACTTAGTCCTTGTTTCTTATAGGTTGGTAGGTCTGGAAAACGCCACAGCTGCCAGTGATTAGTGCTCCAGCTGCGGCTTATCCTGGTGGCCCCAGGGCTCCAGCCCCGGATTCATGTGGTGCTGATCTGGGCTCCCAGTGCACTGTGATGAACCCTTTCCCGTCTGCCTGCCAGGCTGCCTTCAGCAGGAGCTTTGATACACTGTCATTTTGTGAGTTCTGGAGCTTTAAAATTTGTTTAGAGTCTTATTTTATAGGTATTTGAGGTGGTTAAGGGGAAAGCCACGGAGTTTTGCTGCTTCTACACTGCCATCTTGACTCTGCACCCCAATGGATAGGTTTTCAAAGAAAGTTTCAGTTTGGACATTTTGAGTTTTAGGTCATAACATGACATCCAATTGTAGGTCTTTGGTTGGCATTTGAAATATGAGACTAGAGTTTAGGAAAGAGGGCTGGACATATATCAATTAATTATTTAAGCATTTTCTATGTGCCAGGCAAGGAACTAAGTACTGAAAATATAAATAAAAGTAGAAAGATAGTCCCTGGCATCAAGGAGCTTACGTTCCAACAGGAGGAAGGTAACACTTAAAAGGAAGCTAAAAAAGGGATAGGATGGGGGAGCTAAAGGTACACGGTAGGGCATGCCCAGAGTGCAGCCTGGAAAGGAGGCAGGTATGACTATCCTGGGCACTGTCCTTAATGGAGGATCTATCCAATCAGAGAAAGAGGCTACAAAGACACAGAGTATGTGAATTCCAATGTGAAAATTCCAGGATTGGAATCAGGCTTCATAATGAAGGGCTGGGGCAAGGAAGATGATGTCCTGAGTGTAGCCTAGAGAGGAATTAAAGTCATCAGCAGAGTTGATAAATAAGGCTATAGATGTAGATTGAATTGCCAAGGAAGGTGGTATATATATAGAGAGAGAGAGAGAGAAAAGGAACCAGTGGGACAGAGCCTCAGAAGATGATGTCATTTATGGAGTTGACAAATAAGTAGGAGGAGAACCATTAAAGTATAGTATTGTAAAAGCTAAAGGAGGCCAGAGTATCTTTCTTGCTGCATGTATAAAAGTGGTTCCTTTTTGTTTTTGCTGGAGAAAAACATTTACTTATCTTCTAATTGGAAATCAAATATTACTGAACAATATAGGCTTTATAGATCTTCCCTATCTTTAAAGAAAACAATAGGAATAAGAAAAAAAATAGAAACAAAACAAAAGACAGAGACTTGTCCCCATCTTCCCCTTCTCTAGCACCCCCCAATTCTCTCTAAAACTGTCCAGATTATAGGTGAAAGTAACTCTTGTCTACAAAACCAGGCTACTGCATCTCCTCCCCTTTGTAGACTATTTCCATCAGGTGAGAAGTTCAAATTTAGCTTACCATAGGTTAGTCAAATGGGATGGGGGTAAAATCAAAAGAAGAAATTCCACAAGTCAATAGAACAGACAATGACTGTTGCTACTGGTAATAATAATAAAAATAATTTTCCTCAATTTTGCATATCCCCTTTTTCAAACCTATTTTTAATCCCAGACAATGCTTATCAGCTACTGCCACTGATGCCAGTCAGTATTTGTATAGCATGAATATACAAATATGTATTCAAATATGTATTTGAATGAAATATTTGAGATTTCCATGTTCGAAGTTAAGATGCCAGATTCTAAAGAGCAGGTGGACTAAATTTTTCTTTACTGTCAACATAAATAATATCATTTATCATAGAGGTACCCTGCAACCCTCTATGTAATAATAATGGTAGCCAGCAATTATATAGTGCTTTAAGGTTTGTAAAGCATTTAACTTGTGTTATCTCATTTGATTCTCACAGCAACCCTATGGGATCAGTATTCCTATTTTATAGATGAGGAAACTGAGAAAGAAATTAAGTGATTTGCCCACAGTCACACAGTTAATTAGTGTCTAAAAGCACTCCACCTACTATGCCACCTAGTTAGCTGCCTTCAGATACCAAATCTATCTGAAAATCCAAGCCCATACACATTTTGTTAGATTTATCAGTTGGGTCAGATAGTTCAAGGAGCAGATGGGAATGAAAGATACCAATATATTCTTGGCCTTGGTCATTTCAAATTGGCTATGAAGGGACATACATGCACTGATCAGGAAGGAGGAATGTAAAACGTCTCTGGCTAGAGCTTGAGAAATGTGTGCTAATTCTTGCCAATGTAACCACCCAGTCTCTGGTTCTTCCCCTCTCCACCAGCTGCCAGCTTTAGTGGTATCTTCCAAGTGCCTGTCAAAGCACACAGAGCAATTTGCTCAATTTTTATTTCAGTAAAATGGAAGTGACATCATGGACTGACTTCACAGAATCCTCACTGAGCAGAAAAGAGAATTCTTTGAACATTCATGTTGGAAATGCATGTTTTAAGTAAGAGTTAGAATAGATGACCTCTCAAGTTCCATTTATTACTTGGATTTTGACTCATTGAAGTTACTGATGTCTTTTATCTCCATTGTCTAGTTTCAGTGGCACAACAATTCATGGCCAACTGCTGCCAATAGTCAGACAGGCATAGGGCCCCTGGGAGTAGTAATACTTCTCAGACCACCAGTCCCTCTTCTGGCCCAGCTATCACAGATATCATTTAGGGAAGCAACTCTGTTGGAAAGAGTCCAGTTATCCTCACCAACTACCAATCACTTACCACACACAGGGAAGGCAAGCCAACCTAGCTGAAGCAGAGAGAAAGGGCAATATGTGCAAAGCACATCAAATTAACACCATGGCCTTGAACACCACCTCCCCTCAGATCTTGGTGAAGACAGCTCAAGACCCTGAACTCAAAAGCCTTGGGAATAACAATGTTTCCATTTTCAGTCGGGTCTCCTTAGCCACTATCCTGGGCAGCAACCTGTATGGAGTTAGAGCTTCAAGTGCTCTTGAAGGTACTACAGACATATCTGTTGAAGACCCAGAAGAGAAAGTTCTTGGTGTCAAAGTCCTTGGTACTGTCAAGTAATTCAGCTGATTCTATCTCCTATAGAGAGAAAAACATTTACTTATCTTTTAATTGGAAATCAAATATTACTGACCAATATAGGCTTTATAGATCTTCCCTATCTTAAAAAAAAAACCCAATAGGAATAAGAAAAAAAGATAAACGAAACAAGTGACAGAGACTTCTCCCTGTCTTCCCCTTCTCCAGCATTTTGTCAGTAGAAATGACATTAAAGGAGAGGCATTGCTGTCTGCTTCGTTATTGTGACTAAGGATCATGGAATTTTTCCTTATGACTCAAAACTGAAGCTTTATCAATTTATTTTCTCCTCCCCTTAGAATGTGAGTTCCTTGAGAGCAAGGATTGTCTTTCTTTTGTATTTGTATACCCAGTGCTTTGCACATAATAAATGATTAATAAACAACTTATTTATTTGTTCATTTAATTGCAACTTTCTCACCTGTCCTATTCTGTGAAATTAGAGTTCTTATGAACGGTAAGAACAGATGCCAGAGTGGGGTGGTGGTCAGAGTATGCATTTGGAGCACAGACTTTTAAAACGTGTACTCTGGTATAGATGTGGATGATCAGAGAAGGAAAAAGAGAGTACAATAAGAATATTTCAGTTCTCTTCGGCTTCCACTTTCTTTATTCTTTTTGAATTATTCTTATGGTTGGTTGCTACAAAGATTCTGTGTATGGAGTCTGCCAAAAGCAGTTTTTTTTTTAAAATAAAAGGCTATAATATAGAAGGCCTGTTTATCTCTTATCTACTTCATTGTTAACTGAACAAACCTTTGTTGCAAGGATGATGGGACTGGTAAGATGAACAGCCGCAGACAGCATAACTTCATTCTCAAATGTTAGTGTTACATATCAGTTTATGGCCTCCACCCTGCAATCTGAACAAACCTTTTACTTAAAATTGCTACTTTGGGCAAGCAAAAAAAAATATTGTGTTAGTCATCCAATTTCCTAAGATTATTATAGAGGGAGATAACTTCTGTCCTAAAGCAAACAAAATAGAGAACCCCAAATAGAAGCGTTCTATGCAACTGATTTATCTGTGGGCTCCAATTGGGTTCCAATTATTTTCGTACTAAGATTCTTCAGTACCTGTGTTTTACTTAAGGCTAAGACATTTAATGGATTTAAGGGATTATTGAAAGAAAACATCTCACCAATATCCCCAGTCAATACTCGGAGATTTAAATTTAGGTGATAGAATCAGCAATGACTTATCACTTCATTACACTACTTTGGGACTTCTCTCTTTGACTTCTCTGTCATGTTCCATCTTCGGGTACCTTCCCCTCTTTCCTCAGTCACCTCTCCCAACCTTTCATCTTACTTTTCTGTATTGCGTTTCTCAATAGATTGTAAGTTCCTTGAGGGCAGGAACTTAGTGCCTGGCACGTACTAGGTACTTAAGACTTGTTTATTCGCTATTGTTTATTGACTAATGAATATTGTAGGATAATGATAAATATGAGTTACCAGGTATCTCATCATTCAATATTATCACTTAATATTAAATAGGAGTCAGTCCTGTTGATTCACTTAATATTTGCACTGATTAAAAGGAACTGATTCAAATTT
This sequence comes from Pseudochirops cupreus, assembly GCA_028627135.1. NCBI lineage: Eukaryota > Metazoa > Chordata > Mammalia > Diprotodontia > Pseudocheiridae > Pseudochirops > Pseudochirops cupreus. The sequence goes on along the minus strand of CM053580.1, from coordinate 433,060,049 downwards.
TTGAGAATAAGAACCATTTCCTCCATTGATAAATTGTCTAAAGATATAAACAGGCAATGCTCATGGGAAGAAACTCAGTCTATCTATAGTCATGTGAAGAAAAACAAAATAAACTCCAAGGTGCTACTAAATAGAGAAGTACTCATTAAAGAAACTCTGAGTTCTACCTCATACCCTTTAGAGTGGCAAAGGTGGCAAAAAAAGGAAAATGACAAATGTTGGAGGGACTGTGGGAAAACAGACACACCAATGCACCTTGGTGGACCTGTGAATGGGTATGACCATTCTGGAAAGCAGTTTATTATACCTAGTTACTAAACTAAACTGAAACAGTTATACTTAGCTACTAAACAGGGCATGTCCTTTCTATCAGCTATGTGACAACTAGGCTTAAACCAGAAAGACAGAAAAGTCTTATATGTACAAAAACTTTTGTAGTAGCTCTTTTTGTGGCAGCAAAAAACTGAAAACTAAAGGATTGCCCATTTTGTTACTGAATAAGTCAGATGACTGTGATGGAATACTGCTGTGCTTTTAAGAAATGAGAAAACAGATGATTTCAAAGAGATATGAAAAGACATATGAATTAAGAAAACTTATACTATAAGATCAATATTATAAAACAATTTTGAAGTTTTTATAAACTAATAAAGAACGAAATGAGCAGAACCAGGAGAACAATTTACATAATAGCAACATCATAAAGACAAACAACTTTGAAAGCTGTAAGAACTATGATCAACCATCCACAGTTCCAAAGGACTGATGATGAAACATGCTCTCCACCTTCTTCTAGAGGAGTGCAGAATGAAACATCTATATGTATATATATATATATATATATATGTATGTATGTATATGTATATATATATGTATACTTATGTATATGCATATGTATTTATATAAAATACACACATATTTAAAACACTTTCAATGAAGGATTTGTTTTGCTTCACTTGGCATAAATTATTGAAAGGAATGTGTTTTTTCTTCTCTTTTTTTCAGTGGGTGTGGGATAAAAGGGAGAGAAATAGAGTTCTGTTAATTAAAAACTTTTTAAAAAAAAATAGTAAGTTAAGGGAATGCTGCAGATACGGAATACAGCACGTACTTCCTGACAAGGTTACTACATTGTTAGTTTTATTTAACTGTTTTACTTTTGCTACAAGAGAGCTCTCAGGAGTGTGTGTGGAGGAAGTAATCTGTAAATGTTTGTAATGTAAAAAAAAAACCATGTAATTGGTCTTAAAAAGGAGTTTATGTTGGATATTGCCAAGATGGTTTTACTGGGGTGTGACTGCTGGGCATGCTACAGCTTCTTGGCGCCACAAGTGAGAGTTGGGTGATGGGTGGACACCAAAGGTGGATAAGTAGCCCAGAAAAGAGGTCATCAGTCCTCACGCCAGAGGTTCTAATCTTCTCTGAACACCCCACAAATGGGTCAGTGTGTCATTGCTATGGCTGGTTTTCATCTGCACATATCTGCTTACTATATTTTATTGAGGTTATCCAATATATTGGTACTTAGTCTGTTCTACATTTGCAGTATGATTCTTTGAAAGGTTCATAGAATCCAAAGAACATCACGCTTGCAACTGGTGCGATCTGTTCCTTCAATGCAATGGAATTACATTTTTAAAAGCTTTCATTAAATGCTTAACAGATGCAAACCATTAAACGTAGAGATGCAAAAACCCAATACAAGGTAAACTAGGTGGATATAGGGCTGAGCCTGAAGTTAGGAAAACTTGAGTTCAAATCTGACATTGAGACAGCTGGGTGACTCTGCACAAGTCTACCTCAGTTTCCTCATCTGTAAAATGGGGAGAGTTAGTAGCACTTATCTCCTGTGGTTGTTGTGAGGATCAAATTAATTAATATTTATAAAATGCTTAGCACAGTACTTGGCACATAGTAGGTACTAAATAAATACTTATTTCCTTCCCACTAATATTTGATAGGGGCAAAGGAGATTTTCCTATATGCTCCATGCTGAGGTGAGGCTTCATGATACAGACATCTTTTTGACTTACATTTCCTGGAAGATGGGACCCTGTGGTGAATTCCCGTTGGGTTTGCATTTGCTGTCAAGTGAAACTTGTCTGGAGGGGTTTAGGGAAACCTCTGACCAGGTTTTTTTTGTTTTGTTTTGTTTTTATGAGACTTCAGTCACAGATTTTTGTCTTAGGCAAAGCAACACAAGATTCCAACTTCACCTGAGAACAGATTTTTTAAAATGGAGAAATCAAAGTAAGGGGATGCCCATCAATTGGGGAATGGCTAAACAAGTTGTGGTATATGAATGTAAGGGAATACTATTGTGCTATAAGAAATGGGAAGGAGATGGACTTCATATTTACCTGGAGAGGCTTATACAAACTGATGCTAAGTGAGAAGAGCAGAACCAGGAAAAGGTTGTACACAATCACAGACACAATGTCTGTGTGATGACCAACCTTGATAAACTGGACTCTTCTCAGCAATGTACACTTATAAGACATCTCTAAAAGTCTTAGGATGGAAGGAGATGTCTACATTCAGAGAAAGATCTAGAAAGAACAGAGTTTAAATGGAGACTGAAGCAAACTACAGGCTCTCGTTCTTTTCCATGTTTGGTTTTGTTTCCTCTTTCCCATTGTTCACTCCATTGGTTACAACCCTTCTTTACAACCAGACTAATGTCCAATGTGAAAGTATTTGCAGATCCTGTACTTGATTGTAAGCCGTCATGGGGGGAGAGGGGGAGGGAGGAAAGAAAATTTGAAACTCAAGAGATTGTGGAACTGAATCTTGTAAACTAAAAGTAAATAAATAAGTCAATTAATAAAAAAAGAAGAAGAAAAATGGAGAAATCAACTAACAGAAACAACAGTCCTTCTTCACCCAACATAGCTTTTAAAGTTGAACCTTCTGGTCTTCTACATTTATGACCATAACAAAGAAATAGCTTTATAAAGGTTACACCTTTACTAATTAAAAGATGTTGCCTCCTCTCAGACCTTGATGAAGAAAACTTGAAATGCTCTTCTTCTTTACCTTTCCCTCTTAGATTACCAGACTTATTTCCAGACTCAAGTCAATTCCCCCATTCTACAGGAGGCCTTTCCTTGTCCCCTCAATTTGTTGGTGCCTTCCACTGTCGGATTGCCTTCTATGGCATATCTACTGTGTTTGTATCTAGTTGTTTACATGTTGTATCCACTTTAAGAATGTAGGTTCCTTGAGGTGAAGAACGATTTATGCTCTTTTTCATATCACCAGCAATTAATTCAATGCCTGGTACATATTAAATCACTAATAAATGCTTATTTGTTGATTGCTATAGTTGGTTGATTCACTGGAGAATGGATCTGTCAGCCTCACCACCACTAATCCCAGCCACTGACCAACTGCCATAAGAAGGAGGCAAACCCAAGAGTCATAAGAATAGCAGCCCTCTCCCCACTCTCTCTCATCCCTCAGACTAATAAAAAAACAAACAAACCCACTTCTAGCTCAGCCTCCATAACCATCACCTTGGGAAACCCTGTCTGTGGAAAATGAACATCCTTAGAAACTGCCTACTATCTACCACTCCCAGAGCAGACAAGATAGTTTAGCTGATTCAGCAGGCTATCATAATGAAGAGAAAGGAAGCAGCATGTATCAGTCAAGTCAAACCACGACTACTACCTGAAACACAACCTTTACTTAGCCCTGGATGGAGACAGCCTAGGACCCTGAGTCCAACAGTATGAGAAATAGCTATACCACAGCCCTCCGCCTTCAAAAAAAAAAAAACAAAACCAACGTGATACAAATCTACTTGCCTTGCTTCATAGCCTGAACTCCTAAGCTGTCATCTAAAGGCAGTAAGTCCTGTGGAGAATGGTCCCACTATCTTCACCACCACCACCACTAACTGCTGACCAAATGTGACCAATGGGGTGGGCAATCCAGCCTAGATGAAGCATTGAGGCATGCTGAGAAAGAGACAGGACATGTGCCAGGGAAGTGAAACCACCACTACCACTTCCCCTCAGATCTGAATAGACATCCCAAGACACTGAGCCCAAGAGCCCTGGGAAAAGGGGTGCCCTAGCACAATCTGCCTCTGTCCTGTAACCATTATCTAGAATTCAACCTCACAGAAATGTGACCTTGTGACTTTCTCTGCAGGTGATACAACCTTTGCTTCTTCAGCAGCGTCAGCTACTTAAGACCTAGTTGGGGACGGAGGTAGATGTTCTTGTCAACAAAGTCTTTGGCATTATCAAGTTGTTCACCATAAGAGAGATATGGTTTTGATTCAGTAGGGATACCATTTAATAGTATTTTTAAAATGTAATTAATTTTTTTTGTTATATTTTGACTTTATCTTATTAAATGTTGTACAGGGGTGGGGAAGCCACAACCTCAAGGCCACATGTGGCCCTCTAGGTCCTCAACTGGGTCCCTTTGACTGAATCCAAACTTCACAGAACAAATCCCCTTAATAAAAAGATTAAAACTTGGACTCAGTCAAAAGGCCACACCCAAGGACCTAGAAGGCCACATGTGGCCACCTTGGGGCCACAGGTTCTCCACCCCTAGATAAGATATTGGTCTATACCCAATTTATGCTAGACTGCTTTCCAATTTTCCAAACTTTTTTTTTAACCTAATACTGAATTCTTATTTTTCAAGCTTAAATCTTCACGTTCATCAAACACAAGGTCACTATAAACATTTGCTACTCTGTGTTGTATGTCTCCTCTGTTCCGTTGATCTACCTTTCTATTTCTTAATCAATACCAGATAATTTTGATAATTGCTGTCTTAAAATATAGTTTAAGACCTGGTACTGCTAAACCTCCTTCTTTAACATTTTTTTTCAAAAAGTCTTTTTATATTATATCTATTTATAATATATATATATATGTTTATGCATATATATAAAGGAAGAATCTTTTGTTCTTCCAAATGAATTTTGTTGTTAATTTTTCTAGCTCAAAAATTTTTTTTGGCAATCTAATTAGGATGGCATTGAATAAGTAGATTAGTTTAAGCAGAATTGTCATTTTTATTATATTGGCTCTGCCTAGCCATGAATAATTAATATTTTCCCAATTATTTAAGTCTAACTTTATTTATAGAAAAAGTATCTTATAATTATGTTCATGCAGTTCCTGGGTTTGTTTTGGCAAGTATACTACTGGATATTTTATTCTGTCTATGGTTATTTTAAATGCGGTGTCTCTTATCTCTTCTTGCAGGGTTTTGTTGGTGTTATATATAGAAATGTTTATGCTTTATGTGGTTTACTTTGTGTCCTGCTACCTTGCTAAAATTATTATTTCAGCTAACTTTTTAGATGTGTATTGAGGATTTTCTGAATGTATCATTATATTGTCTGCAATAAAGAGCCAGTGTTAGTATGTCTTTGCCCATTCTAATGCTTTCAATTATTTTTCTTCTCTTATTTCTATTGCTACCATTTCTAATACAATATTAAATAGTATTGGTGATAATGAGCATCCTTGTTTCATTCCTGACCTTATTGGTAAAGCTTCTAACTTATCCCTCTAACAAATAATGCTTGCTGATGATTTTAGGTCAATGTTTCTTATCATTTTAAGGAAAAATCCATTTATACCTATGCTTCCAAGTATTTTTAATAAGAGTATTGTATTTTGTCAAAAGTTTTTTTCTGCATCTATTGATATAATCATATGATTTTTGTTACTTTTGTTATTAATATAATCAATTCTTAGTTGCAAATTCCGTTCTTTTGCTCTTCAGAACATCGTGCTACATGCACTTTGTTCTTTTGATGTAGAGCTGCTAAATCTTGTGTTATCCTGACTGTAGCTCCGCAATATTTAAATTGTTTCTTTCTTGTTGTTTGTAGCATTTTCTCCTTGATCTGACAGCTTCAAAACTTAGGTATAATGTTCCTGTGAGTTTTCATCTTGGGATCTCTTTCAGGTGGTTGCTGAATTTTTTAATTTCCATTTTACTTTTATCTCTAAAACTCCAAGACAATTTTCCTTAACAATTTCTTAAATATAGTGTCTAGATTCTTTTTTTCATCATAACTTTCAGATAGTCCAACAATTCTTTTTTTAAAATAGTATTTTATTTTTTCCCAACTGAATTTCAAGACAATTTTTAGCATTCATTTTTACAGGATTTTCCTCCCTCCCTCTGAAAATGGTAAGCAATTTGATATAGGTTATACATGCAAAATCATGCAAAACAGATCAAAAGGAAAAGAAATCACAAAAAAGAATAAAATAAGTGAAAAAATATGCTATGATTTGCATTTAGAGTCCATCAATGCTTTATCTGGATATAGATAGCATTTTTCTTCACAAGTCCTTTGTACTTGTGTTGAGTCCTTTGATCATTGTGTTGCTGGAAGAGCTGAGTCATTCATAGCTAATCATCACATAATGTTGCTGATGCTGTGTACACTGTTTTCCTGATACTGTGTACAATGTTTTCCTGATTCTGCTTATTTCACTTTGTATCAGTTCATACAAGTCTTTCCAGTTTTTTCTGAAATCCAACTGTTCGTCATTTCTTATTCCCCAATAGTATTCCATTACATTCATATACCCCAGCTTATTCAGTCATTCCCCAATTGATGGGTATCCCCTCAGTTTCCCATATTTTACCACCACTAAAAGGGCTTCTATAAATATTTTTGCACATGTAGGTCCTTTCCACATTTTTATGATCTCTTTACATATAGACCTAGTAGTGTTATCATAGCATCAAAAGGTTTGCACAATTTGGTTGCTCTTTGGAAATAGTTCCAAATTGCTCTACAGAATTGTTTGGGTCAGTTCACAACTCCACCAGCATTGCATTAGTGTCCCAATTTTCCAACATCATCTCCAACATTTATCACTTTCCTTTTTTGTCTTATTAGCCAATATGATAGGTGTGAGGTTTTAATTTGCTCAGAGTTGTTTTAATTTGTATTTCTCTAATCAAAAATGATTTAGAATACTTCTTCATATGCCTATAGATAGCTTTGATTTCTTCATCTGAAAACTGCCTGTTCACATCCCTTTATCATTTGTCAGTCGAGGAATATCTTGTATTCTTTTAAATTTGACTCAGTTTTCTATTGATTTGAAAAATGAGACCTTTATCAGAGACACTTTCTATAAAGATTGTTTCCCATCTTTCTGCTTTTCTTCTAATCTAGGGTGCATTGGTTTTGTTGGAACAAAAGCTTTTTAACTTAATATAATAAAAAATATCTATTTTATATTTTGTAATGCTCTCAATCTCTTGTTTGGTCATGAATTCTTCCCCTCCCCATAAATTTGACAGGTAGACTATTCCTTATTCTTCTAATTTGCTTATGGTGTCACCCTCTGTGTCTAAACCACGTACCCATTTTGACCTTATCTTGGTATTTGGTGTGAGATGTTGGTCTACACCCAGTTTGTGATCTATCATTTTCCAGTTTTCCCAACAGATTTTGTCAAATAGTGAGTTCTTATCCCCAAAGCTGAGGTTTTTGGATTTGTCAGACACTAGGTTACTATGGTCCTTGATGCAACAATTCTTATATTGTCTCTCTTTGATCTGTTTTCCAGGTCAGTTGTTTTTCTAATGATATGTAACAAACTCTCTTCTATTTTCATTCTTTTGATTTTGTTTTATTGTTTCTTATTGTCTTACGAAACCATTAGCTTCCCCTTGCCCAATTCTAATTGTTAAGGAATTATTTTCTTCTGTAAATTTTTGGTTCTCTTTTTCCAATTGGTTGACTTTCTTTTCATAATTTTCTTGGTTTTCTTGCATTGCTTTTATTTTTTCCCCTTTTTTCCCTCAATTTCTCTTATTTGATTTTTAAAGTCATTTTAAAACTCTTCCAAGAGCTCTTTTGGGGCTTGTGACTATTTTACATTTTTCTTTGAAGTTTTAGAAGTGGCAGTTTTAACTGAACCCTGATCTTCTCTATCATCATAGTAGCTATCTATGCTTGGATTCTTTCTCTTTTGCTTACTCATTTTTTAGCTGCCTATTTCTTGGCTATTAACTTTATGTTAGGAGTTGGGCTCTAGTACTGAGGTGTGGGGGATAATGTCTCAAGCTTTAGGTTTTTCATGTTGTTGTTCTATGAGCTCTGTCTAGGAGTTTGATCAAAGGCATTCCTCTGGGCCTCTGAGCCATGACCAGGGCCCCCAGAAATGCAGTCACCATAAAGCCTATTATTCCCTGCAGTCCCTCCAGTTTATGCAAGCTTCAGTTCTCCCCTCTGCCTGGATGAAAAACCAGGGATTCTGCTCTCTTATAAATGACTACAGCCAGCAGGGCATCCACCATGCTGCTATTGCACTCATTAATATATGCAAGTTACTCCTCACCCACAGCCATAGCTTGGGACTGTCTGGTCAGCACACTTGAGCTGCACTTACAGTACCAGCCAGTGGAAGGCCTTGCAATCTTCCCCTATCAACCCAAACCCCAGTTTGTCCCTGACACAAAAGTTCCTGAAGCTGAGGCTTCTGCCTATATAACTGTTCTTAGACTTGTTGTTTGTTGATTCTGCTGCCTAAAGGCATCTGGACTTCAATCAGGCCAGACTGCCACCTGGGGAAGTCATGTCTTTCCTAACTGTTCTCCCAAGTTTTCTTAGGTTGGATGATTTTAATTATTTCCATCACTCTAAAACTCACTTTAAGGCATTATTTTAAATTATTTATGGGGAATTTGGGAGAGTCAAGTAATTTCCTGCCTTATTTTGCCATCATCTCAAAATCCTTATAAGTGTCTTTAAGATATTTCACATTTTATTTTTTCCCAATCATATGTAAAAAGTTTTAAACTTAAAAAAATTTTTGAATTCCAAATGCTCTCTCTCTCTTCCTTCCCCCACCTTGAGAAGACAAGCAGTTTGATATAGTTTATGCATGTGCAATCATGCAAAACATATAGGAATAACATTAAGGGAGATGCAATACCATCTGCTTTGCTCCTATATGCTGAAGATTGCTTTGTCCTTGTTTTGGGGTTGCTTGTTTGCTTATCTATGAACATTTATTGAACTCCTAGCAAGCAACAATATGTCATACTGGGAAGCCACTTAGAATGCTGATGATAGGAGGTAAGGGGACAGAGGAGGCTTTCTGCAAAGATGCACACTGAGTCAATCTCTTGTCCTATGGCACTAAGTATGCCCCATTGGGCTTTTCCATCTGACTTCTCCCTGATACCTTCTATAAGTCTAATCCTCCTTTTTTAGAATTTCAGTTCCCTGGGAGCCATGAAAGTTTTGTTTTTCATTTTGTATCACTGGTACTTTTTATGTAGTAAGTTCTTCATAGATATTTTTTTTCTCTCATTCATTCACACCTGACAAAGGAAGAAATATTATGGATGGGTGTTGGGACATGCTTAGGTAAAAATGATAGTGGTCTTTATTCTCTTTGAGTTCCTGTTGTTTGCGTCTCTTTGCTTTTGCTAAACTATAATTGGTCATGATTCCTTAGGTGAAGTTTTCCCAGAGTAGTTTTTGTAGCACTAATGGGACTGCCATATTGAAAATATGCTTATCCCTAGCCTGGTAATGATAGAGCAAACACCTTTTTGAATCCAGGAAGCTGTAGGATGTTCCTAGCACTTGCTTTCATCAGTGCTTCTATTGTTGCATATAATGGGTGTGTGTGTGTGTGTGTGTGTGTGTGTGTGTGTGTGTGTGTGTGAAGTAGCATTGCTCCAGCTGGAAGAGTAAAACAAAGTGCCCATGTTGGGCCAAGCTGAGAACTGGGTCAATAATTTGGAGTTCTATGTAGGTAGAACCAGGAGGTAGTTGGGGTGTGTTACAGACAAGAGAGGTCTATGACTCATCACCAGGGAAATGTGCTGAGATTTAGGAGAGGAAGGAATCAACAACAAGGAGAAATAAGATGCAAGAGGAGCTTTCTATGGCCAGTGTGTGGTAATGGTTTGCTCACTGGTATCTATATAGACAGAAGGTTGCTCTTATGCTCATTTACTTTTTGAGCCCATCTATATCTCTGGAATTTCCCCACATATGTTCTAACTCCAGGGTCTCTATACCATGACACTGACTATGGACCCTCCCGGGCCTTAAGGGCAGAACTGGTTCATATGTCATAGTAGAAAAGCATATACCGGATCAGGAATATGTAGGTTGTACACAAATCCTCTAGTGTTTGTTGGGCTCATTGTATTCCCAATTTACTAATTACCACAGATGGTCCCACTATTGTTGGTAATTCAGGACTTGCTTGAATACAAATTCTTCCTGTCTATTACAGTTATGGGTGATTAGAGGCCTGGAGAATGGAGGTCTGGGTCTCTAAGGGTCTTTCTGAGCAATGACTGTTAGAAAACCAAATGGAACTACAAGAGATTGAGGAATTTTCAGTCATAGGTCTGTTAAAAGTTTGGTATTTAATTTTTAAAAAACACACCTTTTATTCTAGATCAAGTTAGAAGGAAGGCAGAGTAGGACAGGACATGGTAGGTGGAACTCCTGTCTAGTCCCAGCTACCTTTGGGTGCCTCTCTCTTCTAGGCCTTAGTGGAGTCAAGTCTTTGACAACTTGGCATCAGGATTTGGGATACTCACTCCTTAATGGAGAAATGCATCTAATTATTGATTATATTTTGGTCAGGATTGTGGTTGTTCAGAATCTGGACCAACATGATTATTTAGTTACTGCTCATCTTGGTCTTCTTTGTCTTCTACTTCTTAGCAGACCTTTTGATCATGGATTTTGGGTCAGGTAGCATCCCACTTAATCCTCTGTCATTTGTATGTTACCACTGCTAGGCATGGATTTGCTGGACTTGGACTGGAGAGTAGAATTCTTTGAGATGCTCTGGGGTCAAGGTATCTATTTAAAGATTGTATGCCAATTGGTGCATCACTAGTTCTTGTGTGGCACTTGTTTGCTCCTGAAGCAAGGAGGAGTAGTTGCCTTTATCTACAGTGGATGTTTCTGGGTCACTGGCTCCCCTGGATCTGTCTGCTTCCTCTTGGAGAGGGCATCTTTTTCATTGATAAGTCTGAGTATGCCTCCCTGTCAATATTACTCTTTCTGACTCACCGCTCCTGTCTTCTTTCCTCCATGTCTCTTGTGGGGTAGGTGTCCTTTTTCTTCCTCTGAGAGCTTTTTCTCCTCATTCTTCTTATTGCTCCTGCCTTCTTCATTTATGCTTTTGGAATCATTCCCTTATAGTAGACCTCTCCTTCCTTACTTGCTTCCTTCTTTCCTTCCTTCCTTCTCTCTTCCTCCTCCTTTTTCCTTCTTCCTTTAACTTATTTCTTCTATCCTCTTTCCCTCAGAGGGACTGTGCCCTGATCTTGGAAGCCCTCTCCTTTTCCTTCCCATTGGTATTTCTATTATCTGAACTCATCTCCAAGTCATCTTCCAAGTCACAGATCTAAGCTTATTGGTTCCTCCTTCTCTTTATCCTGGGTGTGGTCCTGATCCTGGTCCTTCAGTTGTCACTACTACATGATGCTGAAGTGATTACAGTACCTTGTTCTTCCCTTCCCATTTTCCTTCTGCCTTCTCTCATGTGAACATTCCTGCCAAGTCAAAAGAGTTAAGTTGTACCGGTTGTGTTCAGAGTAGGCTTCAAAGATCTCATCTGGGCCCTGGATAATAAATATAGTAGAAAGGAAGGAAGAAATAAGCATTTATTAAGTACCTACTATGTACCAGGCACTGCGCTAAACTTTACAAGTCTTTTCTGATTTTATACAATAATCCTGGGAGGTAAATGCTGTTCTGACCCCCATTTTACAGTAAAGGAAACTAAGGCAAACAAAGTTAAAGTGATTTGCCCAGAATCATACACGTAGTAAGTGTCTCAGGCTAGATTTGAGTTCTGGTCTTGCAGACTCCAGAACCAGCACTCTATCAACTTATGTCTACCTAGGAGAAGGTCTTTTGAATCATACCACCTTTTACAAACCCTTGAAACTTCTGAATGTTTTGCCAATGATTTTGAATAGCCAGGGCTCATGATCAGCCTTGAATGCCATGAGGATGATATCATACTTAGGACTTCTTGACTCCTTCCAAAACTTCTGATCAGACTCCCTGCCAGCATGAGATCCCTTCATCAACCCCTCTTCCAGATAGAGTTTCTTGTTGCTCAGGTCCCATTTCATCTTGGCTTGGGGCCAGCTGGTGAAGTTGACTTTGTCAACTGTGTTGAAAGCATGATATTATACTTCTTAAGCAGGCTCTTGGGGACCTTAACAACATATGCAGTCACAGTCTAGCTTCTGGTACCCAGGGACATCATAGTAAGAACTGGAGCAATGCTGGGGGTTGGATAAAGAGAGGAGTGATTCATAGCCCCACATTGCCAACATAACACAGCACTGCTCCACTCCCACCCCCTTCTTCCTCTTCTCTGACTCCAACAGCTCTCTGCTAGTACCACTGAGTGTAGCTGAGATTGTCTTTGTTGTTGTTCAATTGTTACTGTTGTGTCCTATACTTCATGACCCTATCTGGGATTTTCTTGGCAAAGATACTGAAGTGGTTTGCTATTTCCTTCTCCAGATCATATTACAGAAGAGGAAACCAAGGCAAATAGGGATAAGTGACTTACCCCGGGTCACACAGCTCATAAATGTCTGAGGCCAAATTTGAACTCAGGAAGATGAATCTTCCTGAATCTAAGTCCAGTGCTCTATCCACTATGCCACCTAACTGCCCTAAAACAGTCTTGCCATTTGTTTTACTGGCAGTAGCCTTATTCCCCAGGAGAGTCAAGTGGAATGTAAAGTTCAAATCAATAGCCATACTTTTTCTCTGACGTACAGAAATTCATAAACTGAATGTCTATATCTTACTGGTAATTGGCCTTAGTGGGATCCCATAACTCATCCCCAGGGGGTTTACTATGGGATTTTTGTCTAAATTTTTTGATACTATGGGTGCCAACTATCCATTGGAATCCATTGCTCTCACTAATGACTGACCCGTGTATTTTTCTGGTCATACATCTCTGGTGATATCCTTTGCATGACTTTTTTTCTATTCAATTCTTTGCTGATGAGTAGCATACTTATACTCACCATATCCCTATCTGTCACACATTAGGTTACTAATAACTTTAACTCTTTGAGAAGAGTGTTGCTCCATGAAATTACCTTAATAGCTTCATTTATTAAGCCCCTACTATGTGCCAGACATTGTGCTAAATTCTGAGAGTACACATAATAGAAAGAAAGGCAATTCCCAGTCTCAAGGAATTGACAATCTAATGGGAGAGATCACTACACAAAAAGAAAACAAAAAGGAGGGAAGCAACCACCAGATGGTATCTGATGCAGGGGCGTGATGTTTGTAGAGTCAAAATCAAGAATAGTTGGCAGAAAATAAATGTTTAGTTGGAAAGTTCTGAGCCTTCTATAAAAGGGAGAGACAGCTGAGGGTGCTGAGTAGGTACTCAGTATCAAAGAAGTCTTGTTCAGATTATGATATGCAATCATATAGACAACTAATGGTTGGTCCATTGATGCAAACATCTTAGACAGATTCTGCAGAAGTCTCCACAATTATGAGATTTCAGGGGATAAGTTTCTCCTGGGGATGCCATGTTCTTAGAGTTTAAAACCAAGCAGAGGGCTAATGGAAGATTATCCTTGACCTCAATGCTATTGAATATAAGAAAGATGAGTCTTTACTTTAAGGAGAATCTTAGGATCATTTAAAGCACTGTATATTTTTGCTTATGAGAAACAAAGGTGAAAGGTGAAAGCACACTAGTGTCTTCTAGTGGCTTTATGATCAGGCAACCTTCAAAGGCACTATAAATAAGGCTCTTGTTGGAAGGCATCCTTGAAGAGAGGTTTTTGTTTGATCCCAGTAACGGAGGAGCTGTGCCAAACAATGGCCACTACTTAAATTGAACTACGGTTTAAAAGGAGTGACTTTGCTCTTTCATATTTTCTCTCCCAATCTTTTGAGTGTGTAGGGAGTCTTTGAGCTCTGTCAGGCTTCTAAGCAGGAATGAAGGGTGAGTTCTCTCTCCCTTCCCTACCAGTAGCTATGGTATCTATAAGTGCATGTCAGCAAGGGGACGTGCTTGCCTGAATTGGGACACCAAGTCCTTGGCTGCTTCTTATGCTTCATGCTCCTTTTTCTGAGCATAAATGGTCAAACAGCAATCCCAAGATGGACATTTCTCTTCTTGGGGACAACCTTGTGAGTTCAGAAGATCAGAAGATTCTGAACTGAGAACCAGGTTCCGATTGTTCAGTGGGAGGTAATCTCCACAACAACTT